>JANXHW010000002.1:116773190-116940690 GCA_026170595.1 Plestiodon gilberti rubricaudatus
GGGTAGAGGTTGTGACTTTTTCCACCTCCCTCCCTTTAATTTTTAATTGTAAAAGTTGCTAACTTATTTAATTGCAGTTTGCGTCTGTGTGTTTTGTAAGATACTTTGCAAATCCACTTCTGAACCCCTTTTTGCGAATTTTTTGACATTTTTCAGGCCTGCCATTCCTAGGATGAAAACTCAATAGACAAACAATGCAATTGCTTTTGGTGGGGTGGGAGTGGGAGATAAGCTAGAAAGTGTGCCATAGAAATTGTGTGTGTGTCAAAATTAAGATTCTCAGACTGTGGAATGAGGCTGTTCCCATCTACTGGCTCCGATGTCAGAATTTTACAAACTATGCAACAAAGACTGTCTTTCTCTGCTGTTTTATACGTGCAAAACTGCCACCCCATCCTTTTCCCTATCCTCAGAGTGCCTTTTACACTGGCAAAAGCCAGGTTGATTCAGATGATGATAATAAAAATGTACTATGGATCACAAACAGCTGTTGGTGCAATTCTGAATTCATTTATGGGTGCATTGCTGCTGTGCTTGGCAGGGACCACGCAGTACATAAGAAGAGCCCTGCTGGATCAGGCCAAAGGCCCATCTAGTCCAGCTGCCCATCTAGTATGGTATCTCACAGTGACCCACCAGATCCCTTAGGAAGTACACAAGACAACAGGATACATGTATCCTGTCGCCACTCCCTTGCATCTGGCATTAAGAGAGAGTCTACAGTACTATTAAAACCAGGTGGCTGCATATATACCCATCATGGCTTGTAACGTGTGATCGACCTTTCCTCCATAATTCTGTCTAATCCCCTTTTAAAGGCATCCAGGCCAGGTGCCATCACCACATCCTGTGGTAAGGAGTTCCACAGATTGATTACACGCTGGGTAAAGAAATATTTTCTTTTCTGTGTTCTAATTCTCCTGCCATTCAGTTTTAGTGGATGTCCCCTAGTTCTGGTGTTAAGCCACCAAGCCATGGGCGGCAGGAGGTCAGAATTGGCTTCAACATTTGGGGAGCCCTCAGGTAAGACTTGTCAGTGAGCCCTTTAACCGCGGGGAGGGGGAGCATAACGCAGTACAGTGCTGTGACATGTCTCCCCTGACACTGGTTCCTAGTTCCTCATTTGACACAGATCTGTATGAACAGCCTGAATAAGGGACTGACGTTTTCTTACCACTGCACCCTAAAATAAACTGGGCTACCCCGTAACACACATGGCCATGAATGGAAGGCTGTTCCTTTTGAAATCCCATCCCCTTCTCCCCACTCTTCTGCACGCTGCAGGGGAACTGGGGGAGGGTTGGGCATTCTCTCTCACACAATGCCAGAGTACCCGGGTGCCAGGGTGGGAGAGGTTGTCTTCATCTTGGCACTGGGCTCTCAGGAAGGTGGCAACAGTGCGGAAGAGACTCTTGCTGTTTCTGGCCTTCCGGGGGGGGGGGGGGCAGTGCAAAGTGAACGTGGTAGGGTCGCCACCAGCTCATTGAGCCTTGACATTGCTTCCCAGCCTGTACATACTGGCCATGGGGGAAACCTATGTGTGTGGGGTGGGGTGGGGGGCACTGGCTGTTGATGATGGCTCTTGGTGAAAGCATGAAAGCATGGAGCCATAAGGACTGATGATGAGGCTTCACCTCTTCCATTGGCTCCTCCAAGGGACTGTCATTTGGGGAGGGAAAAGGGACACTGCCTTCTTCTTTATTAGTCCATTCAGCCCAGTAGTATTGTCCACTCTGTCTGTCTGGCAGTGGCTCTCCAGGGCTTCAGGCACAGAAGCTTTCCCCATCACCTGCTACTGAGATCCTTTTCATTAGGAAATCCAGAGATTTTTCAGCTCAGGTTAGGATTGTGGAGAGCCCACTGGAAGGAGGTTATCAGGAGACAGCAAAAAAATCAAGATCAAGGCAATGTTTTAGTTACTTTGTTTCAATGACCTTTATTAATGCAGTCAGGCTTTAATATGTATTTTTTAATTTAGTGTTTCAAGGTACAGGTATTTACCGGTAATTTATTCCATAAATGGCATGAAATTAAACCAGTACCTGAGTGCTTATTAGCCCATCCTGGTGCCTTGGCATTCATTAGCCAGGATACTGGCAGACAGAAGCAGATCTACTTCTTGAGGAGCACGTAGGTGGAATACACCCTGCACGTTTTAAGAATGTATCTCCATTCATAAAAGGAATAAAGACTTATTTGGCGTGGTGGCATGTGTGTGTGTGTGTGTGTGTGTTTTAGCACCAGCTGGAAATTCAAAGAAAAGATTGGTAACTGAGCCCAGCTCCCCACCAACCCCAACCCACTTTGCAGCACCTTTTCCAGCAGTTGCCACTGGCAGTGCTGTGGCAGAAGGAGGCAGAACATCCAGGATCTTCTAGGAGTTAAACTCTGTTTACTTGCTGAGCAGATCTCTAAAGGGACTATCACATCCTCCTCACTAAGCTCTTTTTCTTTTCTTTTTAAACAGACCTAACATTTACAGTGTCATTTTGATTTAATTGTCCTCTCTGATTCTGCCAAAGCATGTCTTTTTCTTTTCTTTTTTTTAACTTGAGGTAATGTTAACATTTGGCGGGGGGGGGAGGGGAGAGATAACACTCTCAGCTGCACTGAATCCAGACGATAGAGCAGGATATAAAGCGATCAGTCAAATCAATCAATATCGGAGAGGAGCCAGGCTCCCACACAGGCCCCGCCCTCTTCCTGTCTCGGTTTAGGTCAAGCTACTCCTGCTGATGGGAATACCACAGCAATTTTCAACCACTGTGCTGTGGCACATTGGTGTTCCATGAGTGGTCTGCAGGTGTGCCATGGGAGTTTGGGGGAGAGTCATTTACAGTATTAGTAGGGCTATTGGGGGGATGTGAGCCCCCCTGCTGGCAGCGCTGTGTGCCTTGTCAATTGTCAAAAACTGATGGTGTACCTTGACAATTTTAGTGCGGGTCAAGAAACAACAGTTCGAACCGGCCATGGAACAACCGATTGGTTCAAAATTGGGAAGGGAGTACGGCAAGGCTGTATATTGTCACCCTGCTTATTTAACTTATATGCAGAGTACATTATGAGAAATGCAGGGCTGAATGAATCGCAAGCCAGAATCAAGATTGCCGGGAGAAATATCAACAACCTCACATATGAAGACGATACCACCCTAATGGCAGAAAGTGAAGAAGAACTAAAGAGCCTCTTGATGAGAGTGAAAGAGGAGAGTGCAAAAGTTGGCTTGAAACTCAACATTAATAAAACTAAGATCATGGCATCGGGTCCCATCAATTCCTGGCAAATAGAAGGGGCAGAAATGGAAGCAGTAACAGATTTTACTTTTTTGGGTTCCAAGATCACTGCAGACGGAGACAGCAGCCATGAAATTAAAAGACGCTTACTCCTTGGAAGGAAAGCTATGGCAAATTTAGATAGCATAACAAAAAGCAGAGATATCACCATGCCAACAAAAGTTTGTATAGTCAGGGTGATGGTGTTCCCAGTAGCAATGTATGGTTGTGAGAGTTGGACCATAAGGAAGGCTGAGCGCCGAAGAATAGATGCTTTCGAAATGTGGTGCTGGAGAAGACTCCTGAGAGTCCCTTGGACTGCTAGGAGATCAAATCAGTCAATCCTAAATGAAATCAACCCTGACTGTTCCCTGGAAGGACAGGTACTGAGGCTGAAGCTCAAATATTTTGGCCACCTAATGCGAAGAGAGGACTCTCTGGAGAAGACTCTGATGCTGGGAAAGATTGAAGGCAAAAGGAGAAGGGGAAGGCAAAGGATGAGATGGTTAGACAGCATCACCGATGCAACGAACATGAAAATGAGCGAACTCAGGAAGATAGTGGAGGACAGGAAGGCCTGGCGGGGTGTGGTTCATGGGATCACGAAGGGTCGGACACGACTTAACAACTGAACAACAACAACAAAGTAGAGAAATACTTTGATTTTAGTTCTCACTCAAGGAAGGTTACCTAAGGGTTAGGGTGGATAATAATTTGGCACTAGGGGGCACTGTGTTGCCTCCTTTTGGATGGCCCTTCCCAACCCATAGGTCAGGAAGGGGCCCCTACCCCAGAAGTTAAAAGGGACCTTGATATTCCTTTTTGAGCCAGAAAACAAAAGACATTTCCTGTTTGAGACTCAATCCCACTTTCAGCGCAATCCTGTGTAACTCTTGCACCGGTGTAACAGTAGATCCTCCGGTGTAAGTGTACTTATGCCAGTGTAACTTGCTGTACACCGATGGACACAGGACGGACACCAGCGTAACCTCCCTCGGACGCCGAGAATGCGCAGTTCGGTCGCAGGACAGACTCCAGCGCAACTCCACCGGTGTAGGGGGCATTCCAGGGGAATGTCCCCTGCACCAGCGGAGTTGTACTGGAGTCCATCCTGCATCCGAACTGCGTATGCGCAGCGTCCGAGGGGGGTTATGCTGGTGTTCGTCCTGTGTCCATCGGCGTACAGCAAGTTACACTGGCATAAGTACACTTACACCGGTGGATCTACTGTTACACCGGTGCAAGAGTTACACAGGATTGCGCTGTCAGAGACCTACTAGTAGCAGTTGATTCTGGCATCTTCTGTATCTTTTACGAAGTCTGTAGCAATACTGTATTGCATAATAAGGAAAAAATGAGCAAATTAAAAAAAAAACATGATACGGCATGGGGAGCTGTTTTTTAAGGGGAAAAGAATCAAAATTCCCACTTGGCATTTTAAATGCAACTAAAAAGTACCTTTTTGGACCCTGGTTACTACCGTATTTATCAGCGTATAATACGCACCGGCGTATAAGACGCACCTTCCTTTTGGCCCTGGGTTTCAAGAAAAAAACATTTAAAGCATTTTTGGGCCACTTGGTCACTTACCGCTTGGCTGCTTAATTAGCTAATTTACATAAATTGCACAAAAATACCAGGATCTCTTTTAAAACACACAGCAATAAGACACATGAACAAAATGCACCAGAACATAAATCCCAAGTACAAAAAAAACCCCAGACTCAACTCTTTTTCCCCCAACCCACCCATGCACAGTTTCCAAAGTAAAAAACATTTACCCCAAATACAAACCCCCCAGACTCAACTCTTTTCCCCCACCCCACCCCACCCCACCCCACCCCACCCATGCAGTTTCCAAAGTAAAAAACATAAAAGTACAAAAAAAAACCCAGGCTCAACTCTTTTTCCCCCACCCCACCCCACCCCACCCCACCCCACCCCTGCAGTTTCCACAGTAAAAAACATAAAAGTACAAAAAAAAACCCAGACTCAACTCTTACCACCTTACCACCCACAGACTCAACTCTTAAACAACATAAATCCCAAATACAAAAACCCCAGAGTCAACTCTTTTCCCCCACCCCACCTATGCAGTTTCCAAAGCCTCCCAACTAGGCCCAGTTCAGAAGCTTACCCATGCTGCATTCATTCAGCATCCGGAAGAGCAGGCCCTCGCCTGCTCAGCTGAACTGAACTGAGCACAGCGCCCTCTGCTGGCTGCTGAGAAGCTCAACTCATGCACGTGCATAAATTAAACCCGACAAACAGCTGTAGATCGGATAGATTAGTCAGGGAAGAAAGCACAAGAGAGCTCTCCGGCTCTGGAAAAAACTGGTAAGCCCAAAAATGCTTTAAAATGGGCAGGGGGGGGAGGGATTTTTTTTAGTATTGGCGTATAAAACGCACCCTACTATTTTGGGTCACAAATTTAGACAAAAAAAGTGTGTTTTATACGCCAATAAATACGGTATTTCCACTGGCGTCACTGGAGCGTGGCGGGGGGGCGGGCCGCCAGGGGGTGACGCGCGTCATGGGGTGACGCGCGCTCCCCCTCGCGCGTCACCTCCGTGACGCGCGTCGCCCTCCGGACGCTCCGAGGCCGGCCCGGGAGCCGGCCTTGGAGCGTCCGACCCCGTCGACGCTCCAGGGCCTTCTGAAGGCCCAGGCAGCGCGTCAATCCGGGTATTTCCCGGATTTTCGCGCATGCCCAGACCCGTTTTGAGGGCAAAAAGCCCTCAAAACGGGTCTGCGCATGCGCAAAAATCCGGAAAATACCCGGATTGACGCGCTGCCTGGGCCTTCTTTCAGAAGGCCCTGGAGCGCCGACGGGTTCGGACGCTCCGAGGCCGGCTCCCGGGCCGGCCTCAGAGCGTCCGGAGGGGGCGACGCGATGCGGGGGGGGAGCCGGGTGGCCCCCTCCCCCAGCGCCTATAACGTCGCGCCCCTAGGGGGGGTGACGCGCGTCCCCGCACTAGGGTGACGCGCGTCTAGTGACGCCCCTGGGTATTTCCTTTTCCTTAAACCCAATAGTCATTATTTAAACTCAGTGTTATCAATTCTCTAATAATTTGCAAAGGAAAACTACCTGGTGGGTTGTGCCCTTTGGCAAAAGCTTGTCTTCATTTTATGAATAATATACATTTTGGACCACAGTTTCTTGCTCAGTACAAATTTTTAACTTCCTACAGTGGCTTTCAATAGAAGACAGTGGCTAAGATTCTCAAACAAATTAAGCTGGAGTATTTGATAGTGGATGATGTCCAAGTACTCCAGCCTAACTAGTTTATGAGATGCTACCTAAGCCATACATACTTGGCATCTTTCAATAAACAGATTATTCATGTGTCAATACTGCTACAAGGCAAGGGAATCCATTACCACAATCAGAGACAGAGGTCAGGAGAAAGGCACTTGAAAAGTAAAACACCAACTCTTCACTTGTCCCATAAAAAAAAAGGCTGCTGGACAGATCAGCAACGGTATCAGAAAAGTTAGTGTAAAAAAAATGCAGGAAGGAAAAAAGGCGAATGCATGCATACAGTATTGCATAAATGTACGTATCCGTCGTTTGTACAATAAAACACAATGCATAAATCATGTATATACTGTATGTAAAACACATTTGTGGAATTACAGTATAATTTACGATCGCACTAATGATAGATGGAAGAACCAGGAACAACAAAACATCAGAGGTGCCAAGCTCACATGCCAAGGCCTTGTTTGCCTGTGCTGTTGCTGTTCAGGGAATTCTTAACTCATGGTATGCAATCTCTTTGTGTTTTTCCTCCCCACTAGTGTCCTGTTGTTGACAACTAAGCTCATCCTACCTACTCCCCAGCATCAACAGTATTCATTGCAAGGAGTTGTTACTGGGATCTCATGAAACAAACCTTGTTTGAATGCATGCCAAAAAAAAGGCCCTGGAACATGCACACATGTATTTGTTTATTACACCAACATCCTGCCTTTCTTCCATTCCATCGTGGAACCCAAAATGGCTCACATGCATGGTGTGTTCCTAGGTGGTCATCCCATCGTGTGCCCTCAGGGCACTTAAGAATTAAAAAAAGTTTTAATTTGTTGCGAAAGGTTTCATGGCCAGCAGTTAATTTACAATGTTTCAGGTATACGGGAACAGATGCCATGTAGTCAAATTCTCTTTGAAGTTTTAAATCACCTTCAAATACCATGACGCGGGTTTCCTTTGCAGGCAGCCACGCACGGACAGAAATCATTAAAATCCAAAAGAGTGCAGTACCAACGTTTCGTTCCGTAACAACCCGGAACCTTTTCATAGGAAATCATACAGATTGAGATGGAAATCTGTATGTATTTCCATCTCAATCTGTATGATTTCCTATGAAAAGGTTCCGGGTTGTTACGGAACGAAACGTTGGTACTGCACTCTTTTGGATTTTAATGATTTCTGTCTGTGCGTGGCTGCCTGCGAAGGAAACCCGCGTCATGGTATTTGAAGGTGATTTAAAACTTCAAAGAGAATTCGACTACATGGCATCTGTTCCCGTATACCTGAAACATTGTAAAAAAAGTTTTGTTTTTTTAAAGAAAGTTAGGTGGTATGGTATGGGTATGGTATCTCCTGTATCATGTGAGTTTCTGTAATAATAATAAGGGAATTATAGTGTCTGTAATAACTCAAGGAGATTTCCATAATTTAGTTCCTGAATACCGTACAGTATATCTTCATGTTCTGAATGGATATGATACTTTCACTGTAACTGGGTAAATGGCTGGCAAACATAGTCTATAGCAGGGGTGGCCAAACGGCAGCTCCTGAGCCACATGCAGTTCTTTGACATATAATGTGCGGCTCGCGGAAATATGTTGGCTGAATTTTTTGCATCACAATTAATATAAATGGTAAATAAAACAAAACCAAGCTTCTCCAGTGGTTCCAGTGCTGGGTCAGTGTAGACAGCTGGGGGGTAGCTCCTCCCTCCTGGATAGGCAGGGTCAGATGATCCAAATCTTCCCAAGGGGAGGAGCCCTGCTGAACCCCAGTCTGACCTTGCCTCTCACAGGCAACAGTGTCTTAGCTGCTCTCCTGAGCAGCCTTAGTCTTCCCTTAAGGAAAAATAGTTCTCCCATCCTTTTGCCCTAAACCGGTTTATCCGAAGGTAAAGGAATGGCATAAGCTGGATGTCTGGCGAGCTTTGAGTTTTTACGTTTCCAGAACAGCTGAGTTTCAGAAAGGGGAATCACTCTTCATTGCTTATAGGTCTCAGCGGAAGGGTACTGGAGTTTCCTCCTCCACGATATCTAGGTGGATGTGGGAAGCCATTTCCTTAGCCTACAAGTCCGGGGGTTTAGAACCTCCTAAAGGCTTAGTGGCTCATTCAGTTAGGGGGGCAGCAACTTCGGCTGCGTACAGAGCCTTACCTACCTTAGAGACCGTCTGCAGAGCAGCGACCTGGAGCTTGCCACACACATTTGTCAGGCACTATAGGTGGATGCCTTCAGCTCGGGGGATGGGGCCTTTGGTAGGCGTGTCCTTCAGAGCGTGTTGGGCACCACCAGCCTCAGTTAAGTTCCCCCCCCCCCAGATTAGGTACGGCTTGGGTACATCCCAGCTGTCTACACTGACCCAGCACTGGAACCACTGGAGAATGGGAGGCTTTAACTTACCAGTGAAATCCCCTTCTCAGTGGTTCCAGGCTGGGTCAGTGTCCCCGCCCTGGATGCTGAGTCTGGTGGGACTGGATGTGTGGGTTGCTGGCGGGTTGATACATTTTGTCTGACAGGTGTTGTTCGAGTTTAAGGCACCTGTGCTGTTGACTGGTGCTGGCCAGGATCTGCCACGGGCGGTTGTGCTGCTGATGGGGGGAAAGTCCTGTGCCGGGAGGAGCGAATCGAGGCTTTGTAGTCTGGGGTTCAGTGGGGCTCCTCCCCTTGGGAAGATTTGGATCATCTGACCCCGCCTATCCAGGAGGGAGGAGCTACACCCCCCCAGCTCTCTACACTGACCCAGCCTGGAACCACTGAGAAGGGGAGTTCACTGGTAAGTTCAAACCTCCCATTTATAATTATTTACTGGGTATAAACTGATACCCAGTTGGATTAGAACTAAGTTTAATGTTCATGGTGAGGAAATATATTAAGAATGTAAATGCGTCTTAAATATCGTGGCTCTCAAACATCTGAAGTTTATCGTATGTGGCTCTTACATTAAGCAAGTTTGGCCACCCCTGGTCTATAGCAAGCTAGATGCTTAAATTCCTATCTTGTAAGAATCTGCTGATTGTCCAAAAGTTCCTCTTTTGGTTACAGTCTTGATCCTTGGCTTCGAAGAGTCAACTTGTAATCATTCTGTATATTAAATGGCAGCACATCACCTCAAACCCTTTTCATTGGACACAGTCGACCTATTTAGCTGCCAACCATCAAGGATGCTGTATCTCACCTGATTTCTCTCAGCACTTCATTTTTGTACCCTTGGGCCTCCCATGCATGTATGATGAGTCATCTGGTCTAGTGTAGACTTGACTACAGATCAGGAAGTTCTCAGTTCAAATTTCATTTCCGCCATAAACTCATTAGGTAGCCACAGTCTGCAGTACAGGGATAATACTGACCTACTTTACAAGGTTGTTGTGAGAATTACAAGCTAATGCAGTATTTCCCAAACTTTTTCAACCTGCGGCTCCCTTGACCATTGGCAACCATTGGCCACAGCTCCCCATGACATTATGTTGATGCCTGCCAATTGGCATTGCACTGTTTTCCGAGAGGATTCCGTGGCACTCCGCGGCTCCCCTGCAGGGCCTCTGAGAGGGAGGTTAAGGGGGGTAATTTGTATCCGGGTCCAGGGTGAAAAATGGGTCAAAAAGAGGGCCCTGGAGCAAAAAAGGGGGGCCCAGGAGCCAAATTCATATATAGGGAAGCCCAAAATAAACTTTGTACCCCCTGATAAAATTCCTCTGAATGGCTTTGCTCCCCTGGCTGGTTTCCGCGGCTCCTCCCAGTTTGGGAACCACTGAGCTAATGCATGTGAAGGGTTTGCATGTGAAGGGTTTTAAACCCCGTGAAGTGCGTGCTATATAAAAGCTAATGATGATGATCGCTTATGATGATGATCGCATATGACGATGATCACTGCAGCATCTGATGATGATTTCCATGTCTGAATGAGTGGGCTATCACATACTGCCCAAAACTCAACTTGCATATCATTTCACACACACTGTTTTTAAGTGGAGCCAATTCATACCGACAACTGTGGGTCATAACTTGATTTACTTGCATACATGATAACTGGCATGTGAATGTGTGAACTGACTTATCTGAAAAGCACAGAGTCTGAGAAAATATCAGGTGATATGAATATTCTACCTGTGATGTTATATCTGTGATGATGGTCCATTCACAGTAATCCCTGGAAGCTGCAATAATATAAATGATGAACATGCATGTCTGAATCAGGCCTAAGTGTGCAGTGATCAAGAGTAGAAGAATCATGAGCTGTGTATACAGGTGTGAAGAAGTCCTGAGGAAATTTGAATTGCGGTGGTGCCAGAAGTCCTGTATGTGGATGCACATCCGTGTATGTTGAGAAGGTGATTAGCAGCTCAATCTCACATTTACTCAGGAGGAGGAAGTCCCACTAGCAACACAATCCTTTGCATATCTTCTCAGAAATAAGACCCATTCAGTTCAATGAGTAAATGTGTATAGGTCCTTTGGTTCCAGGTAAACCACTGAACCATGAGCTGTCGATCGAAAGGTTGGCAGTTCGAATCCGCGACGGGGTGAGCTCTCGTTGCTTGGCCAGCTCCTGCCAACCTAGCAGTTCCAAAACATGTTAATGTGAGTAGATAAATAGGTACCGTTTGCAGGACGGTAAACAGCACTCCGTGTTCCAGCTGCATGCTACGCGCTGCAGCAAGGAGAGTCATGCCGGCCACATGACCACGGAGGGGTCTTCGGACAACGCTGGCTCTTCGGCTTTGAAAGGGGGTTGAGCACCACACCCTAGAGTCGGACACGGCTGGACTTAATTGTCAGGGGTCACCTTTACCTTTTTAAGTGTGTTTAGGATTGCAGCTTAACAGCCCAATCATATCCCCCCCCACTCCATACCATGCAGCTGCGCTGCATACTATGGGGGGTGATCAGCTACCAGTACTTATCCTCTCCCCCTCCCCCCCCGCCGGTAGGCTGCCTGATCCTCTGGGTCTCCTTGGACCCAAGCCAGCTATATTGCTGGCCTGGCGTAAGTCCAAGGAGAGGAAAGGGCAGGGCAGATTGGAAACTCAAGGAAAGGATCATGCATGTGCTTTTGCCACCAAGATCCACCCCCTCCAGCCCGCTCCCCACCCCCTGCCCTCCTCCCTGTCCCCAACCTCCCGAGAACCACCCACAAACCACCCCATCTGCCACCTTACCTGGGCTGGTGGAGCATCTGGGTGATTGTAGTAGGCATGCAGAGCTGCTGGCCATTTCCACGAGCAGCTCCGTCACGCAGGATGGCAGCATGACATTTGCCATCCTCACAGGGCCATTTACAATAGCAGACCAATAGATTGGCTGTTGTAAATGGCCCATAGGATTGGGCCATAAGTTCAGTAGGTTTCACATCATAGGTCTTACCTCACACATATATTACTACAACATGTTCCACCACCTGAGCTTGCCCCTTAAAGACCCTCTGTACAACTTCAGCTGATACAAAATGCAGCTTTTCAGGTGCTGACCAGTGCAAGATGATCCGATCACATCTTGGCCATTGCTGTTTCAACTGCACTGGTTACCAGTTTGCTTCCAGGAACAATGTAAGGGTTTGGTTATTACCATTAAAGCCCTACAAAACTTGGGGCCAAGATACCTGAAAGACTGCCTTCCTCTATATAAACCTCCCCGTCCATTAAGATCAGGGAGGCTTTTCTGCTCATCCCACCACCCTGAGGTTTGGTTGCAGTTATTTACAAAAGGGCCTTCTCTGTGGTGACCCCCGGGGTCCCCCCAAATACGGAATTCCCTGCCTTGCACTGTGAGGTCATCTCCCTCCTTGCCTGTTTTCCACTGGGGGTTGAAGACCTGGCTACTTACTCAGGCTTTCCCCAAGTTTGCTTGATTTGGTTATTCCACAGCATGATTTTTTTTAAAATTGGCTGTTGATGTTTTACTGTATTTTTGAATTGATCATGTTTTCATAGGCTGCCTTGATCCTTCAAAGGGAGAAGGGTGGGACAGAAATGTGCATAGGATCTTCTCACCCCCAGGTATCTAATTGAGACATTGTGGAAGACAAGTAATTAACTAAGGCTGCAAACCTATAATACTTTCCTGGGTGTACACCCCATTGAACACAATGGGACTTACTTCTGAGCAGACATACCTAGGCTTGCACTGTAAGCAGAATACACTTAACTAAAGCACCACCATTTAACCTGGCAAATTATGGACAACCCAGCCATTTCCTGTGACAGTTGGGCAAAGCAATGATAACATCAAGGAGCTTTTGAAAACCGAGTACTAGCGTGGCTATCGCATAACAAGTTTTTAATTTTAATTATTAAATATGGCATTAGCAAACAGCTCACTAGAGCCTCATGGTACAGTAATTACAACCCTTTTTTATCCTACACAGCAATTTCAGTTTTCAAAATGGAGATGACAAAATAAATTTATGCATGATATTTCTACAGGACAACTGATACTCTTAAGTGTACTTGAAAAAAAGAAAAAGAAAACCAATACTGACTTGCTGTTGATCTTCACTGCCAGCAGAAGCCCACAGACATACTGTTGAAACTAAAGGCAGAGTTAATTGAAGTTTGGGTACGCAATTCTGCTTTTTCTGAAAATATGGAAACACTTTCTTGGGAACTACAACAACTTCAGAGAAAGCAACCATTGTTCTACATTAAATTATGCTCTCTACTTATTGTGTAGAGCAGGGTCTCTCAACCTTTGGGGGTCCATGTACCCCCTATGCAGGCCCCCAAAGGTTGGCGTTCCCCCAGATCCCCCCAAGTCCCACGTACCCCCCAAAAGCGCACCCCAAAAGTGTTTTTTCCAGTCTGCGGCGTGGCCGAGCGGGTTCTCCGGCTCGCACCGCAAGCCGGAGGGAAAGGCTACAGCCATGCTGAATTGGCAGGGCTGTAGCCTTTTCCTCCAGCTTGCGGTGCTAGCCAGAGAACCCGCTCGGCCGCGCCGCAGGCCGGAAAAAATACTTTCCCCCCAATTTTTCCGCTTCCTGTTATCAGCTGCTAATCGCAGCAGCTGATAACAGGGAGCATCTTGCGTACCTCCAACCTGCGGTCCACGTACCCCTAGGGGTACGCGTACCACAGGCTGAGAACTCATGAAGTACGAACAGTCCATACCATACCCCACTCTACCCCCCTGCAACATTTCACTGATGAGAACAGGGATGTGCTTAGTAACCCAGGGGTGGCATCAGGGCAGGGTCACCCAGGTCAAGCACTAGCTGAGGGCCCGAGTTCCCACCTGATCAAGCTGACCCCTGAGCCCTTGTACAATGGTAGCACCCACCCAGTGTACCATCAGGGGATGGGCAGCAGAGATAGCTATGGGAACCCAACGGTGCCCCAGGGCTCCTGGCAACCTGATGACAGCACCTGCAACACCCTACTGCAACAACCCACTTTTCATACAGAGTGGAGGCACTGGACAAATAATACTGGGGAGGCACAGACTGACATAACAAAATGCATAGCTGGGAGGGGGAGCTTTGCCCCCATGTGCAGTATGCAGTATGCAGTATGGACTGTTAGATTTCAGAATGAGAAATGACAGTATGTACGGTATTACATTAAAACACCCATCCTCCTAAACATATTTTCTCTGAAGCCCTATTGATGTTGATGGATGGAGTTAACCTCCAAGTAAGCCTGGTTAGGACTGCTGAGGCAGTCTTATTTAAAGTTTCAGTCTAGAGTCGGACACGACTGGACTTAATTGTCAGGGGTCACCTTTACCTTTAAGGGGCAAGAAGCTATTTGGGGGGGGGACTTGTCCCCTCCTTGCCTTCTGGCGCTGCCTATGTTCTCATATCTGCCCTAGCCTCTCCCACCTGTTGTTACGCGGCCTCCGCCAGCTATATGCGGTACATTCACGCTGGAAAGACAAAGTGCTTCCCATTCTGAGATTCAATTCCTAGAGACTCGGGGGAAGGGAGCCAAATCGTGAAGAATGCCAACTCCACCAACTCAAGCCCCCGCCCCGAGACCTAACCAGAGACAAGGATTCACCAGAAAATAGAGACCGCCCCGGCTTCTTAACGTTGGAGGCGAGCGTATGCGCCACACAAATGAACAGGTGGGAAATCTCTTTCTTTCTCAGTGGACCGTGGCCTGGATTTGTAGAGGTGCTGGCCCAGCTTTCTTCACTGCACTCTGCCGGGGGGGGGGAATCTCTGTTCCGCGGGAGCGGTTTGCTTGCTTGCCTCAGTTGCCTGCCTGGTCTGGTCCTCTTATGGTTCGTTCGTCTTTGGGTCTCCAAAGAAGCTACCGCCAAGCCTCGGCGGGGAAGGAAGGGGTGCGTGGGTTGGGTTCCGTTTTCCTCAGTCAGCAGGGGGCGCCTTTGGGCTTCGATCTCTGGCCAGCCTTGGGGCTTTGGGAGGGGGCGGGTTGGCTTGGAAGAATTGGCAGCGAGCAGCCGGGAACGGAGAAGGAGAGACACTTCGGAGTTGGCAGCGGTGCATTGTGGGGGAGTGGCTGCTGGTGGTACAATCGGTGCCGCTGCCCGGGAGCGGCTGTTGGCAGGGAGCGGCGATCAGCTGCAAGTTCCCCTTAACTTGGCTTGCCAGGTAAGGCGCATCCGCGGCGCTTGGGGGGAAACCGGGGGATGCGCCTTGGGCGCCTCGCGCTCTTGCGGTCCTTTTCCCTGGGAGAGGAGATTGTATTTGCCCCTAGCCTAGCCCCCCTCCCCGCTGGCCCCGATGTCTTCCATCCTGCGACCCTCATTCCTCTCTCCTCTTTCGGAGTCACGGACTAAATCCTCCTTGTGGCGAATGAATGTCCCTCTCCATGCGCCCTTCTTCTCCCCAGTGAGCTTCTCCCCGTCCCTTTCCAGGATCCCACTCCCCCCGGGACCCTCCTTCTCCTGCTGCCGCGTTAGCGAAAACCCCCCCCCCCATTCTCTTGCAAAACTTGTCAGTCACTCCCGCCTCGATCCTCTAGCACCCCCTCTCCCCGTTTCCATCTCTCCCTCTCTTTCTCCAACCAGTCCAGCGCTCCACTCGCCTTTCCTGAAAGCTTTTCCCCACCATCGTGTCCTCCTCTCTAGTGATTTCCCATTCCCAGTTTTGGCTTCGGTCAGGCCCCACTTTCCCATTCCTCCACCCGACTCTATTATCTCTCCACACCCCCTTTGTAGTCAAGCCCTTTTCTTTTTCCAAAGAGAAAGTAAGTGCCTTGGAGGAAGGGGGGGGGTGCTTTGGAGCTGAAGTGTAGGGAGGTGAAATTGTCAACTTGGAGGGGGGCTGAATGGGATAAAAGAGATGATTATAATAAGTACGGGGGGAGGGCTTTGGAACGGCTGCCCTCCCTAGATCCTCTCCCCCCCCCAGCCTTTCGCAAGAACTGTGGCACTGTCGTCTCTTGGGGCGTGGGATGCTTTGTGTTTGTTTGTGTGTGTGTGTGTGTGTGTCTGTCTGTCTGTCTGTCTGTCTGTCTGAGCTGGAAGATTCCAAGGAAACAGGTGTCTGGACAGAATGTCCGTGAGGGCGGTTGTGACTTTTGTGTTGAAAGTGCAGTGTGAGGAAACGTGAGGGAGCCCTGGGCACGCCTCATCAAGCTAGGCAAGGAGTGCAAAACCCACAACTGTGTGAGGACACGTTCAGGTTGCGTTGGTTGATGAGGCTGTGCCGGAGCTCTCCCTTTTTCATACTCCGAGCACTGGTTAAGCTTCTGGGGAATGGGGATGCTTGGGGGTGGCTGGGGATTCCCGGTTTATTTCTGGTCACATCATGTCCTCTCCAGTAACTTCAGGGGACTGGAATTTGAATAAGTGTGATTTTGAGGGAAGGTGTCATTTTCCTCTCCCTAGAAACCGAGCGTACCTGTTGTTCAACTTAACAGAGGCTAGTTCTCATGCTTTGGGGACACATGATGTGAAAGAGAAAGGAGAAAGACCCTTCCTCAGGGCTTAGTTTAGTCCATGTATCTGCTTTCAGTGTGAGAGATCTCTCCTGGGTCATGTGAAGAAAAGTAAATGAAAGTGCCCTGGAAGTGCTGTACTTTGTAGTGAACTACAGAGTTCACTACAAAGTGAACTTGGCTACAAAGTGAACCTTGCACATCAAGGATTAGGGGAAAGGACTGCCAGATGAGAGGGTAGTGTTTCCACTACCACTTTTGCTAGAAGTTAGGCACTGCTCTTCTAATCCTTTGCCAAACAAGAGGATGCCATGCCAAACAACATGAGATGACTTTCTGTTCCATTGCCCCTATTTAAGTTCTACATCTGAGATGGACAGGGGATGATCACTGGAAAACCCTGATTCAAGTTAGGTGTTTCTCTGAAGAATTGCTGGTGAATGAGAATTGCTGGAGTGGTGGGTGTTTTGTTTTTCTCTTTAGCTCCTTTTGGTTATATGCCTTCAAATCTGCAATCTTGTGTATAGTTCTTGTGCCAGAGTAACCCAGGCTAGGATGAGCCTGTGTGTGTGTGTGTGTGTGTGTGTGTGTGTGTGTGAGAGAGAGAGAGAGAGAGAGAGAGAGAGACTGGTGCCTTTTTGCATTAAGCAACAACACTGATGTGTGCTTTGTGAAAGAAAGAAAGAAAGAAAGAAAGAAAGAGTTAAACTAGTTAGGATAGTCCCTTGGCCCCAAATGAAATGGGGTGCCCCACCCTGCATGCATCGTAGCTTGACGCTGCCTGTGCTAGAGTCTGTGGTGAAACCTGACTCTACACCTTTCTCCTCCTCACACCCACTGCTTTTAGGAAAGTAGATTTTATTAAATTTTACATCCATTTTCAGACAGCCTATAAACATCAGAAATCTAAGAATATATGTGCTGCAATTATGAATAAGAATATAAGTGCTGCAATTATGGGGAGAAAAGGTAGGGGGTCCTTTATGAAATCTATTACCCCCTGACTACCCCCAGTGTTAGCTAAATCCCGTAATCATCTAAAAACCAGGAGTTAGCAGTGCAATCCTATGCATGCCTACTCAGAAGTTGTAAGTCCCACTGGAACGTACTCCCAGATAAGTGTATTGCAGCCTAACAGCCCAATCCTAACCAACTTTGTTCCCTTACCGTGGGGCTGCATTGTGGCTGCATCAGCGCTGGAAAGTTGGTTAGGATTGGGCTGTTAGTCAGAAAAGACAAGCTCTATATATACCCAGGAAAGGCAAGTACAGTAAATAGGGTAACTACAATACAGATGCACGAGCAATTCAGTAAAAAAGTGCATGGCCACCCACTGTTATATTGAGTTTATGGAGCAGTCTTACCCAAGCTAAGTACCCCAAGCAGATTTTGCTTTTCCCTAGGGAGCGGTTGGAATCATGTTTATAAAAGAATTCCTTCACACTTTAAGGTGGAGATATCCGCATTGATGCACTTAAATGGTACCCAGATGGTTTCTTTTGATGTTTGGGGTGCTGGGATTATGGATGAGTAGGTGGGGAGAGAGGTGCAACTGAGTTGAGGGATTTTATTTTTTGGGGGGGGAGGTTGGAAGCAAAGCCAGAAGTTGTACCGGTTGTGGTGCTTTCATGTGCGGATGTGAACACATTCAGGTGGATTGTGAATGCTTCATGTGAGGGTTCGTAGGGCAAGCTGTCAAACATAAGCTGTCAAAGTGTGGGTGAGGTGGGAGCCTGTGGTCCTTCTCCTTTCCTGCTGACTCTCTGGGGCAAGTCCCTGCAGGCCTGGCTGCCTTCAGTCACACAGCTATTAAGTTAACAATAGGTGTTGCTGGTTGCTTCATCTTTCTAAAGCTGTGTGTATTTAGGGGGAGGGTGGGTAAAAAGAGGTGTCCCTCTACACTGCCTTTCTCCCTAGGAACTCCAGCCAGTGCACTGTTAAGCAGCAGAATAGTGGGGGGGGGAGGACGAGGACTGGATTTGCCAAGAACTCAGAATCACATGGTACTAATCCTGGAGCAGTGTTGCTCTCTTTTGCTCCTCCCCCCCCCCCCCGCAGAGAGGGGGGGGATTAGTGCCTGTCTCTCCTTAATGGGACTGTTTACCATAGACTAGCAAATAGTGCTTAATGTCTGCCAGGATTATATAACAAACACAGTGATTATCTCGTCCTCTCTCCCTCTTTCTCCCTCTACATAATGTGCCATGCTTTGACCTGGAGGTTGTGGAGTGTGGTCTCCGGCATTGCCATAGGTTGCAGTTGCTAGAGTCAGGCCTGGCCTGTGATTCCATCAGAGGTCTGTTTTTGGGTTTCTCCTCATGTGCTGATACAAAGTTAAGTCCCCCCGTTCTCCCACCCACCCCCATTGTGGAAACGCTGCACACCAGGGCTGGCCAAAGTCCTCCTGGCACCTGAGGCAGTGTGCCAAATGCAGCCCTCACCCTTACCAGGCAATGCACCAGCCTTTGCTCCTCCCAGTGGAGGCAAGCGGGGGGGGCAGAGGTGGGCATCCCCTGCTAATCTGCTGCCTACGGCAACTGCTTCAGTTGGCCTCATGCATGGACCAGCCCTGCTCCTCAGTCATATAACTCCCAGTCCCCACACCCAGCTTGTTGCATAGGCAGTTGCGGTGTTTAGCTCCCCTTCCATGTGGCCGGCCATGGTTCCCAGCCTTACTTGCCACTGTGTGCGCGAGGGATTATCAGAGGATGCCCACTTTTTTTTGCTCTTGCAGTCACCGGCAGTGTTGGTTTGAGTTTGCTGCTGTGTCACCCAAAGCCCAGCATCCTGTGAAAGGCATCAGTGCCAGGCGCCTTCCGGGCAAAACAAAAACCTGCTTTCCCACTGAAGCAGGTGTGTGCAGGCAGCCTGCAACTGGCGTAAGCAAGAGAAACGGTGGCTGTGGATTGAAAGTGCACCCACAGTGTGTGATATGGGGGTGGTTGGGAGGGTGTGTGTCTGTGTGCCTGCAGCTGGGTAGAACTAAAATGCACAAGAAGTGCTGGGATAATTCCGGGATAGGGCATTTAGTGGGGTCTGTAGACTTCCGTACAACTAAAGTGTAGGGAAGGAGGAAATAAAAGTAGCTTTGTGCCAGGGTCCCAGACTCCCCTGTTGGCTGTGGTCCCTTCACGTCTGCCCCACATTTTCTATCCTGTCTTTTCCCTTCACGCTCCGACTTGCTTTGACACCCTCTTTCAATCCTCTCTGCATTTTCCTACCCCAGAGCCTGTTACCCTGGAAGGCACTCAAAGCCCCATTGATTTCATCCAACCCCACTGGCCATATCCTCGCCATACACAACTCCTCCACCCTTTCCCTGTCCTTTTGGCAGATATGGGCTTAGGAAGGAGGGTGTCCATTTATGCATGTCAGGGAGGAGGACAGACCAAGTTTCCTCACCTGCAAATTATTCCTTTCTTCTCTACATTTGGGCTTTAGTCCTTGGAGGGTTAACTCACTGTGCCAGTGGCTAACACTCCTGAGCCAGAGTCTCTCATTTTTATCCCTTGGGCTCTTATCAGGGGTGCCTCTGTCCCTGCCCCCCACCCTGCGCCAGACAAAGGGGGCATTCAGCAGCCCCTGGACTGGCATTGCTCTCCCCATGCCTGCTTCCCGCTGTGGGGGCGGCTGTGCTGGGTGCCCGCCAAGGAACGAGAGCTTCTTGCTGACCCTGACGCCTTCCCAACTTCGGCCTTTTCCAGCTGAGGGAGGCCTCCGTTGACTTCAGGCCCAAACAGAGGGCTCTGCAGCAGGGAGTGGCGGAAGCTTGCGAGTGGGAGGGGGTGGAAGTCGGAGCAGGGGTGGAAGGCTTGCTCTGGTCCTCGCGTAAAGGAAATAAATAGCCCCAGTTCCTAACCTGGGAGGGGAGAGGGAGATCCCCAGATCCAGCAGGGCTTTTCTTATGTTCTTATGAGACATAAGAGGGACCAGGCACAACGAGACCCAAGTACGTGAGCGAGGCCTAGGCTAGGCCACAAAGTAAGACCTTGAACTCCTCTTTCTGACTCCTTGGTCTTGCATTTTTCACACATGTACTGTACTTTCTGTTTAGCGCCCTGACCATCTCCTGCCTCTTTCTCTGTAACCTTAATCTTTCACCCGCTCCCTTGCAGGGAATGTCCTGACCCTCCCTGCTCAGAGCAAATGTCCCAGATTCTGCAGGTTTCTGGAACCAGCACAGGTCCAGGAGGATTGATGGGACTAATGGGATTGCTTGTGTGCTATAGTGGGGTGGGGGAGGAAACATAAAGCCAGGGGAGAGGGATGCTTGCAAGGATTGACGTTGGAAGGGGGTACCTGCAACAGCAAGGCAAGGATTAGGACAGCTGAGCGACAGCATCTACTAACCTGATTGATACCTCCGTGTATGGTTGTGTTTGAGCAAGCTCAGAATCCAGCCAAAGCTTTGCTCCGTTAGGTCTATATAGACTCTCCAGAGGTGGCCTTATTGTGAGGCAGCTGTCTCAGACAGCTGATTCCGGGCAGCAGCGTGGGAAACGGACAAAGACCTGACCCCTGGATCCCAGGCCACCACAACGTTCTGCACCAAACGTTGAAATGCGCAAGGAGCTCATTGCAATGAGGCTTGTGCAGGAAAAAGTCCAGGTAGATTGGACACTGTGTCAGTTCGCGGAAGGGTTCCAGCTGGGCACTAAAATGTCTTGATGAAATGTGAAGAAGATGGGCTGTATCATGTAGCAAAAAAAGGATTGAAAAATCTAATGCCGAATTTGGAAGCTGACTTTGTTGAGAAACCTTTGGTGTGTCTGTTGGTTTTGCCTTCCTTATCGTTTTACTAAAAAATGTCTTGGGGCATTCTATTGTTTTATGGTCTCCCTCCCCCCCAAAAAAAGATTACAAAAGGAACCAGCAGATTCCAGCAAACCAGGCATGGCCACACCCTTTCTGCCCCTCCCCCCAGCAACAATTAATCAATAACTCTGTACAAACACATTACAAGGGATTCCTCTGTTCCCCACTCAAGGCTAGACACAAGTCCTGACCTGTCTGTTTCTTGCTGTCACAGCCCCCTCCCCACACTCATCAGATCAGCTGATGCCCCCAGTCTGCAGTCCTTTCTTATAAATCTGGCAAAGCCCTTCATTCTGCACCCACAGCCTCTTCTCCCTCCGCCCCATTTCATTCTCTCTGGGGTGCCAGTGCCATGTGTGTGAGGGTTGTAAGAGCTCTATTTCTCTGGGATAATGGGCCCCTTTAGCCCCGTGTGGCTCTGTGATGGCACAGCCCAGATGGGAACAGTGGGGGCTTTGATGGGGGGGGGGGGAGGTTATCACAGCAGCCATTGATACAGCCTTGAATCACCATCTTCCCCCCCCCCACCGCACACCGTGTCAACTCACACGCTGTCTTATCTCCACCCGTAGGGATGTCTGCGGAGTCTCCCTGCCTGGCGTTACCATGTGGGAGCTGAAATGCCCCCTGCACAGCCAACTGGTAAGCATTGGAAGTGTAGTGGGGCAAACTTAAGGGAAATGATGAGCTTGCTAGTGAGCAAGATGGCTCAGAGATTCTGCTGCGGTGACAGAGTTTGTGGGTGGGAGGGTGGTGAGAAGCTGGGAACCCACTCTAGTGTGCAACATCATTCATTCCCTGGCAGATATTTTCATATGAGATACCAGCTTAACATATTATTTGACAACAGATGGACTTTCTTGGCATGGCAGAGAAATCTACCTTTTGAAATTGGGAATCAGGATTCCTGAATTGTTTTCCTGGAAGTGTGGGGGGCGTGCTTGTCTTTTGTCTCCTTCACCAGCCCCACCCCTGTGCCATTGTCTGCCTGTGTGTGTATCTCTTCCACCTCCCTTAGGGATTTGGGTGTGTGTGTGTGTGTGTGTGTTGCTACATGTGCTGCCTCTTCTCCCCTTCCAGCTGTTGCCAGGAGGGAGAGGCTGGGGGAGGGGTTACTGTAAACTCAAGTCCCTGGCTTCCTGTGCCCCCCCCCCACCTGAGATTGGAAGGGAGGGAAGGATGAGACAGAAGGTTTGATTCCCAGCCAGGATGTTGAATGTCTGAGTTCTTCTCCCTCCCCTGCTCTCGCAGGCAGATGGGTCCATATGGGTGATGAAATCTGGAAGGGTGGGGTGGTGGGTGTTTGTCTGCATTACTGTGTGAGGAATTCCACTGGAGAGGAGAGAGCTGGGGGGGAAACACCTTCACAGCTGGGCCAGGGGAATTGGAGCCGGGTGGGGGGTTGGGTTGGGGAAGCCTTTTTCTGAGCGCTCACTTCCTGATAGCATCTCTTTCAACAAGCAACACTGTGGCTTGCAGAGGGCAGTGGGTGGTGGAGGCAGAGAGGAAGCCTTGCAAACTTGCCGTCCATCCGCTTGTCAGAAGTACTTCTTTGCACCCCAGGTTCCCATGCCAACATGCAAATGAACCTGCCAGTTCACACTTCTCTCAGGGATACATTCTTTGCTTGTCCTGGCCCCAGTGCAGTTGCTAAACCTCTCAAAAAATTGGATGGCAAATCCATTTTTTTTCCATTGATGCATCATTGATATTAAAAAAAGTGACATAAAATATGTAACACACTGCAGTGCTTACATTCCTACCCCCACACCCCGTTGTAGCTCTAGTGTCATTTGCAGATCATTTAAATAACTGCATTTTCAGCACAATCCTATTGCATGTTTCTTTGGAAGTAAACCCCCATTGTATACAGCGGGGCTTCCTCTCCAGTGGTATCATTCTATAGGATCATCACAGTTTTAATTGTTACAAGAAACCAGCCTGAATGAGCAGTGAGCACTGCAGCTGAGAGAAGCCATGCTCCCGCCCACTCTGTCCACTTTCTTCTGCTGTGTCTGGCATGTGGCATCTGATCTGTGACCTCAGAGAGAGGGATTAATTCCAACGGGACATGGCTTAATCGCCTTCCCTGTGCTGCTAAATCCTGATGAGTGTTGGAAAGCGGGCGGAGGAAGGGTGCTCTTCTCCAAGGCAAAAGTCTGTCTGAGAGTATCTCTCGCCCATGCTTCCACATTTTCCCCACCTCCTTATTGGGGCTAATTGTAGATTTTTAAGGCAGGGTGAACTGAAGTGGGGAGCCTGGGGCTCCCTGTGGGAAAACAAGGAGGGTTTACAGAGAAATCATAGGCCAGAGAAATGAGAGAGTATTAGAGGTGTGCCGGGGATTTCTGTATGCTGCTCTAAAACGGTATTTGTAAATGGAGCAAAACACCATTTACAAATACCGTTAAGGGCACATACAGCAAGATCACACCTCTTTACTGCAGGTTAATCTAGAATGTCTGTCGGTGTCTGATTCCCTGCTCCAAACAATTAATGATGAGCAGAATTCCACATTCATGGTTGGTAGAATGGAAAGAAATCTTACGTTCACTACTTGTTAACTACCCTAATGAGGAAGAATGATCAAAATATGCTAATGGTTAATCAGCTACAGTAGTCTTTTACTTTATTTATATGGCCCAAACTTATGGTCACGCAGCACCACCGGAACTTGCGTTTTGGTGGCCAGTGTGTTTTATGGCGGTTGCAAATGGCGACACACCATTTTGTGCAGCCAGGCCCTCTGCAAGCAGTGAGCAGCCACAGCTGCATGCCAGCAGCCTTCCAACAAGCCCTGGCGCCAGTAAATCAGTGCGGGGGCGGTCAGAATGAGGGGGTGGAACGGAGCAGGGAGGGGGCAGAACAGGGCTGAGGCAAAGCACTGCATTGAGTCCCCCCATGGTGCCCCCACCAATTTCCTGATGGTGCATCGTTGGACACCATCCATGTTTAGTGGACACCATGTTTAGTGGACTACCACTAAAGGATCAGGACTCAGCCTGACCATGTTGTAATGCCCCACCTGGCTAGCCTCTGATGCTGCTATTAGATATGAGAGCGATGTTGCCTCCCATTTTAATTATTTAATTAATAAGAAGTGTGCTTTCACGATCAGAAGTTTGGGAAACCTTCGTGTATAACATGGAGACAGATTGCAATAATGCTGGACTAGTTTAATGCAAGAGGGGGAAAACTGAGCCCAAGTGAGGTAAAATGCACCACGGTCTTTATGGTACAAATCTTATGCATGTCATAGAACTTGTAAGTTCTATTGAGTTCAAGGAGACTTACTCTCAGGCAATTGTGTATAGGAGTGCAGCCTTAAAGGTCTGAGGTGTGATCGTGACAGACCTGATTGTAGTTTGTTTGTTTGTTGGATTTCTATTCCTCCTCTCCTGCAAATGTGGCACAGGATAGCTAACAAAACAATAACTGCATAAAGGCAATAAAATATTACAGTGATCTTCAACCTTGGGGTCACGACCCCAAGGTCCTGTGGCAGACGACATCTTTCCCCTTAAGGGGAGTGTTGACTTTGTGGTGACGTCAGGATGGCGGCGACGTCACTGCCAAGTTCGTGCCGCCACATAAGTAAAAAAAGGGAGGTTTGGACTTCCCTGTCGGTGGCAACTGGAGACACTGCACAACCCGGGTTCCTTCCACCGCTGCAAATGGGTAGGCCCAAACCCCCCTTTTTTACTTAGTTGGCAGTGGCGCAAACACAGAAGTGCCGGCACTGCAGAGTCGCAAAGACTTACAATGGCCTTTACCTTCGGGTAAAGGTTTGAAGATCAATGAAATATTATAAAACGCATTAAAACGACAACATTAAAATAATACAAAAAAACCAGCATCAGAAGAACCGTTCTCTGTGTTCCATGGCCGGTTTTGAAGATCTGATGGACAGAGGGATGAGATTCGCTTTGCGTTGTTTCTCAAGGGAATACAAGTTGGGGTGGGTGACCGCCTCAGCTGCTGAATATCCTGGTGTGTCAGTGAAAAACTGAACTATTGTGACATCCATGCTTGCTTGGTCTCTCATTTTGAGTCAAACTGTTGTAAAACTATTATTTATTTAATTATTTTCTGTGTTTATAAACCGCCTTTCTCGTCATCAGATTTTATTCAAGGCGGTTTACATAGGCAGGCTATCCTAGACCCCGTTAAGAGTCTTTACAATATTGTTCCATTCCTATATAGAACCTTCCATACTCGAGATGTTTCCCTTCCGAGTGCAGCCCTCTTTCTGGCTTGTGCTCTATTATAAACAGTACCGGGGGGGGGGGGGGGAAGCAAGCACATTCAGTGCTTTGGTCTTTCAGCACTTAGTGAAACTGTTTGAGACAGAATGGGTCATGTGGTGGTTGAGCTGTAATGGTTTTACGTGCATGCGTGCTGCGGACTGGATCTGTGTATACCACCAGCTCTGGTGAGGGTCAGGAGTGCAGGGTGGGGGTGCTCTTGGGATTTCAGGCTCTGAAAGCTAGTGGTTGGGACTTTAGTGAAGACAGAGTGCTGATCATCCTCATTCTCTTTCTGATCAGGACGTGGCCATGTCCCTAGGCCGCCCCTTACTGCTGCTCCTGGTGGTTGCCCTGGCGCTCCTGCTGCCGTTGTACCCAGCTGCTCGTCCCCCTTCTTACTCGTCCTTCTTGGTCCCCAATGCCACCTTCAATCATCTGGCTCGAGCCCGGGACACAGGAACCCTGTATGTGGGTGCCGTCAATGCCTTGTACCAGCTGAGCCCGGAGCTAAGGCTGATGGGACTTGCCCAGACAGGACCAGCCCAGGACAGCCCAGAGTGTCTTCCTTTCCGGGACACTCATGATTGTCCACAGGCCCGGCTCACGGACAACTCTAACAAGCTGCTGTTACCCAACGAGCGTGCTGGGGAACTGGTGGTCTGCGGGCAGCTTTTCCAGGGCGTGTGTGAGAAGCGAGCTCTGGCAGACATCACCAAAGTGCTGTACCGTCCTGAGGATCCTGGTGACAACCAGTTTGTGGCAGCCAATGTGCCCCAGGTTTCGACTGTGGGCTTGGTGGGACAACACGCTGGCCGAGACCTGCTCTTTGTGGGTCGCGGGCTGACTGGAAAGCTTTCTGGAGGAATCCCGCCCTTCACTATCCGGCAGCTGGAAGGACCCCAGGCCTTCTCCAATGAAGGGATGGGCAAGCTGGTGGTGGGTGACTTCTCAGACTACAACAATCGCTATGTAGCTGCCTTTGCTTCTGGGGGCTATGCCTACTTCTTGTTCTCTCGGCGTGGAGGAAAGGTCCAGATGGAGTATCGTGCCTACCTCTCCCGGAGCTGCATGGACGACACTAACCTCTACTCCTACGTTGAGCTTCCCCTGGAGTGCCGAGATGCTGACGGGCGTGTTTATAACCTAGCTCAAGCCGCACACCTGGCATCTGGTTTCCCTGGTGGAGGGGCAACACTCTTCGTAGTCTTAGCAGCTGGGCAAGGCTCCACGGCATCTCCAACAGCGCAGACGGCTCTGTGTTCGTACGGCTTGAGTGAGGTGAATGCAGCCATGGAGCGGACGCGGCGGCTGTGTTACACCTCAGCCGGGATAAGTGAGACCAAGGAGGAGGAGGCTGCCATTGAGTATGGTGTGACATCTCGCTGCAACACCTTGCCCAAGGTGAGAAGGGATGGAAGCGACTGCGTTCTTTGGATGGGGAGAGAGGAACCCTTTGTCAAATGGCTGCCCCACCCAGTCGTGTCTGCGTTCCAACGTTTCTACTTGGTTTTATTAATTTTCAGGAGTCCCCGGAGGCTTACCCCTGTGGGGATGAACACACTCCTAGTCCCATTGCCAGTCGGAAGCCAGTGGTGGCTGAGACGCTTCTAACTACCGTGCCAAAACTGACGGCTGTGGCAGCCATGGTTGAAGCAGGTCACACCATCACCTTCCTTGGAGACAGTGTTGGGCAGCTGCATAAGGTAATGTGGGGGGGGGGGGTTAGTCACCTTAATTTGATTTGTACCATGTTACTATAGTTCCATGAATACTTCTGTTTGTAAGCCACTGCCATACAGTAGATGACTTCCACACATGTGTACATATGCTAAAATAGGCATTTCCTCTATTTTTCCTTATATTTGTGTGTGTGTGTGTGTGTGTGTGTGTGTGTGTGTGTGTGTGTGTATGACTTCCACACATGTGTACATATGCTAAAATAGGCATTTGCGCTATTTTTCCTTATATTTGTGTGTGTGTGTGTGTGTGTGTGTGTGTGTGTGTGTGTGTGTAAGAACATAAGAAGAGCCCTGCTGGATCAGGCCAAAAGCCCATCTAGTCCAGCTTCCTGTATCACACAGTGGCCCCACCAGATGCCTCAGGGAGCACAAGACAACAAGATAACCTGTTTCCCGTTGACACTCCCTTGCACCTGGCACAGAGAAAACCCACTTCTAAAACCTGGAGGTTGCTTATGGCTTGTAACCTGTGATGGTCCGTGTCCGTGTGTCCACTTTTCGGTGTACAACGTGCACATGCTTATTCCCATATGGCAAAAATTAAAAAAATCCTGTATGGAGATAATCCTATTTTTCTTATATGTATGGATTTAAATTTGTCCCCCCCCCCCCCCACACACACACACATACACACACAAACACTTTTCGGTGTACAACGTGCACATGCTTATTTGTCTGTTTTCCCATATGGCAAAAATAAAAAATCCCCAATGGAGATAATCCTGTAGGACAAGTGTCATGTGTGAAGTGGCTCGATTGCCTATGCAGAGCACGTGTGTGGGGCTGTTATTTCAGTCGTGTGGAAGTGACTACTTTCTAAGAACCTAGCTACAGGTTGTATGCAAATGTATGTAACCAACCCTTTTTTATTTTCTCCTCTAGGAAAAGGTGTTTGGGGAGGGAGTGACTTGGAGTGGAGAAGTAGCAGCTGCAGGAGAGCGCTGCTGTCTGTCTGCTCCAAATCGCCCCTTCTGAAAGCAGCTCTTCCTGTAGGAAAATAAAGAAGAGGGTATGTTATGGTTTGTGGGCGTGTGTAATGTTGCTAGGCCCTAACATAGTGTGTGTCCGCACAGTGTGTTTGCATGCATGTGTGTGCACGTGCATGCGTGTTTATTTCGATGCCCCCAACAGGAGCTATGTCTTTGTGTGGTACAGGGGATGCAACTCCACCCCAGAAGGGGCTGCATTTCAGCAGGTTGAAGTTCCAAGGCGTCTGGTTGTGGCTCTGGGCCAGATGTGCAGAGCTTGGGGCAGAACTCCAGTGTCCTGGGCTTCTGTTTCTTTTTGCTCTCAACCACAAGGTTTGAGACTCATCCCCAGTTCTCAGAACATCTCTTTTAGCTAAGTTCACAGTGATTAGCTGGAATAGACTTGGGAGATCCCAACTGTGTGTCAGGGTAGAGAACAGTATTGGTAGTGCTGTTTGTATTGTGTGGTTTTTCTAGGTAAGAATATGGTACTGACCAGATTCAGTAACTCTCTCTCTCTCTCTCTCTCTCTCTCTCTCTCTGAGCAAATTTCTAGCCTTGTAGCTGTGAAAATAGTTTTCTAAATGGGTGGTCAGTACCTGGTGACAGGTCTGAAACCAAACAGAAGGTACAGTGGGCCATCCAGTAATTGGAAGGTGGGGATTCGGTGCCCCTGCCTGGCTTGCTGCTCCTTTCCATAACTAGCAGAAGCAGTATCAAATCTGTGCAAACTAAGGAAAGGAAACATACACAGCTTTGCTTTAAAAATGCATGGTCATTACAGCTTGAAGAATTTGGCTCCTCTCATTGCAGAATTTGTGTTGCCCTAGCACAGAATGTTAACTTATTTTAAAACTGCGGAGTTCACTCAGCCCTGTGCATTGCCTCCTGTCTGTTGTCCTGCTTGCTTTCCTACCAGTTAAGAACCAATTAAGTCTTCCACAGACCAGGCTGCTCAGACGTGGTCCTGCTGTGAGGGGTTGGGTTGGGCTTAATTTAAAAACAAAAACAAAATTGTATGTTTCAGTCCACTGAAAATTGCCAGTTTCGTATGTGCTCCGTCAGCACCTACTTGTATGTAGACAGAGCCCCTCCCTTCCATCTAGGCTATGCCTGAAGTCTGCCATAGCACGGAGAATAAAGCTATTCTGCTCTCATGCTAGACAGGCTGCTGGTATTTTAAATATATTTGCGCCTGGATGGTAGCCCGCTGCTCTACTCTTTCCAGGCATGGATATCGGGACGGGGAGGGAGCCTCATAGAAATTCTGATTTCCCCAAAGAAGGGAAGCAAGAAGAGAGGAGATCCTTCCCTGGTGCAGGGTACCTACAATCCCTCTTCCAGCTCTGGCAAAATCATTTCTGACACTGCAAATTGAGTCTAAAAGAGTCACGGAGGCTTTCAGGAACTTTCCAGCCCCCCTTTGGGGGTTTGGATCCCTTTAACTCTGTCCACTGATTACATAATTTTAGTTTGGTTGATATTGGAACTTTATTAGAACTGATTGAATGGTCCATTATAAAAGTTTGTGTATTATACAAACCTTGACGTAGGTGCCTTACGGGATATTGTCGGAAGTGTGTGAGACAGCTTTATAAACCAATAAACACAAGCTTCCATTTATTGTTCCAGGGAAAGGACAATTAAAAAATTAAAACAATTAAAAAATATATTTTTACTTGTTCGTATACACAGTAGCATAGCAAGGGCAGGGGCACGGTCCACCCCGGGTGCACGCCGTAAGTGGGTGCCAGCATGCCTGTCCCTTCAAATGTAGACCTGGCCTCTCCTAGACGAATCTCAAGGCAGAGGCCAGATCTACCCGTGGCTTCAAGTAGCCAAGGGCTGGGCTGTGGGAGCAGTCTGTCCTGGGTACCAGTGATGCTAGGCACCAAAATAGTTTTCAAAGATGGGTACTCCATACTTTCAGGCCCAATGTTTACAACTTACCCATCCCAGTTAAAGCTGATCCACTTTAGTCAACTACAGTTTTATTTGACAGAACTAATCAGGAGGACGTGCAGTGTGGGGGCGGGAGGTGAGGCAGAACCCCCCTACCGGAGTCCTCGGAAGATTGCCGCATCCTAACCCGGCGATCGTGCACATGTTCCGCCTGCGTACTCGGGTGCAAGCAGGTGGCACGCGCAGTCGCTAGGTTAGACTGTGGCGATCTTCCGAGGACTCTGGCAGGGTGGTTCTGCCTCACCTGCCGCCCCCACATCGCATGTTCCTGATTCTGATGGTACCTATTTGGATCCGTTGCCTTCTCATCTATCTTTTCCATATCCTCTGTCCCTACCATATCTTGGCCATTCCTTCCAGTGGTGTCCACTCAGAAATAGTGGTGCATCCATTCTTTTGGTGCATGCTGTCCTGCTGGGAAACTGCACTGGCAACTTGGGTTGACTTTCCCATCATTCTTCTCAGGTGGGGCCTTGCTCAAGAAAGCTTGGTTCAGCCCAGTTCACTCCATAGGCTACCAAGTTTGTATTCCACAGCCCACTAATGCATTGCTCAAGTGCCATATTCTGCAATCTCGATTTTCATTCATTAAAGCTGGTTTCCGGAGATGGGAAGGGCCGTGCCTCAGTGGTACAGCCCCATGTTTTGCATACTGGAGGAGATCCCAGGGTCAGTCCCCAGAAACTTGGGTGGCAGACGCAGCCTTGGCTTGAGATTTTGGAGAGCTGCTGCCAGCCATGTCGGACAATCCTGAACTAGATGATCCAGTGACTTGGTATTTGGGCATCTTCATATGCTCCAACTGCAGCAATAAGCGTGAAGCTATGTGGACCTGTGTCTGGTGGAGTCTCAGAAGCCAGCCTGGAGCTGAGCAAGACTTCAGTGCTCCAATTCCACGGAGTGCTGCTGTCTGAGCATTATGTTTCTGTATCTACAAGTTGAGCCTTGTGAAAATCGATGGCTGAAGGAAGTGAACTGGCCTTGGAGAGCCAATTCCACATGCCCTCCAAGGCCACTCCCCACCACACATACATGGTGATCCGTCAAAGCAGCAAGGGGACAGTGTCCCCCTTATGAACATCTGAAGTCGCCACCTGCTGAGTCACATCATTGTGCCATCGAGCTTAGTATTGTCTACACTGGCTGGCAGTGGCTTTCCAGGCTCTTTCCCAGCCCTGCCTAGAAATGCCACCACTTGAACACGGCACCTTCTGCATACAAAGCAGCATCATGGGCTCTGTCGCTGAGTTCCAGCCCTATCCCCTTACCACTAAAAGGATCCTGGCCTTTAGACGAGACCCTGCAGTGCTGCCCCTCCCCTGATGGTGGAGGGTCAGGATCCTGGTGAGCACAGATTTTGTCTCCCTACCCAAAGTTTGTGGAACCTGCTTTTCAAATTTCATTATTGCTGACATTGGTTCGTTTTCCTCACCTTCTGCTTCAAAAACATCGGTCTTTTCTTTTGTTCATTCCTGACTTGATGGCTGTAATCCTCTTCTGTTTTGTTTGCCTCTTGCTCACATCATCCTGCCCTTCTATTTTAGTCCTGCTTCTTGTTTGTCCCCCCCCCCCCCCACATCTCATTTTGCTCATGTTTCTCTTTTGTTACACTCCCTTCCTTGGCTCCCATTTCCTTAGTGAATGCAGTGTGAGTTCTCTTTGTTTTTCAGTCTCATCATTCTTTGGCTCCAACTTATCTACCTTCCCTTCTCTCTTTCTTTGCCTTTTTATCATCCCCTTTTTATCATCTTGGGTTACTCCCTTCTGTTTCATGCCTCTGTCCTTCCTGCCCCCTTTCTCTGGAAGTCCTTGCTACCAGCCGCCAGCAATTCCCTTTCCTTGTTTGCAACCATTTAAACAGCTTCTGAAAGAACGTTTCTTCTCCTGAGCCCTTTGCCTCTCTGATCTCTTCCTCTTGTCCTCACCTGTCCCTTCCATTTTCCTAATGGTCTGGTCTGGTTTTCGTTTTAGGTTGTATGCTTGGCGGCAGGGTTTGTTCTTTTAAATGGAATGATTGTGCAGTGCCTGGTGTCTGAGGTGTCTTAAATTATTATTATTACATTTTGGGGGGAAAAACAAAACGCCAATATTACTATTCCCCATGGCTGTCAGCATTCCTGACTTAACTTTCTTCCCTTGGTGCAGAGTCTGGAATTATTTAGTTAATTCTTTTTTAGCCCAGAAGTATTTCTATCTGCTGTGGAGCCTGTGGAGTCTAACCTGAGTTGTGCTACATGCCGCTACACTAGTCTCCTGAAGTTACAGCACAATCCTAACCAACTTTCCAGTGCCGTTGTAGCCATGCCAACAGGGCACACACAAGTCATGGAGGTCTCTTCAAGGTGAGGGAATATTTGTTCCCTTACCTCGGGGCTGCATTGCGGCTGCACTGGCGGTGGAAAGTTGGTTAGGAGTGTGCTGTTAGTTAACACATTTACATTAATGTCCCTCATGATAACTTACAACAACCTGTCAGTGAGCTGAGATTTCTTAAGGACTCTCTTCTCCCACATGGACCTGCCTGCCAGAGGCAGAGCCTCCTCTGAAACCGTTCCCTGGGTCATGCTCCACCCCTATCCCTGCCTCCACAATAGGACCTTCTTAGATGTGGCTCCCCAACAGTGAAATGATGTCCTCAGGGAAGCTCACTTGTAAGCTCACTTACTGCACCCAGTGTTGTTCTGGCATTAAGTGAAGACCTTTATAATGTTGCCTAACTAGACCTTTAGACACTAACGACCGCACAATCCTGACGAACAGATGCACCAGCACAACGTGTGCCTATGCAAACTGTCGCAAAAGTGGGACGGGGAGGGGGCTGGTGCATGCTGGATCCTATCCCCTTTCCCAGGCCTTTTTTCCCCTACACGGGGCCTCTCAGACCTGCGCCAGCTAAATAGCTAGCGCGGATCCGAGGAGGCCCGTCCTTTACCCAGGGTAAACAAACAAAAGTTCCCTTACCTTGAGGATATCTCCAGCCTCCATAGGATGCAGCGTTGCCTGCACTGGCCTCGCTGCAGCGCTGCGCAGAAAGTTACGTAAGATTGGGCTGCGAGTTGTATACAAGGTTTTCATCTGGCCTCTATTCTTTGCACTACTGTGGTTTTATGTTGATGTATTGTTAGCTGCTTTGGGAGGTGACTACCTGAGGAGAGGGATAAAAGTCTCTTGAATGCACTTTCTTGTGAGGTAACTCCTATTAATCTCAAATAACATAAATGGGTTGGGCTGGGCTTGGGGTGCTATTCATGCTTGGAGTGCTTTTCCCACACAACGGTCAGCCTTGCATCACAGTGTTGTTCCATGCCTCCACATGACTGTTTGCCTTCTTGTAAACCACTTTGCTGACAGGGGTGGGAGAGGGAAAGCTGAGTCGGGGGGGGGGGGGAAGGTAGTAGTTTAGATTTGGAGAAGCTGCAGTTTTCAGCCATGCAGACAGGCATGCTTGCCAGGCCCAGAAGCCAAGGGTCAGAAATGGGTGTAGCTTGCTTCTGTAGACCTACAGATAGCACTTGTCTCCCAACTTAGCTGCGGACCACCTTTCCCCCCCCCCCCACATTCTTATACTTCCTCCAAGGAGCTCAGGGTGGTGCCCATGGTTCCTTCCCTCCTTTTGTCCTCACAACAACCCTGTGAGGTAGGTTAGGCTGCAAGATAGTGACTGGCCCAAGGTCAGCCAGGAAGCTTCGTGGCTGAGCGGGGATTTGAACCTGGATCTTCCAGGTCTAAGTCCAACTCCCAAACCATTACCCCATCCTGGCTCTCGCCTTTACAGCCATACTTCCATACATGTCTCTGTCATTTGGTAGGCATGTCACTAGTATGCGTTAATATTCATAGATCAAAGTTGGTGACACATTTAACCCTAAAAATCCACAGCAGATAAAAGGAGCATCAAGTTGACAAACTCCATAGCAAGTATTCAAAGCCACAACAAACCAAGTTTGCCAGATAGTGCTCAGGCCTGATGGAGTTATTATTGAATGCTAGATTGATCCCTAATAAAATATCTGATTTTATTGTGGATTAAGAAGCTGGTCTGGCTTGCCCTGGGACCTGGTAGGGCAATTTCTCTCAGCTGTGTCTACCTGGGTACTCTCTGTGGCAGTAGTGTTGCTAGTCTCCTCACCACCCGAGGTCGGGTGACGTCAAGCCGCATGGCACCGCCGTCCCGCCCCCCACCGCAGTCGTGCCGCTCCCTCCTCACTTCCGGAAAGGCTCCATTTGGCGCCTAATGGAAGCGAGGGCTGACGAGAGGGCCTGGCTTTGGGAGACACCGCTGTGACCTCTCTTCACGAGGAGACTACGTGTACCACCTGGGACAGTGGCCCTCCTGTCCTATGGCAGCTACGCTACTGCTCTGTGCAGTATCACTGCAAACCCAAGGGTCCGGGAAGAGGGGTTGCTGTGGTCTTTAGTAATTCCATCTCTTTCTCCAGGCTTCACTCTAGATTGTTCTGTTTTGGGTGCTTGTACCTAATGTTCAGGTGTCAGGTCTGACTGGGGATTCTGGTAGTAAACTGACCATCCTGCTACTGCCTAACAGTCTCCATACTTGAGCTGACAGAAGTTGTCTTGGACTTGGTGTTGAGGATTTCAGCATTCATGCCAAGGCGTCCTTGACTGCGATAGGTCAGGATTTCCAGGCTGCCATGACAACCATGGGGCTGGCTGTTGCAATGCGTTGTCAGCTCAACACATGTAGCAGCTCTTGACTTGGTGGCTTCAGTTGGTCCAGGGGAGGGTGGACTAGTTGTATTGGGGAATGTTGTTGACACCATTCTCGAGGTTGGGTCACAGCCTGTGTGTGGGTTTGAATTAGCAGCAGCCATTCCCTGGCTCTGCAGGACCAGAAATAGTGGACCTTTTTAGGAGACTAGCAAAGGATTCCTAAGGGGCCTTGGAGCGTTTTCAGAGCGCTTCTGTTGGTGCCTTTGTTGCTCTGTGTGATGTGGAGTTGCTTCTGACGGTAGACACCATTGATCCTAAGCCACCTCTCCTGCCAGGCAGAGCTCCACCAGCTCAGATTGGTTTACCAGAGCACTTGGAGGCTATGAAACAGATAGGGAAAGGATTAGAACACAGGTATCAGGGAATGTGGTGTGAGTGCTATGGAACACAAGTAAGAGCTCATTGTGTGGCGGTGAAGAAGCAATACGTCTCCGACACCATTGTGCCTGCCATTCAGCAGAGCATTTTTCAGTGGTTTAGAGTCTTTTGCAGCTTGGCCCACCTGGTGATCTAAAGGAGCCCTTGGAGCCACACGGTGCTGACATGTTTGCTAAGCACATCAAGGATAAAAATTGCTTGCATTCTCCTTGACCTACATGCTAGCATTGTCGCAGCTCAGCCAATGGATATGTGCAGAGCACCATCTGGTTCTTTTTCATTGGATTCATTTCCGTTGCTGTGGCCTGAGAATGTAGACTAGGTGCTTGGGAAAATACAGCCCGTCACTACTTGCATGCTGGACCCTTGCACCTTCACGTTCTCAAAAGCAAATCTCAATCGGGCTGTGTTCTTGTTCTGGATTATACTATGTTTGCTGTTGTTTAGGTAGAAGGTTAACATCTTCATATGTATTTTACCAGTTGCAGAGCTCAATCCTATCTCTCCCCCCCCACCCCCGCTGGTGCAACCACGCCCCAAAAATGGGTATGATGTATCCAGTGGGGGGCAGATCAGAAGGCTTCGGAGGCAAAAGGGGATTTAAATCCCCTTACACCTCTGTAAGCCTCCCCCTCCGCAGTGGTCTCCTCGGACCTGTGCTAGTGATTTCGCTAGTATACGACTGAGGAGAACAAGGGGGTGGGGAGGCTGCAGGAAAGGAGGATAGGATCCGGCGCGTGCCATCGCCACCGGATCCACCCCCTCCCGCAGCCTCTCCGCCCCAGTTATGCCCTCTCCCCGCCCCAGTTATGCCCTCTCCCATCTCCTCCCACCTCTCCCGCTGGCTTACCTGCTCTGGTGGGCGGCGGGACAGCCAACGATGCAAGCAGGAAGGCTCTGGCCTTCCCACCAGCGTCCCCAGTAATCTGCAGGCATCCCCACACCCTCCGGAGGCTTTCGGGCAAAAAAACATTTTCGGGCACTTTTTCCCTGCCTGTGGCAGCAATCGCCGCTGCTGCTGGCCCCGCCCTCGCAAGCACTCAAAATTCTCCACGCCTTGCAGGGAGAACTTTGACAACCACTGCTACAAGGTATTTCTATCATTAATTCTGCAGAGTATTGCCATCCATTATTTGTGCAGTGGTCTGTGTTATGCATCAAATTTTAAAGTTCTTTTTGTGATTATGTTACCCAGCTAGTGTTCCCTTTATTTCTGTGAAGTTGCTGAATGTCACCCCACCCCAGCGCTCCTTCTCTTTAAAAACATGCAGGCAGAAGCTGCGAGTGTTTGCAAGTAGAGTATGTGGCCCTCCCTCATGACCTCGATTCATGTTTCCTTTCCCAGGCTACCAGCAGGGCTGGCCCTACCAATTACCTGGGGTGAGGCAGCTGCCTCAGGCATCAGATGTTGGGGTACCATTAAAGGGCAACAAGCTGTCAGTCTTACTTCTCTCATGAGGTTGGGAAAGGCACCATTTGGATTGTCTGCCACAGGTACCTACAGTAAATGTCTCAGGCCATCTCTGACTACTGGTCACTTGTTGGCAGGGCCAGCCCAAGACCTCCTAATGCCTGAGGTACCATGCCAGATGCTTCCCCCTTACCCGATGATGTGCCAGCCTTAACTCCTCCCATTCTCCAAAGTCTTAGCTCAGCACTCTCCTCCCCTCCCATTTCGTCTTCCTCTCTTCCCTCATCCTTTTCTAATCCAAGGAATGGAAGGTGGAGGAGGTGCAGTGGAGACAAGAAGGTGGGTAGAGAAGAGCGCCCCCCCACCAATCTGCTGCCTGATGCGACAGCTTCAGTTGGCCTCACGGATGGGCCGGCCCTGCTTATTGGTGCTCTGTTCTCGGCCACTCCTCAATTTTTGCCCCAAATACCAAGCCTGCTCATAAATATATGTGCCAGGTGCAAAACAAACCCTGAAAACTGTGCAAATTCATGCAAAATAAGCACATGTGCATAAATTGATTTGCATAATTAACTTTGAGAGTAGCCTGCAGCTTGCCTTTGCCCTAGGGCTGCCAGATGGTTTTTATCTGAAGGGATTATTGTCCCATTTTCACTGAGTATCACAGTTTTATAGAAGTCTCTTCTTCATCGCTACACCTTCAAAATACTGCTTGCGTTTGAATATTTTGACTAGCTGCCTTAACCTTACTTTTTAAATTGAACTGGGACCAGTGTAAGTAAAAGAAAAACATATACACACAACCCAATGGATGCCCTGCTTACTAAGCAGTGATAGTACTACTTTAAATTTTCTAGGTTTACCTGAATGGCTCCATGGCACAGGTCTACAGCACTGTCTCCACTGGCCAGCGCTCTCCTGTTAATCCAGACCTATTACTAGATGGCAGTGGGACCCATCTGTATGTGATGACGGCCTCACAGGTGAGTCATGGGGCTTGGCCCCCCTTTCTCCTCACTTCTTGCTGCAATTCCAATTTTGTCATATTCTGTTTGGGTAGGGGGGAAATGCTGCACAAAATCTGGTTTTGTGGAAAACTGTCTTTACGGTTCTCTAGATTTTTTTTCCCTTTGTGGAAACATTTCAGTGTAGAAAAGTCATGTTTGTTGTGGGGGAATCTGCAAAGCACTTTACACATGCTCTGAAGTAATATAGCTCGTAGATGTTACTAGGTGGCTGTTTGCTGGTGGTGTTCTGCATATTTTTTTAGGTTGTGAGCCCTTTTGGGACAGGGAGCCATTTACTCATTTGATTTTTGTCTGTAAACCGCTTTGTGAACTTTGTTGAAAAGCGGTATATAAATACTGTTAATAATAATAATAATAGATATTACAGGACTGAGCCCTGTCATTGAAAACAAGTTTGAGCTGCAGGGTCTTTGTTTTTCATTTTGCATTCCACCCTAACTGTGGCTTGGCTCACTTGTGTTTTCTAGAGCAGTAGGTTGATAAGGCAGCAAGCATAGGACCTGCTGTGGCAGACACTCTTCTTCGTACCAGGCCCTGCGCAGCTTTAAAGTGCAGTCCTGTTTTCCTTCTACTTGTGCTACTAATTCCTTTCCTCTGCCACTTCTCCATAACGTTCCAAATTCTGCCAACCCCTAAATACTGGCTTCAGAATAAGCCTGCAATGTATGCAAATCAGTGCAAAGTAACATTGATTCTGGCCTGTGATGTTAATTCATATTCTGCACACAAAACTGTATTTTTGTGTAATGAGTAGATATGCAGTTGTAGACTTTCTTTCTAACACAGGTGTCCAAGGTCCCCGTCTCAGAATGCCCCCACTTCCAGGACTGTGCCTCTTGCCTACATGCCCAAGACCCATTCTGTGGTTGGTGTGTCTTGCAGAGTAGGTGAGTCTTCTGAGAGCTAACCAGATCTGAAGTTCCTTTTGTTACATTTCTGGGTACATGCACTTTTTCTCTGCCTCTAACATGATTCACTGATTGGCAGGTGCACCCGAAAGTTGGAATGTGAACGCCATGAGATGGCCAATCATTGGCTCTGGAGTTATGGAGCTGACAGCCAATGCCTGAGAGTGGAACAGATGTCACCAGCCAATCAGAGTCGAGAGGAGCAGGCAGAGGTGAGCAAGGCGGGTAGAAGGTTTGAGATTGCTATGATTTAGGAACTGATCCATCCATTATCTTCCCAATGAAGGAGTGTGTGGAATTCTCCACATGTTTACCTCAAACCCATTCACCATCACCACCCCCTTACTGGCCTTTGTAAGGAGGTTCCTTCCCACTGGCAACCAACATAGACTGTGGTGACTGGAGAGCGCTTCCAGCCATTACTTTTACTTACTTACTTACTTACTTACTTACACACACACACACACACACACACAGAGCTTGCTCCTAGCAAGGAGAGGTCCACAGCTGCTACCACTGCCATGCATCTACCCCAGGGGTGGCCAACCTTCCACCATTAAGGCCTCTGCATTCTTAAGAGTTGTGTAGAAGACAGAATCTTGGCAGCTGCACTGGCTGATGGTGCTGCTAAAGCAGCTGCACCTGCTGAAATGCCCTCACCTATACAACCATTAAAGGGCCAGGAGCATTCATGTTGAATGGTTAACCACACCTGATCTACCCCATACCTAAGAAGGGTATGTGCTGGCACTGGTGTCACTACAGGGGGGGCGGAGCTCTAAGTGCTGCTGAACTCAGAGCCTCCTTTACACAGATGAACAAAGCGGCCCCGCCCCCTCACCCTCGGAGCCTTTCAGGGAAGTGAAAGCAGTTGCTTTAGCTTCCCTGAAAGCCTCTGAAGGTGAGGGGGCGGGGCCGCTTTGTTCGTCTGTGTAAAGGAGGCTCTGATTTCCGCAGCACTTAGAGCTCCGCCCCGCCCCCCCCCGTAGTGACGCCAGTGTGTGCTGGCCCATGTCCACGGGGTCATCCCAAGACAGCAGGTCCACATCATAGGGGTTGGTGTAGGTAGGACATCCCCCTGCCTGTTGGATATTCCAGAAATGTAACAAAAGATCACAGGGAGATCAGGAGGAGTGTCATGAACTGTTGGTTCATGTAGGCTTGGGGTTACTTTTGCTGTTGTAATATAATTTTAGTAGAATTTTGCAGGACCAACCTTACAGTACTTATGGGTAAGATGCCAGAGATAGAGAAGTAATTTGAATGGGAGAGGGGAACTGCAGTAGAGCTTTGGCAATCTCTCTCGTGTGGATGTTGAGGAGAGACCTGGGAAAGCATGGGTTAGAAGGGAGTTGTGTTCCATTGACTAGTCAAAAGGAGATTAGGGCATTTGAAAGGTTTTTATCAGCTGTTTCAAAATTTTAGTATTTTTTTATTGATTGTACCTTAATGTTGGGGAAACCCTCTTTTTTATTCTTATGGGTTTCTAAATAAAACTTTTAATGATAGAATTTTGTGCCTGGCTTACTTATGAGGTGGTAGGAAGACTATCTGCACACCCTTGGGTTGTTTTGTGTGTGTGTGTGTGTGTGTGTGTGTGTGTTTTGTAATAGGAGGAAGTTTGGCTCAGGGAACCCCTCCAATTATTTTAATTCCAGGGCTGGTGGCAGTGGAGTTACCAACAAAAGTCTCCCCCCCCCCCTTGCTTGGCCATGACAAGGAGGATGCTCAAATGTTTTATTGAGAGACATGCACACGCCTTCCCCTGGGGTCACTGAACTGTCTCTCAGTGCAGAGCTAAGCCCAGATCCATAATTTTTTTTACTTGGATTCAGTTTTCGTTAGGAGGAGCCTCTTTGGGGTGGGCGCAGTGCGGCCAGCCGGCTGGGACAAAGGAAGCAGCCAGTCAGAGCTCTGAGTTGGCTAGGGCTAGCCTTGGTCCAAAGTGACTATGGGCCTCTTTCAGGGCCCCTGTTGAGGCCCTTTTCACAAACCTTTCCCTACGGGGCTTATGTCCAGATTCTCCAGCTAGCAAGGAGGCAAGGGAGTCTCCTTTAGGTTTCCCCTCTTCCCTGCAAGGGTCCAGTTCCCACTTTCTTCCCCTGTTAGCCTTGTCTATTTCTCACTCCTCCTTTCCCTCCTTCTTTTCCCCTCCTGGGGACTCCTCCTGCCTCCTTTGCCCGTCACCTCTCCCTGTGTCTTTTCCTGTCTCATGTTTCTCTGCTGTTCTCTCGCTTCCATTCTCCTTCTCTTCTTTCTTCCTCCTTTAGTCTCTCTCTCTTTCTCCCCGTTTAAATCTCTCCACTCCTCTTTCATCCCCACCCTGCCTTGATTGCCATCAGCTGTATAGGTTGCACTGATGGTGCTCTTCCTAGAGTTGGCGCCAAGTGATGATGTCACTGCCCAGCTAACAGACAGGAAGCACGGTCACTAGAGCTCCACGTGACTGGGATGACAGATGCATCAGACCCCCACAGGCAGGTAACATTTGACTTGGGCCTCTTAGTTAGATTTGGGCCAGTGCTCAAGAACTGCTTTTTCCTTCCGAATCTGCTCCAATAGTAAACCTAAAGTGACATTGCAAAAAATTGAAAATATAACTATAGGACTGCAACATTTCCAGCTGCATAAAAAAGCAGTAAAACCAATTAAGCTACATTCCAATGAAAATATGTGCCTCTGGCCCAACCCAGGTCTCCATGCTGGTCCCCCGTCTCCCTGCATTGGCTGAAGGAGAGCACTACCACTGTGCCTTTGGGACCCAAGACAGCCCAGCCCAGCTACAAGATTCCTGGGTTCGCTGCTTCTCGCCTGTTCCTCAGCAGGTGCCACCCACCCAAGAGGGCAAAGGTGAGTGTGGGAAGAAAAGGTGGGGGCCATAAACACAACATTGAGTCTCCAGATGAGTTCAAATAGTTTCCAGTCATTTTAGAATTCAGGTCAAGCATTTTGCCGGGAAACTCCGTCGTAATATATAATTTATTATTATTGTAAACAGATGGTTAAAACTTTACGTTTCGCCTCCAACATAGGAGGCATCATTCCTATGTACCAGTTTCCAGTAAGTTTGTCAATGGTTCAACTGACCCCTGCTGCTATGTCTTTTCATGATTTATTTATTTACAGTATTTTTACCCCGCCTTTCTCCCCGAAGGGACCCAAGGCGGCTTACAACATGGGAAAGGAATACAATACAATAAAAAAATAATCACATTTAAAACAATAAAAACAATTCACAAGAACTAGTAAAAAACATCATCTAAAAATTAATAAAAACAGATCAAATTACAATTAAAACAAGAGCATAAAAAAAAAACAGCAGCACTCCACCTGTACCAACAGGATGTTAAAAAAGGCAAGGACTCAGAAGGCTTCCTTAAACATGATGGCTCTTTGTGTATGTGTGTGTGTGCGCGCGCGCGCACACACACACACACACACACACACACACAGCCTAATGCCTGCAGATCAATGCACAGGAGCAAGAGCCAGCTGAAAAGTTGGCAACCCTAGTTACCACTTGCCGGTTTGACCATATGTTCACAATCATATGCTTGTAAAACCTGGGCAAGAAATTGTCTTGTATTCCTTTCTTTTAAGTACCCTGTCAAAGTATCTTAAATAATTGTTCTGGGTGAGCTGACCTTGAATAGGAGTACAGTGAAGAGTGATTGCTCTGTACTGTTCTGTTTCCCAGCAGACAGTGTGGCAGCTGCACTTTTGCAGCATAGCAAGCACAGCCATTGCTCCCAAGCAGGACCTTAATAAATCTTGGGAGTTTACACCCAGCAGGGCCCACCATAGGGGTCTTGCTATAAATGCTGCATTCAGAAGCCACCAGACCTGCTGATTTGCCAGCAGGATAGGATGAAGAAGCACTTCTTCCCCTTTCTCCCGGACATGTTTATTTAGTTTCCAATTTCTGCCCCACTTCCTAGTTCACACATAGGCGCTTGTGGAGGCTTGCAAACCAATACAAGCTGTTATATTGTCATTTGTAAAATACTTAGAACAATTATAAAAATGCCACCCACAAGGAAGCTCCCATGATTGAACATTCCTCCATTTTAAAAAAAAGAATCCTCACACTCAGAAAGCTTCTAGCCTGGTCTTCTCCCTGACATGGCAGCTTTTTTTATGTGCAGGGTGGCCACCGTATTTCTCATTCCATAAGACGCATCGGACCATTAGACACATGTGTATTTTGGAGCAAAAAATAGGGTAAATTGACTTGCTTAAACAACTTAGCTGGTGTTTTTTTCTGCAGCTCCAATCTTCTTACCAGGTCCCCTAGTCAGCAGCTCAAAGACATGAGCCTCCCAGGTGCTGCATGCGACCAGGAGGCTCTCTGCAAACATTGCAGCAGCTGCGATGTTTGCGCAAAGTTCCCAGGCGCTGGATGCGACCAGGAGGTTCTGCGCAAAAATCGCAGCTGGGGTGACTGCTCCTTCAGCACAGTGGTCTATCTAGAATGGTGGGAGAAGTGGAGACCATCTCTTTGTGCTAGATGGTGGAAGGGTGTGGAGAGTTCATTCAAGACTAGAACATATTGTAAAAATCCTTTGGAGTTTAGAAAGCCTGCCTGTGTAAACCGCCTTTGAATTAAAGTCAGAGGAGAAATCCGATGACCAAAGAAAAGGCGGTATATAAATACTGGTAGTGGTGGTTGTTCACCTTGCATGAAGTGTGAAGAGTCCCCTACACTTTCTTTAATACTACTCTGTCCTTTCCCCTCTGCAGATCATGTGACTGTGACATTAGCCCTGATGTTCCGGGATGTGGTGGTGGCCTCCGTGGGATTTTCCTTCTATGACTGCAATGCAGTGAGCCAACTCACTGATACTACCCCGTGAGCAAACGTTGAGTGGGGTTGGGGGGGTCATGGGAATGGGATTGAAATTGAGAGATTTGCAAAATATGAGGGCGGGGGAAGGGAGCATTGTTTGACTTAGAAAGGAATTTTAAGTTAACTGTGTTTACTTTGCACTACAAAAATTGCTATTCTGCATCATGAAAACCTGAATTCTGCAGATTGTAGTAGTGATGCAAATGAAGCACATCTGCCTACACCTGTATTTGCTTGTGTGGCATAACTTGCATAACTTTTGAGAAAAGGACAAAGAGCCACACGGAGCACTGAAGCCCCACTTCCCTCACTACTTAAAATCCTTCTGGGTTCCCTCTGACTTTGGAGAATTTGCCTGATGTTTTGCTATCTTAAGAGCTAGAAACTTATTTGCTTTAAAAAAACAACAGATAAATAAGAGCTTGATTCCCAAGATAGTGAATTTTATATCACGGCCCACCTCTTTTCTATACTTGCTGAGTACGCACAGCCCTGGTTAAAGGTCCTTTTTTCTTTGACCCCCTTTTCTCATAGATGTGGAACGTGTGTGAGCAGCCCCTGGATGTGCCACTGGTGCCCGTCCAGTCACCGTTGTGTCCCTGGAAGTCCCTGCCCAGATGGAGAAGGACTTGTCTACAATCAGAAGGTGAGCTACTCTGTGGTAGTGCCCACCTGGCTTTCCAGAATAGATGGGGGGGGGGGGGAGAGAGAGAGAGAGAGATTGATTGATTGATTGGCACTTAACCCTTCCCTGTCTTTCAGGTGACCACAGAAGATCCCCAGGGTCCAGCTGCCTGTCCCAGTGTGGGGGACATTAGAGAGACCCACTTGATTCCTGTGGGTGTGAAAATGCCACTGGACCTGGTAGCTTGGAATCTGCACTTATTGGCGGTAAGTGAGGTTAAAGGTCATGGGTGGAAATGAGGGTGTGAGCGAAGGTAGGGTTTGAGAAGGTGGGCTATCTGTACTTGAGGCACCAGGTGCTTGTCTTCTTTACAACACTGGATGTTTTAAATAGCCATGTCTTCCCCCAAAGAACACTGGGAATTCTAGTTTTTAAGAGCGCTTATAACCCTTCGGGATAGCCCTAGATCAGGGGTTCTCAACCAGTGGTACACGTACCACCAGTGGTACTCCGGCCGACCAGTGGTACGCAGATCGCTGGTCCGCCAGAACCCTGCTCCGATGTGGCTGCTTTGCAGCTGTGTTTTTGCTCCCGAGAAGCTCCGACTGTTGGCCAAGCCTCTTTGGGATCGCTGCGAAGGGTTCTCCCGCCCATCCTGATCATCCTACCTTAGTTTTCTTGCTGAAAACATGGCTGAAATCTGGAAGTAAGTGGCAACGACGTTATCACCACTTACGTCCGGTGGTACACTGACGGAGGTGGGCCCTGGAGGTGGTACGCAGCCCGCCCAGGGGTCGAGAACCCCTGCCCTAGATAGAACAACAGTTCCTAGAATTCTTTGGGAGCTGTGAAACTTGAACAGGCTTCAAACTAGTTTAAGCTGGTCATTCTAAATATGCTCTGACTTGAAGGAATAATGCATTTGTGCTGGAGGAGTGTCTCCTACAAATATTTTATGTAGCTCCAACAGCATGCCTGTTCTCTGTAAAGAACACACACGGGATGGAAGCCCTGTCCAGGGGATTTTGGGATGCAGGTGGTGAATGGCTTTGGTGCTTGGGTTGGCATTTCCCTCCTTCTGCTCCCCATAATCAGAAATGTGCTGTCTGTTTGAGGTGAGGTCAGCAGAATGGGGTGGGGAAGATTGTGGGACAGACGTTAAGCAGGTGTAATGACTGGGCTGGCAGGTGTGGTGAGCAGGGACCTGTCTTACCCTGTTCTCCTCCCCAGGGCCCAGTGATACTCTCCTGTGTCCTGGAGGTGGAGGGGATCCCGATTGTTGTGCCAGCAACCCTGAAAGAAGGGGACAGGGGAACCTCCCAACGTGTGCAGTGCCTGCCCCAGGCATATAACTACACACAGCCTGCTCCCGAACTTCGTGTCCCTCTCTACATCATGGTGGGGGATGACCGACACCTTGACAGCCGTGGAGACCTGCATGGTAAGAGATGACTGGCGAAATGCGTTGAAAGCTTGGGGAAGTGGCAGGGGGAGGAATCTGCTATACAAGATTCTCTGTGCTTGGGGGTGGGACTTCAGTGCCCTGTTTAGACTGCAGTCCTATACACACTTACCTGGGAGTAAGGCCCGCTTAACTCAAAGGGGCTTACTTCTGAGTAGACATGCAGAGGATTAATTCCTGGCCCCATCCCGAGACCAGCAAAACCAAAGTAAATTGTATCAAATAGTAAACAGTGCAAAACAATGCAATGAGAAGCAAGCGTCTTTTTTCGTTGTATTTTAATTTGCATAATTTATACAGAGGATAGAATTCAGTTTCTCCTTGGCGTTTATTATTATTATTATTATTATTATTATTATTATTTTGAAACACAGGGTACACAGACCCTGGGTATGCCCCATCCAAATTATGTCCCTCTCTCCACGCTTCCTGGAAGGTGTTGCTGCAGCTGTCCCAGGGCCACTGTCTTTTGTAGCTGGAGACACGACTGTCTTGCACCTTCCTGCCTTCCCTGGGAAGGACTACTGAGCTGTGTCTGGGACTAATATTCATAGTGCATCTGCAATCCAGCATTCACCTCCTATCTTCTTGCCTCCCTCCCCTTTAGTGACTCTATACAATTGTTCTGCTGGCCGCTCTGACTGCAGCCGCTGCAAAGCTGCCCCCCAGCACTTCCGCTGTGCCTGGTGCCAGCTGGCAGAGGTGCCTGGCTGCTTCTATGAAGAACTGTGTCCCTCCAAAGCTGGAATCCTCTCTTGCCCGTCGCCAGTCATCCACTCGGTGAGCATCATCCACATGATTGGATCTACTGGTGCAACAACAGGAAGGTGGGCCTCTGGTGGGCTCCTCCCTCTCCATGTTTTTGTATCGAGCGAAGAAGCAGAGTAGGGACCTACCTGTACTAGCTTGAACCTCTTTCTCACTGAGGTGGCAAACGATTCCACTTGAGACTCCAGGTCACACCTCGCTTGACTGAATGTTCCCCCATACAAAAAAAATCCCTCACTGTAAAAAAAACTGGTATGTCTGGGAGAAGGCTATACCAAAAACCCTTCCCTCTGGTATCTAGATTTCTGTGCAGGGATGAAGATATATATCTTCATCACATATACATGTACGTGTGTGTGTGTGTGTGTGTGTGTGTGTGTGTGTGTGTGTGTGTGTGTGTGTGTGTGTGTGTGTGTAGTAATAGTAGTAGTAGCAGCAGCAGCATTCAGGTATGTAAACCCCACCTGCGTTCTGAATTGGTACAACCAAGACTACTTCAATTTTATCACCTCTGAAAAAAGCATGGTTGTCGTCTTTTCAGTGTACTTCAGCCTATGCGTGCGTGTGTGTGTGTAGTAGTAGTAGACCAACCACTTTCCCAGTCTTTCACGTTTCTGATGGAATAGGCTCTGTCACAGTAATCTAGTAATCTAATCTCTGTCACAGTAAAGCTCTGTCACAGTAATCTAGCTAGTTTCTAAATCTCCTCATTGTTATAAATGAAATCTGGAGGGAGTTGCCAATTTGGAGCTTATAATGCCATATTTCTGTTTTCCAGATCCATCCCCTCACTGGACCCGTGGAAGGGGGCGTGTCCCTCACAGTGATCGGGTCCAACCTGGGCCATCGCTTTGAAGATGTGGCTGAAACAGTGACGGTGGCAGGGTTGCCATGTGTCCCCAATCCGGCCCTGTATTTGGTCTCTACACAGTAAGGAACCTGATGGACGGGCATGGCTCTCCTCACACGCGGCAAACTCTCTGAAACTGAAGTGGCCAGTGTTGTCCAGGCCTGTGTGAAAAATGAGAGGGCTGCAGCTCTTTTTACTTACTTTGGTTATATTTATTAGCATATCGGTTTCATTGACATGGCAGATGCCAGACGAAAGCAGCTGAACGTATCATTGAACGTTGATTTGTACAACAACCTTATTCTATGTTTGTTAAATTTGAAAAGTCTAAACCGATCTCTGCAAAACCGTTTGCTCTGTGTGAGCAGAGTGCTTCTGAATATCTGCGGAACGACGTGAGAATGGGCTGTTTTGCCTTCCTCTTCTGATTGTGAACTTCCCAGAGGCAGCTGGTGGGGCCACTGTGTGAGGCAGAGTGCTGAACTAGATTGTCCTTTGGCCTGCTCCAGCAGGGCTCTTCTTATGTTCTTATGATCTATTATTGTTATCATTAACGACAGTTTCTAAAAGCTTACTATTCTTAAAGCATTCCCCCTCACACCAAAGTTGTAAGGTTGTTCATTAGCAGTCTTCACTTTTCAGATAGAGAACTGAGAACAACACAGAATCTGGCCTAGGACACTGACAGCACAACCCTATGCATGTCTACTCAGAAGTAAGTCCCACTGTGTTCAATGGGGCTTACTCCCAGGAAAGTGTGCATAGGATTGCAGCCTCAATCTCTGGCTGAGTTGAATCTGAACTCTTATCTCTTGGGTTCGAGTTCTACACAGTATCCATGAGAGTTGAAGAACATTTTGATGGACATTTCCTCTTGTGTCTAATACCTTTTTTAGTATCACGTTCTTCACATTTGAGCTCACCCCCACTCCCCCAAATTATGACTGGAAATTTGAAAAGAATAGGCATTCTTGGAATTCCAGCAACAGCTTGCAGGTCTTGTGTTGCCGCCTTTCCTGCCCCCTCCAAAAAGATACTTGCTGATGTGAATCTCTGCAGGCTTCCCCATTACAGGGACTTTCTGCTGTTCTTTACAGGATTGTCTGTGATGCATCCCCAGGAAGGCAAGGCTTATCTGGCCCCGTTAAAGTCACTGTAGGGGACCGTCCTCCAGGGATTTCTGCGAGCTCCTTTACCTACCAGGTCAGTGTCTTAAGAGGATGAGCTGTGCGAGTGTGAATGTGTTAAACCTATCCGTTTTGCAAGACCAACATGGTTAGAGGAGGGCATGTCTAATGAGAGATTGGGCTGGAGAATTGGAAGAGAGAGCTGGGACATGTTTGCTTCCAGTGGTGGTGTGATACTGTAAAACGTTCCCTATGTCGTGACTGCTACTTGGGAAGGGAGTGTGGGTGAGATAGGTACCAATCGGGTGTTGTGAGCATCCTAAAGTGCTCTCTACAGTCCTGATAGGTGCTTCTTTCCTCAGGACCCCACACTTCTTGATCTGCACCCCCACCTTGGCCCCATGGCTGGGGGCACCCGAATCACCATCACTGGGAAGGAACTTCTGACAGGCACTGAGATTGCTGTCTATGTGGGGGACCTACCCTGCATACTGTGAGTGGCATGACTCCTTTTTCATCTTCCCTAGCTCTGATTTTCCCAACGCCTCTCTCTTTTTTTAAATAGTCCTGCCCCAAGTCTTAAGTTAACCTTTTTCCTCTCCCACACCACAGTGAGGAGCCTGCCGAGCCAGAGGCCGTTGTCTGCCGCACCAGTGCCAGCCCCAAGCCACAGGAGGCACTTGTCTGGGTCCAGTACAGCGGGGCACAGCGCCAACTGCAGGACAAGACCTTCCATTATACACCTAATCCTCAGCTTACTGGGGCTTCCCCAGCCACCAGCTTCCACGGGTAAAAGGCTACAGGGGAGGGAGGAAATATTAATTGGGAGGTCACGCAATTTAAAATATTAGTTTATTAATCACGTTTACATGAATTTGCATATGAGTAAAAACAATTGTTCTGAAGGAAAAAAGCATAGCTTGTTTTCAGGTGATGTGTGTGTGTGTGTATGTTGCAGCGAGTGTCATCTAAAGAGGCATTCCCTTCTGGGTAAAATGAAAAAAGAGGAATGCTTCTTTTAAGTTCTTATAAATACTTTTTTTAGAAATTAAAAATTGGATGGCTGATTAACTGGGAGGACCTTTTTAGTCAATCAAAAAGGCACTTAGCTGATCTAACGCCACCAGTTAATCAACTCAGTATTCCAGCCCTTAGTATCGTTCAACATATATTATCAGTATACAATGAAAAAAAAAGAAGATCCTACCCTAGATAGCTTACACTTTAGATTTTGACAAAACGGGATGAAAAAAGACTGACAGCCCAATCCTATACGGCTGCTAGGCCGGCGTAGGACAACTACGCTGGCCCAGGACAGTTGCAAAAGCTGCCGTAAGGCAGTTGCACCAGGCTTGGGCTGGTGGAGAGGCCCTGCGGGCCGGATTCAGATGGCGTGTGGCGCAGGGGTGGGGGAGGGCATTCTGGAGCAGGGGGGTTGGCGGATTGGGCCTGGGAGGGGACAGGATCGGTGGCAGTGGTGTACACCGTATCCTATCCCACTCCCAGGCTCGTTTCTCCCGACATGGGCCTCCTTGATTTGTGCCGCCAAAATAGCAGGTGCCGATCTGAGGAGATCCGTTGTGGGAACTGGAGCTTTACAAGGGAACGAAAGTTCCTCTGCCACGAGGAGACCTCCAACCACACCTCATCTGGTCAGGAGGTGGATCGCTGAGCTGAGCGTAGGATAGGATTGGGCTGTGAGGCAGTAATAAGAGAATGAATATACATAAATGTAAAGTTCCTAGACCAGTGATGGTGAACCTTTTGGGCTTGGTGTGTCAACATTTTTGAAAATGCCTAACTTGACTCTGCTGGTGTGTCGCCCCGCCCCCCCCCCCCGAACTTTTAATAGTACCTTTACTATTGCTACTTTTAATAGTAATTTTGAATTGAACTGAAAACATATAGAACACATTACATTTTATTTAACATGGTATTTTAGTTAATATTGCATTGTATTTAACATGGATGGCATTTTAAAGGGGTTGTGGATGGTGGGTACTACACAGAGAGAGGGGGGAAAGCTGGAAGCAGAGATTACCAAATGTACAACGAAAATTAGTGTCTACCCAGGGCTACCTTTGCATCCCTTTCTTTCCAAACGATCTCTCTACTCTCCCCCCCCCCCCCACACACACACACACTGACACACATACACTCCGGACTCTTGCAAGTGATTTTGAGCACCACGGTGAGGGAGGAGCAGGAGCCAGGGAAGCATTGCAGAAGAAACTCTGGAGGGGTGTGTGTATGCTTTTTGTTAGTTCGTTTCACAGCCTCTTGCTCGACTTGTCTGTGCTCCCCTCGTGCTTTCCCACCCTCGTTTTGAGGCATTTTTCACACTTAAATGAGGCAAGGGCTGCGTGTGGTGTGGTGTGGGGGAAGAGACTGGATTGAATTGGGGGTGGGGGTGAAAACCGCTGAGTGGGGGGTGGGGAAGCTGGAAGCACAGATTGCCGAATGTAACCCCCGCACCACCCATCCATCCAGTTACTCTGCAGCATTGCATCAGCCCCATAACACCAAATCTTAAAGAGAGATTTCTTTCTTTTCTCGCTACGGGCTAGTGCCCACCCTAACGACCCCCTCCTTCCAACTCACCAACGCTCCCTCTTTCTTCCTCCTTCACTATCAGCTCCTGCTTCCACGTGTATGAGTTAGTTAGTTAGTTAGTTCTCTCTCTCTCTGTTTCCCGCTGCATTCATTTTCGCACGCACGCGCTCTTTCCCTGCTTCCCACTGCATTCAGTATCGCTCGCTCTCTCCCCAGAAGTCTTTGCGATAGCAACAGAAGCCCCCTGCAGGATTTTTAAAACGTCTGCAGCAATCCCTGCCCTCAAGATAAGCTTGAAAAATGTAAAACTTCTGTGAAAATTTAAGGCATGTCGGGCCCTGGGGGAAATGCTGGCGTGCCACCCAAAATGACCTCGCGTGTCACTTGTGACACGCGTGTCATAGGTTCGCCATCACGGTCCTAGACTAATGGGGTTGTGCTATCATGTCTGCTCAGAAGCCCCACTGACTTCAATGAGCCTTACTCCCTAGGAAGTGTGTATAGGATTGCAGCCCTAATTTCACTTGGGGATGAGCACTAAGCAATTCAGCTAAAGGTTTCACAAAAGAGGTCGGTTTTGATACATTCTGAGCTGGAGAAAAATCAATGGCACCATATAGGTGTTCTTGGAGGGGGTTTCCAAGCATAGGGAGCAGCAAAGAAGAAAAGGCAGTCATTTACAGGAAAAGGGGATCTTTGTGTGACTGAAATAAGAGAGAAAAGAGACCAGGGGAGGGCTGAGGCCATGGAGGACTTCACAGGGGAGGACAAGGAGTTCCTACATCTGTAGGTTCTGCGGTTATGAACTTCTTGGCACAGTGTCTGTGTCGGGCTGATGGGTAGTGTAAGGCCGTGACATGTCTGCTGGGTTTCCTCAGGGGTGGACGGATGATTCGTGTGGAGGGGACAAACTTGGATGTGGTACAACAACCGCTCATCAAAGCTATCCTGGAGCCGGTGGAGGAGGCATCAGGTGGAAGAAGCCGGAAGAAAAGAGCCTGTGACTCCTTCCAGGGGCCCCATGTTCCACTGACCCCTGCTGCCCCACGCCCCTGTGTCGAGGTTGGAGACTTGCTGGAGGTGAGCGCAGGGAGGGAGGGAACGTTTTGCTGCTGAAGCATTGTCGGGGTGGGGGATGGGGTGGGGGGCCCCTGGACAGCGGGATCGGGGGCCCGGGCAGCAGGCAGGTGGGGAGGGGGTATCAGGGTGGCCACTGGCGGTGCGACTCGCACCATTCATCGGTGTGAGCGAGGAGCAGCGGCAGCGGGTTTGACCCTCTGCCCACCCTGCGCCTCGGTAATGTCCTTAACAGCTGCAGCCATTACGTCACTTCCGGTGCGGGGGGGGGGGGCAGTCGGCACTCTGCCACTGTTTTGCTGTACAGGCTGCACTTTGGAAGCCCCTTCTCTTCACGTTTCCTGCCTGCAAACTCTCACCCACTTTTATATCTTCACAGTGTTGGGAACCTTGCTGTGCCAACTCATCCACTCTCCTTTTCTGCCCATCACCTGCTGTGCCACACGATGCCCGCTTCCGCAACCTTGTTTTTGAGCTGGATGGGCTCCGTGTCTCCTTTACCAATGCAAGTGGGGGCCAAGATTTCTCCTACAAACCTAATCCCCATCTGCGCTGGCCCGGACGGGATTCCACTGGACGTCCTTTCAGTCTTAAACCTGGCAATGTCTTGGACATAGAGGTGAGGGGGGGGGGGAGAGGCAAAGATGGGACTCTGTTAAAGCTGATGAACAAAGAGGGAGTTTCCTAGGATACAATAATCTCTCCTTGCTTCTTACCATATTTATACCACGCACTATATATACACACACACACACACACACACACACACACACACACACACACACACACACACACACACACACACACACACACACACACACACACACACACACCGTATTGGTCTGCGTATAAGACTCACTTTTTTCTCCTAATTTAAGTTTTTAAACTAGGGGTGCGTCTTATAATCAGGCTGTTGCAATTTAATGCCAGTGATTTAATTAAAAAAATTTAATAGCGCCAAACTTTAAGGGTGCGTCTTATAATCAGGTGCGTCTTATACTCGGGACAATATGGCATATAACTATTATGCTTGACTCTTAAGGTCTGTCAAGTTCATCGGAGTCAGTAAGATTTTTGCTACACCTTCTCTGTGGATTTATTCAAAGCACATTGTTGCTAACTGACAAGCACTGAATTGCATTGTGATTCCCGTGTTTTTGTGCCAGGACACACTAGCGTGCCATGAGAGGAGTCTGAAGTGTGCCTTGCAAAAACTAAACCTCCATCTTTGGATGCTTCCATTATTCTGTCATCCTCTGTATGAGGAAGCCCCTTGTAGCACTAATTCTCCCTCCTTGCTAATGTGACTCCAAGGTGAGGGAATAAGGAGGATGCAGTGGAGTTCCCCAACACAACCTGTGCAATAGTCCACAGGTGAGGGGGAATCCTGGAAGCATCTGTATTAACACAGTCCTATCCCTGAGCCGTCGCTAACTGGGCAAAGGAGAGTTTGAGACACCTGGAGACACTTTAACTGAGCTTCCCTGCCGTTGCAAGAAGAATGGCTGCCTTTTATTTTGGGAGCTGATTGAGAAAATATATGTGTAAAGAGTGAAATATGCCTCTAACTCTAATCTGGAAAAAACTTGTGCCCAGATATCAGAAGTGTGCGTAACACTGATCTTATTTCTTTAACTATCAGCACATACAATAATTGCATTATTTTATATTCTGCTTTTGAAGAACCTCCTGACTACATATCATCAACCCTGGTGGCTGAAACATTGTGTGTGGGTGTTGGGGTTGGGGTGCAGGGATAGTTGCCCGGCTATGGTTTTATAGATAGTCTAGTCTTGGGTTTAAGATAGGAAAAGATAACTACCAGATGACCAGCGTCCAACCTGGAGGCAAAGGGATAAAAGGGGCTGTGTTGCTCCCTAGCACAGACTTGTATGTTCATACAGAGGATACCGCTGCTCACTCTATTTCTCTTTTTGGACTCTTGTAGGGAGAAGGCTTGAACCTTGGCATCAACAAAGACGAAGTGAGGGTCATCATTGGCAATGGCGTTTGCACCGTCAAGACCCTTACACTTACCCACTTGTACTGTGAGCCCCCTCCGCAGCCCCCAAAGCCACTTAATGCTTCCTCTGTGCTGCCAGAGTTCATTGTGAGTTCAGGATTTGCGTTGGTGGGAAGGGGCAATACAATATGCAATACGACTGCTTATGTACTTTGGGGAATGTCCTTCCCCGATAAGCTTTTGAAGGCTCTTCTATGTTACCTATGATTTAGTAGGGAAAAACTCTCTTATACTAGGCACCTAACACAGCCCAATCTTATGATCAGGCTGCTCTGATCAGGCAGTGTTCCGGCAGCGCAGCCTGACCTACGGTGTCCAAAACATGACACCGTATAGCGTGCTACTGGGCTGCTGCTGAAAATGGCAAGTGGTGCAGGCCACACAGCAGTGGTCTGCCTGGAGCCCCCAGCACCAGTACGTACTGGGAGGGGGTGGGCTGTGGTTGGGGAGGGGGAGGGTGTAGCTGGGCGGGGAGAGGGGAGGAACCAGGGGTGTGGAGGAGGCGGGAGGGGGTGGATCCTGTGGCAATGGTGCATGCCAGATCCTATCCCCTCCGTTTAAAGCTCCACGCCTTTTTCCTCTGTATGTTGGACATACGCCACCAAAATAGGTAGCATATGTCCGAGGAAACCCATAGGCAGCCCCAGGGCTTATGCAGAGTTATATACATTTTTACTTACCTCCTGTTTGTCCTTGCTCTCTCCCCCCGCCCCATTGGATGCAGTGCGTACCTTTTTGGTATGGCTGCATCGGCACTGATGGTGGGGATAGAATTGGGGCCTGAGTAAAGAACACACCCTTGTACACCCTGAGTAAAGAACACACCCTTGCTTCATTAAGATGTTTCTGTGCTTGCAGTTGCTATTAGATTTACTAGATTAGATTTCTTAGTTCACCTACAAAGTGTGCATAGGAACTGCAAGTTGGCACAATAAAATTACAGTTTAAGTGTCACGGCTTCTTTTATAGGATCTGGGCAAGTGTAAATTGGTGGGAAATCTTCTTTTAGAGACCCATAGCTATCCATCCCAGATTATCAGTTCCCTGGGGAAAGGGAAGGACTATTAAACTTGTTTACTTATATAGTGTAAATATGCCCTTACTGGTGATTATTTGTTTTTACAACCTTTGATATGCCCTTACCATGGATACAAAGGAATTAAGGGAATAGTGAGTTGCATTGCATGGTCCTACATCTGCTTTCTATGTTTCAAATACTCAAAGTAAAATACTCTTGGTGTTTGGGATTAGGGTTGCTAGAGGTGGAGCTTATAACTTGCTTTCCCCCAATCTTCAGGCTATATACCCTTCAACAAAGCACTGGCTGGCTTAAGAACAAGGTGCGGTGGTGGAGCAGAACAGTCTAGTCTTCATTTCCCCCATGGCAAAGGAGCTTGGCATTCGCCTCTTCCCCAAGCATTCCACAGACACTGTCCCCAAACATCCTCTACAAACGACTCATTGTATTTGCATCTCGCAAATTAGTCATTGGGCTTGAACGACTTTGGAGCCTTTAGGGAGGAGAAAGCACCTAGAACCAGCCTTCTAAAGGGTACAGCAAAGGCACTATATCCGAGACATTGTCTCGGTGGGGTTTCCTCCCCTCCCCCCCCCCCCAAATTTGACCTTCGTTTGTGTTGAGGGATCGTCATTTGTTACAAAAACTCAAAGAAAATGTGGCTCTGATCTTCTGGGGAAAAAAAGGAGCAGGATGTATGAACTGGGAGCTGGAAGGGAGAGCTCAAGTCCCCCACAAATATGTATTTCCCCCCCCCCGGTCCTCTATTACAGTGGTTCTCAAACTTTTTAGCACTGGTACCCACTTTTTAAAGACACCCATCTAGCTTTACGAGACTTATTAAAAAAGGTGATCTAGAATGAAATAATTTATTTATTTACAAGTAGCATTTTATTTATTTGTAAAAAAAAAACCTCAGTCTACTGCAGGAGCTCAGCAATTTGCACGGTAATTAACAGCTATCTTGCAAACTGCAGGAGCTCAGGTCTTTGAAGGGCAGTTAGCAGCTATCTGGTTTTTGAATAGCCTTAGGGCTTGTGGCAACTACTTATCTGATCTTTCTATCACCTGGGACCCACCAGAAATCAGGTCGCGACCCACCAAGTGGGTCCCGACCCACAGTTTGAGAAACACTGCGTTATTAGGTTTGGGGTCTAATTAGATCAAATTTAACTATTAGATGTATGTTTCAGTCTTATTCTCTGCCCTGCCAGCAACCGTTCAGGACTGGCCCACTGATGACATGGACTGAAGTTCTTGCAGCCAGCAGCAATTTATGCTCTGATTCACTTCTTCTTGCTCATGCAAAGCAAACAGGAAGATGATCTGGGCAGCGGCAGTCCCTTCTTCCTCCAGTGTCGCTGACAAAGGCAACGCTCAGGGAGTCTACTGCATGTTGCCTTCGCCGCAGTGAATGGCTCCGACGGCGAGGGGGTGGGGCCACCTCGTGCCGGGGAGTAAACGGAGGTTAGCACAGTGCGGAACTTACCGTTCCGCCCCACCTCGAGCCACGCCAGTGTGCCCTCATAGCCTTTATTAGTCTTCTAAAGTGTCACCAGATTCTTTGTTTCTATTTTTGCGGCAACACACTAATACAGCAACCCGTTTAGAAACAGCTTTCTGTGCTGTTATTCTCACCTTGCAGGTGCAAATGGGAAACCTACGTCTGGATCTTGGCCGAGTTCGCTACGACGCAGAGCCACCATCCCGTTTTCCCCCTGAAGCCCAAATTGGGCTGGGGGTGGGAGCTGCAGTGCTGGCTTTCGTTGTGTTGCTCCTCATCCTAATGTACAGGTGAAGTCGTGAAGAAAATGCTGCTTCAAGGGGAGGGAGTGGTGTACAGTGAGGGGAACAGCCTCATTTCCTCCATCCTGTGAATTGCTTCTGTAAAATGGCTCGTCTGTCTCTTTCCTATTCTGGCAGGCGGAAGAGCAAGCAAGCACTGCGGGATTACAAGAAAGTGCTGGTGCAACTGGAGAACCTGGAGATCAGTGTCGGGGATCAGTGTCGCAAAGAATTTACTGGTATGGGTTGGCACTCGGGAGGAAGGGAGGCAGAGAGGGATAATGTGGGGTGAGGGAGAGGTAAGAAGCATGTCTGAGACTGTTGTTGTTAAGTCGTGTCTGACCCTTCGTGATCCCATGAACCATATCCCGCCAGGCCTTCCTGTCCTCCGCTATCTTCCTGAGTTCGCTCATTTTCATGTTCGTTGCATCGGTGATGCTGTCTAACCATCTCATCCTTTGCCTTCCCCTTCTCCTTTTGCCAGAAAGGTCTCACACATTGCAGACGTGCTCAGACTGGGATCTTTCAGCACACACAACTTAACCGCATAAAAATCAATTTCAAAAACAATCAATCAGTGGCAAAAAAAAAACCCCAAAACAAAGCAGCAACAGACTGCAAACAAACCATAAAACAAGGCAGAATGATCGCAGGTCAGCCAAGGCCTGCCGCAAAAAAGGGGTCTTCAATAAGTGCTGAGATCAGCAGCAAACGAGTCTGCCCCACCTCCCAGGGCAGGGCGTTCTATAAGGCAGGGCCTGTCATCACACAGAGCACCCTTTTGCCTCTGAGCAGGTTGCTGGGATAGATAGCACCAGGCTAGATGGGAGGACCAGATGATGGCTCCTCCAATATGAAAACACCCTTTCATAAGCCCTTTTCGGATGTCGGCTTCAGGTGTTCAAAGTCCATGTGGTGGTACTGGGGAGTGAGAGTGCTCCTGATGGTGGGCGTTGAAGTGTTGAAGGGTGGAGCCGGAGAACTGTGTGAAGGAACATCAGGGGCAGGGAGAGTGGAACTAGACCTTTCTGGGAGAGGTGAGAATAGCATCATTGCCTTTCTATCTGGCATTGTTGTTCTGCCTGTAAACAGCAGCCTGACACAGACAAATGAAACGGGTGAGGATTTGTCTGGCATGCAGGTACGTGGTGGGAGAAGCCTAACCTGTTGAATACCTGTCTGTCGGGCTTCTGTTTAATACCACATGAACAGAGCCAGGAAAGAAGGTAGTTCCCCTAGGTCTGAGGAGTACTGGATAAAGAGAGGAAACTTCTAGAATATCAGACAGAAAGATTCTGAGGAAAATTGCAGAAGAATATTTGCTTGTCTTTTACCCAAATGTCACCATTTCCCATCAAAATGGTAACTTTTTTTTTTGTTTTTAGATCGAAAACTTTTTTGTTTGCTTTTTTTTTACCAACGGGAATGGCTGGATTGTGTTCACTCTCTTCTCTTCCTGCCCCTCTGCCTGCTTCAGACTTAATGACAGAAATGACCGACCTGAGTGGAGAGCTGGAAGGCTCTGGGATCCCGTTCCTGGACTACAACACCTATGCCCAGCGTGTCTTCTTCCCCGGTCAGGGGGGCGCACCATTGCGGCGTGGGCTGGACCTGCCTGAGGGGCGCCGGGCCACAGTGGAGCAAGGGCTGGGGCAGCTCTCCAATCTCCTGAACAGCAAAGTCTTCCTGCTGACGGTGGGCACTCTGGGGAAGGGGAGCAATAGAAGTGGCCAAGCTATCCCATGCCTCTGTGTGGGCGGGGGATGGGAGTGTGTGTATCCTGTATGTACGGGGAATGTTGTGGAGCTGCAAACTGGGAGAAATTCATGTATGGTTGTCAGGCTACAGCCTGGAGATCAGCACAGTAGCTTTGCATTTCCAGATGCAGTAGGAGGAGACATCCATGGTTCCTCCTGTTGTTTGCTGTAGCAAGCACAACTCTAGGCATGCTGTGTAGCAGGTGGGGTGGGGAGAGGAATGAAGAAACCTGGGGTTGGGGGAGGGGAAACCAGCAGGAGAAGCTGCAGCTAAATATCTGCTGCATTAGGAAATGTGAAGGTGCAGTGCTAACCTCTGGGCTGCAACCTGACACCCCCAGATATACGGTATGTGTGTTTTGGTCTGCAATAAGAATGGCTGGGCACATTTTCTGTTTCCAGTGCTGGTAATGGTGTGGCATTGCATGTGCTGTGGCGGAGGGCAGGGGTGATTATATCTTTGCCTGCCCCTCTCAGTTAATCCGGACACTGGAGGCCCAATCAACCTTCTCGCAGCGAGATCGATGTCACGCGGCATCACTGCTCTCCTTGGCACTTCATGGGCGCCTGGAGTACCTGACAGACATCATGCAGACCCTGCTGAGTGACCTTGCTGCCCACTGTGTTGCCCGCAACCCCAAGCTCATGCTTCGCAGGTAGGTCTAGGGGCTGCAGGGAGCCATGACATTTATGAATGGAACAACCTGATGGTGTGTTGAGGATAAATACCTGAAGAAAGAGTAGCTGGTTCCAAGAAGTATTCAGTAGGTACTTATGCCTTCTCCTAGACTAGAGTATGGGTGCCTGCCTGCATAGTTGGTGGTGGCATCTAGGTTAGAGGGGCTAACTGGCAGGAATGTTATTTGCCTGGCCAAAATTGATCCCCCTGGCTGGTTGTCAGAACAAGAAGATGCAATGCTAAAAAAAATGGCTATTTTTGTTGTTAGCTTGCATGCACCCAAGAAGTAATTAAAGCTTAAGCTTGAATCTCACAAATAGCAAAATATTATGCTATAATAAATGTTCAAAGTGGTACTGGCTGCTGCTGTTGCTGCTTTGTTTTGTTTGTTTTTGGCTGCTTTCTACTAAAATAACTTTTGGAATCTTACTGAGATCTGTTGCTTTTAAACAAACTACTACCCTTAACCAAGGGTTAATCACTCTTCTTATGGTCAGAAGCATGTCTTTCAGGCCTTTTTTTGAAAACTATAATTTGTTTTATGAAAGGGTCCTTTGCACAGGTTATAGAGGCAGTCTGCTCAGGGCACCAGATTGTTTTGAATTCAAAACCTCATGGCCATTCTTTGGGACCAAGTTTTGAATCCAAAACGTCTGGCTGTCTGGGCAGTTTATACTCTGCAATATCATGGGGGCACAGGGCAGCTGGCCCCAACGTACGTTGAACTTTGAGAAGAAGGAGCACGTTCTGGTAAGAAGGCTTGTTGTTATGAGGAAGGGTGGAATAACCCTGAAACTATTCTCCTTCTATTTTGCAGGACAGAAACCATGGTGGAGAAACTTCTGACCAACTGGATGTCCATCTGTCTCTATTCCTACCTCCGGGTAAGCAACGTGGCATGTCTGGCTTGGGTATTCCAGGCTTAAGGGAGGAGTTGGAGGATGTGGTTGATGAGAAGAGGGCGGGGATGGGAAAGGGCTGTAGCCTGGCACGGTTTTTATACCTCCGGTAAAACATTAAAATGGTGTCATTGATGCTTGCTCTCCTTCCTGCCCAGTCCTGTGACTTGTTGGGGCTCTGTGGGGCACTCTGTTCCCACAGCTGTGGCAGCCTTGACTGGCCTTTTGGTGCTTAAAGGCAGAAAATCTAAATAGGGACTCTCATGGACACATACCCATACTACACACCACTCTCTCATTAGAATGAGCACAGGGCTTTTGTAGGGCAACTTTCCCAGGGGATGGTTTCCTCTGCATTACATCTGCTTCCCACTCTGTCTTCATTCATGGTGTCCACATTCCATTGCCTAAGTGGCTGCATCCCCTGATGCCAGCCAGCCAGCTTATTGGGGCTGCATGCTCATCCCTGCCATAGAAGAATAGAATCATAGAGTTGGAAGTGACCCTCAAGGTCATCTAGTCCAACCCCATGCTTGTAGAGGACATCCTCCTACTAGAGCATCTCCAGCAGGTGCATGTCAAACCTCTGCTTGAAGATCTCCAGTGAAGGAGAATCCACCACCTCCCTCGGCAATCTGTTCCACTGCCGAACGGCCCTTACCATCAAGAATTTCTTCCTAATGTCCAAACCAGAATCTCCTCTCTTGCAGTTTGTACCCATTGGATCTAGTTCTAAGAAAGACCAGGCCATGCCTGTTCATTGAACCCCAATCCACTGCACACTGCTATGCTGTCCTGGCTGTTTTCCTTACCCTGCCTTCCATATCACTCCACCTATTCTTTGCCTCTGCTGGTCTTAAGCAGCCAAAGCGTGTTTACTAGACAGGCAGGAGGAGGAAGCGAAAACCGATTGTCCCTACTGCTGAATGTTCTCCTTCCTTCTCTTTTCTTCACTTCCCTACCCCAGTTTGCGAAGTTCAAATTCCGGCTTTCCACCACTTGGGCTGAGAGAGGTGCTGGATGGGACTGCATATAGTCCATCCCAAAATCAATGATGGAGTGCTCAGATAACCCAAATTCTGCTCCAGAAAAGCTGGATTTTGTGCCCTGTTTCTAATGTAGCCTGATTTAAGCAAATGTGCATGCTTTTTTACTTGCTTTGCATAATTTGTTCTGCTTCCGGTCATTCTGTGCCAGGAGTTATGCAGTGTACAGGTTACAAGCCGTGATGGGGATAAGCAACCTCCTGGTTTTAGTAATAGGCTATCTCTTAATACCAGATGCAAGGGAGTGGTGACAGGATACAGGTATCTTGTTGTCTTGTGTGCTGCCTGAGGCATCTGGTGGGGCCACTGTGATATACAGGAAGCTGGACTAGATGGGCCTTTGGCCTGATCCAGCAGCAGGGCTCTTCTTAAGTTATTATGACTTTAAAACTGTTTCCAGTTTTTCAAGTGGGTGCAGGTGTGAGGTTAGGTGCACAGCAGAGAGGAGAATGTTGCAACTCGGAGAGCCAAGCTTCATTCATTCAATCATTCTCTCTCTCTCTCACTCTCTCACTCCGTCTGGGTGAAGGAGGTGGCTGGTGAGCCCCTATACATGCTCTTCCGTGCCATCAAATACCAGGTGGACAAAGGCCCAGTAGATTCTGTGACCGGCAAGGCCAAGCGGACACTGAATGATGGGCGGCTGCTGAGAGAAGATGTGGAGTATCGGCCTCTCAATCTAACTGTCCTGGTGCGTGGGGGTGGTCCAGGTGGGGGTGGAGAGACCCAACGCATCCCAGCCCGTGTCCTTGACACAGACACCATCACCCAGGTGAAGGAGAAGATCTTGGACCAGGTCTACAAAGGTGTACCTTTCTCTCAGCGTCCCTCTGTGCACTCTCTTGACTTAGGTAAGGAGTCTTCTCCCCATCTATGGGTCTTGCATTGGATAAGGAGGGATAAAAAAAAATCTGAGGATAGTTAACGCATTCTGAGAGGAGAGGGAGCATAAAGAAGGTGCAGCTGAAGTTTGCTGTGAAGACTTCTGGGGGAGCAGGGAGTGGGGGGAAAGAAGAGGCCCTCATGTATCATTCTTCCCATGATCCTCAGAGTGGCGCTCAGGCGTTGCTGGCCACCTGACTCTTTCTGATGAGGATTTGACATCCATCACGCAGAACCAATGGAAGAGGCTGAACACTCTACAACATTACAAGGTACGTGTGTAGGGGAAGAGGGAATAAGGTGACGGGAAAGTTATGATCCTAGACTTGTGGGTTCTAATTGTAGTTCAGAAGAAATGAGAAAGATGTGGGTTCAGGTGGCCTGGACGTTTGAGTGTGAGGGGAAAGAGGATAGCACGAGATTGTGGTTTGCTATCTGGTGGTTGGTTGAGGAAGATTTTGGCTGTGATTCTGGGATTCCATGCTGGGTTTTGCCAAGACATTGCCAGGTTATAGCATGAGGAACTGGGAATCATTTCCTTTCTCCTCCCTGGTGGTGTCGCAGCAGAAGGAATCTTTTTCTGTTTTTCATTCTCTCACAAAAATTATTCCTCACTTCCTTGGATCTTTTTTTTTTTTTACATTGTTTGCATTCGTCCCTTTCTTTCCTCTTTTACTTAGGTTCCAGATGGGGCCACCGTTGGTCTTATCCCCCGCCTTCACAATGATATCTCGCAAGGCACAGGCCAGAACTTCTTCTCTGGAGAAAGTGAGTCTCTGTCTTGTTCTTGAACCACTACTGTCTCCTGCAATGATGCATTTCCTCCCCCCCCCCCATTGGCCTCCATAATTTATGGCCTGTCCTGTTGGAGGCAAAGTGGTGCTGGTGATGCAGGCCTGCTGTGGCCTGCAAAGAGCTAGATCAATCTCCCATTTTCCCTGCCTGCTGGGGACTTCAGAATCGGCAGGATTATCCTCTTATTTTGTTATCTGAGCTGAAGTTGTAATGGAACAGTTCTTGCCAGGGGGGTTTCAGTGGGAGTTAGAAATGTCAGCAACTGGTAGGTAGGGCCAGAAAGAGAGAAACCACAGTGAGACAGTGTCTGAAGTTACTTTTGCAGAATGGTCCCATCCCCTAGCTGGGAAAAGGCCAAGTTTTTCAAGTCTTCAGCAGAAACCATCTGCACAGTTATGGAGTTTTCCTTTGCCACCATGAGGACTAGAAATTTGTGTTTTGTTTCCTTTTTCAAAAGGAAGTGTAACTTCTGTAGGAACAATGTAAATCCATTTATGTGCTTTGTAGTATAGCTGTGGCCTTTGATGCAAGCTTCCAGACTCTTGCCCTGTCAGAGACGTCGGCTGATATGGGGCGGGGGGCCCCAGGGCATAGGGCGCTGAGGCTCTGCTCCCAGGCACAGCTTCTCCCTGCACCCGGGCGCGGACTCCGTAACGCCCCCAGCTGCGCTTTCCGGAGTTTGCGCAGGCGCAGAACGTCCCTGGAAGCTCCGTGGTTCTGCGCATGCGCAAACTCCGGAAACTGCTGCTGGGGGCGTTACGGAGTCCGCGCCCGGGCGCAGGGAGAAGCTGTGCCCGGGCGCAGGAAGAAGATTGTCGCTGGAACGTCCTGGAACACCCCATATTCAAGATAAGTGCCGGGAAAGCACACATACACTCACATGCCGTTTTAACACTTAAAACCACCCGAAAACATTACAAACCCCCCCCCCCCAAAAAAAACCCTGTAAAAAATAGCTTTCTTCCTCCAGACATCACCATTGTCCTCACAACTTGGTTTGCTACTTGCTGCTGTTGCTATCTACTGGTGCCCTGCAACCAGCTGCACACCCCTAGCAACGCCCCTGGCCCCAGTCATGGTTAGTTGGAAGTGGTGCACAGGACAGGTGACTACCCTTAACTGCTGGTTAAAGGGCAAACTGGCCCATCTTACATTTTAATGAATGATACCATATCCTTTGCAGATACACCAATGTTAGAGGATGGTGAGGAGGGGGGACTGCGCCTTTGGCACCTAGTAAAGCCCTCCGAGGAGCCTGAGCCCACAAAGCAGCAACAAGACCGGCGCAGCAGCCTACGAGAGCGTGCAAAGGCTATTCCTGAGATCTACCTCACCCGCTTGCTTTCCATGAAGGTAAGAGACAGGAACTTTCCCCCCCCCCCATCTTGTCCCCAGATTTGCTGGTTCTCTAGAAGAGTAGCTTCCAAACTGGAATTTTGTGGAATCTTATCAGAAGTTTCACAATGGGAACGTCGGTAGTGATGGCCAGGCTTCCCTGAAAGCCAGCTCACCCACCACAACCAACGTTCTTCTGCGATGGACGGCTCGAGGGCTGTGTTGAATGTGTTCTGGGATATTATTTCAGTTTGCATGAAGTGATCACACAAGACACTTGGCCGGTATTCTGCACTGCCCTAGATGGACCAACGGAACAACTCGGTACTGTAGAAGGCAGAAGTTTCTGAGAGCAATACTGGGAGCTCCTCAGTGTATGCCCATGTACCAGAAGTTCTTCTGAGAATGGAAGGAATGTTTTCGCTGGAGATAAGAGCCCAGTTTGTCATGCCTAACGGTTGGCTTAAAATTATGTGAAAGAATGAGAGACTCCTTCTAGATACCAGTTGTTTCCATTTTTTTTACCAAATTTGTGTCCTGTTTTAAAAGGCAAAAAAGATGACTTCTCTATCTTGCCTTGTTGTCATTGTCTTCCCTGTTTTCCCCTTTCCACTGCCTTAACCTCTCCTACCTAAGCATCTGTAAGACAGCCATGGCTTTGCAAAAAGCAGGGTGGTTCTCACAGTGCAGAACTTTGGATTATTCAGTTGCCATCTTTGCGGTTCTGCGATAACATTTACAGTAGGACCAGCCTGTCACTTCTGATGCTTCTCGGAGGATTCCAGTTCCTATGAGCCTGTGGATCTCTAAACCTCTCTCTCTCTTTCCCTCCCTTTCATCTTCCAAAGGGAACACTGCAGAAGTTTGTGGATGACGCATTCCAGGCTGTGCTGAGTGTGAACCGTCCAGTACCCATCGCTGTCAAATATCTCTTTGACCTGTTGGATGAGCTAGCAGCACGGCATGGGGTCCATGAGCCAGAGACACTGCACATCTGGAAAACCAACAGGTGTGGTGGGCACGGGGGTCACATCTGGAAAGCCAACAGGTGGGGTGGGCACGGGGTGGCTGAGGCAGTCTCACCCAGGAATAGACGATGGACAGGGGAAGTTGAGGTTTGGGGATGGTCAGTTGTGGAGACTGAAAGTTGTCAGATGGAGGCTGGGAGGGGAGACAGAAAATGTTCTGGTAACTCTGCTGCCCTTCCTGGTAACTCAGTGTTCCTGTCCTTTCTGTTCCAGTTTGTTACTCCGCTTTTGGGTGAACACGCTCAAGAACCCACAATTCATTTTCGATGTGCGTGTCTCAGACAACGTGGATGCCAACCTGAGCGTCATTGCTCAGACATTCATCGATGCCTGCACAACTGCTGAGCACAAAGTTGGCAGGGTAGGTCTGAATGCATGTGCATTGCCGCCTGTGTGTCTAAAGGACTTTGCTTAGATCAGAACAGGAACGAAACCCTTGACCCCTTGCCAAAATGTTCACAGCTAAGAATAAAGTCATATGGTTGGCAGGGGGCTATCCTCTACCCTAAAACAGGATTCCCCCCAGGCATTTAACTTGCTACTTAACCTTGCCTCTGCCACTAAAGACAACCCTACTATGAGGCAAAGGTGACCTGGTTGGTTTGGGGCACAATTAAGGGAAGCAGAGTAGATGATGATGATGGACAGTGTTATGGAAATGTATTATGCAAGACCAAGAAGCTGGAGATAGAAAAATTGTCTGAGTTTATTAGAACAGCATGCTGGGTGCAACCGACCACGATCAGGGTGAATACCAAGCTGACTTAGCAAATGGAGGGCTGGCCATTCGACAGCATACTTGTCAATCAATCATTATAAGCAAGCACACATTCCGTATGGCTCCACGACATTTCAGTGTCACGTTTGCCTAATTTCAAAGTAGTATTACACAAACTTGAAAGAAGTGTGAAAGTCAACACTATGCCATCTGTGAAAGGCCAAAGTGTGAAAGGCAACACTATATCTTTCCACATTCCAAAGGAGAGGTTCACAGGAAGTTTTACAATAGGCTCTCCTTTTCCCACAGCAATAATTCAGGGTCAGCCTACGTGACCCTAAGCTTAGAGCAAAATGGCTGATAAGGTCTGTAAGATGGCATGCGGAGGCTTGTGCTTTTTAACTTAAGGAAAAGCTTAACTATAACTTAAAGTAAAAACCAAAAATTCTGCATCCACAGATATGACCCATGTAAGCATCATACCCTGGGAATGTCCTCTTCTGCAGCTCCCATTCATTTTAGTGAGGCTCAGTGGGGTAGCCAGCCGATTTTGCATGTGGGGCCGGGTCCTCGACGCCCCCCCAAACTAATTAGCATAGGGCCACCGCCCCAGGGCCCCATATCAGCCGACGCCCCTGGTGAGGCTTGTGCAGGAAAGTGTTCCTAGTGAACTGGGCCCCGTTTTAATTAAGGGAGCACACCGGGGTAAAGAGGGAAGCTCCATTTTGATTTTGGAGCCTCCATTTAGAGGCACCAAAATGTCTTAATCCAGCCCTGATCATTGTCATTTAATAGATTATTATTACAGATAAATACAGATGATTATTATTAACCCTCAATAGATTGCCACAGACAGAGAACAGGAGTGAAATATGCGTCCCAAACCAGAATGAGCTGAAGCAAATTGTGTTGAGTTGCAGCTTAATGAAACAATTCATATTGCTCAAGGAATGGAGTCAAGCCACTAAAACAAAAAACAAAACAATCCCACACCCAACCCCCTGTGATCATTGACGGGATGATGGGATTTAAGTTCCAGTTCCATCCCAGGTATCAAAATACTGTAAATACATACACCAACTTGTGGTGGAGAAACTAATAGAAACCATGGGACAATTTCTGGTGTACAGAGGAAACAGGGTTTTTTTTTGGGGGGGGGGAACGACGACTCCGAGGTCTTGGGCAAAAGGTCAAGAACTTTCCCCAGTAAGACTGGGATCAACCGAGACGCCAAACACATAGTATGTGACCATGTCTCATTCTGTTGGGGATAACAGGTCCCCCAACTTACTGTGGGGCCTCCTGTTGTGTCTGTATGGGGTAGCAGCAGGGAGGAGGCCAAGGCTGGCACATTTGGCCAGATGGTGAGAGATCTGGGGCCAGGCACCTGCAGGTCTTGGCTGCATGATGGCCCTTTGGCCAGTCAGATTTGCTAGGAGGTGCGACACACATGGGGCACATCTAAGGGAGAACTTCCTCCCTCTGCTTCTCACTTTATTGACATATAAGGGCTGTGCACCACATATTCAGCCAGCGTACTTCCTCATCCTGCTGGGGATAATGGTTTTGGTATTGCTTAAGGCTTGGCACAAGAGCAAAGCCCTCGTTCCGAAGTCAATGTCTTTTTAATCCCCCGAATCATCATCATCATCATCATCTTGGTTCCAAGACACCTCCTTGCTGTTTCAGCCTGTTTCAGTACTCATGCAGAAGGGCTGATTTTGAGACACTTAAGTGCTGATTGTGTGGGAATGGCTTTACTTCCATTAAGTTTTCAAGGTCCTTAGCACTCAGACTTTTTTAATTACATTGCAACACTCCGCTTAACATTCTGTATTACAAAAGAAAACATTTCATTTCCCACATCTTTGCATTTTCTTCTTCCACGCCACATACATTTGCAATATAATTTTTCCTCTGCTGTGTTGAAGAAGGCTTTTAAAAAATGGTGGCTTAAAAAGGGTCCCACAATCAGGATGGTATGCAGAAAATAACTTGCCCTAGAAGCGTTTGCAGCTGACATCCCAAGAGCTAAATCTGGCTCCCATTCTTTCTTCCACCAACATGAGCTGCTCTCTTGTGGATCATATGCAAGAAGCTATGCAGGGCATATCTGACTCCTTTAAGTGGAAATCCACCTCTGCTTCAGAGGCTTCCCTAGGCCTTGCTCACATTTTCAAGTCTGTGTTTGCAGCCCTAAGGAGCTTATTTTAATGAAATCTGATGCTTAAACACAGATTCCAAGGATGCTTGCTGAGCCTGCTTGGCCCATGCTGCTGTCTAATCTCAGAGTTTCATCTCCACCCTTCTCTTAGACAGGTGGGGGCTTGCTCCGGTGATTCTGGGGGGGGGGGGGAGGGAAGGGACAACATGCACATGATCAGTGATACTTTTAAAAAATTGTTATACCTGCAGCTTAGCCCTGGCTCAAACTAAGCCCTATTTTATAGGCCCAAGCCTATTTTATAGGCTCCTGCATTCTATCCACTCTCTGGGAAGCATACCTGTGGGTTAGGGTATTTTCAGTCTCTCTTGAAAAACAGTTTTTGTGTATTTTTTGTACTGTAGTTCGCTGAAGAAGGTCCTGAAATATGTTGGACATTAAAGAATACTTTGCATTAAAGATGCTTCCAGGCATCTTCAGAATGTTGTCCTTTTTATGGAATAAAGGTGCAGCCTTCTTTGTCGATTGCCTGCTTGTTACTCTTTCTTCTGCTTGGCTGTTGCTTTTGTCTAATACAAGTTGTAGGTCCATAACAACAGCATATGCAGGGGTGCCTTTAAGGAATCGTTTTTGCCTTGCATGCAAAGGCCAAAAATTCTAGGAGTGAGGGAAAGAAGGGGAAAAAAATGCCCTGCAGTGTTGGGGACAAAATATACAGTATTTTGCTGTTCCCTACTATAGCTGATCTCGATCTCTCTCATATGTGACATCCCGTTGAACTGGTCAAACCAGACTGCCAGTGCCAGCCATTGCCTCTTCTCATGCCTCATCCCCAAAGAAGACTGATAGTTCTCCCACATTTTTGTTCTCATTACCAAGAGCTGATTTGATTATACTATCTTGCAGATACCATTTTTTTCATGTTTAATTAGGGTTTAGATCAACCTCTCTTAACTCAGCAGCTCATCTTGTGTTCTAATCATGGCAGTTCCTTTGGGAGTGCCCAGTTGAGATACTCTTGGAACTGTAGCTTCGTTAGGGAGATGAGCGCTAAAGACACTCCCCCCCCCCCCACTCCCTGGTGGTTCCTCCAGAGAGGAGACACTAAATATGCATAATCAGAGGAGAGCAACTGATGTTTTAACTCTTAAATGCTGTTCACAAATTATATTTACATCATTCTTTGTTTCTTGTACCTGTAATTTGACTGCAAACGCAAGTTGGTGAGAAAGAACACTGGATTTTAAAATCAGCTCTTTGCTGCTCTTTTTGCCCTGTATTAATTATGTTTAAGAATATGCTTTGCTGGAAAAGATCCTAGTCTGAGCTAATCTGGCATTCCATTCCCATGACTGGCAACTAGTCATGTGCCTCTGGGAAGCTCACAAGCAAGGCATGAAAATTAGTCATTCCCTATTGTTTGAGCCCAATATCTAGTACCTCAGAGAGGTACACTGCCTCAGTTCATGGAGGTTTCATTTACTTTCATTTACTTTCATTTAGTGACTGATAAGGTTTATCCTCTTTGAATGCTTCTTGAATTTTTTTTTTTCAAGAACTCAGCTAAAACAAATGACTGTTGCTGCATCTTGGTGACAGAAAATTCTTTACACTTGTTGTGTGAAGTTGTACTTCCTTTTGTCAGTCCTGAAACTTTGGCCAGTCGGCTACTGAACAACCTTCCTTTGTTTAGACAAATCTCGCATTTCAAATGTTCTCTTTCCTGTCTCATGTGTGTACAGTACTTATTAGAACTTTGAGTTTGCCCTTCTGCTACCTCCAGTACTTTTGAGTTTTAACGAAATGTCAGTCACGTTTCCCTGAGTAAAGCCTACCTTACCTTGATTTCTGCCAGGTTCTCATGCAGGTAGGAAATCTGAGTCTGGGCTTTACGACTTAAGATTGCAGGCAGGAGCTCATATGAAATGTTCTGAACATAGAAAATGATCATGTCAGGTAAAAGGCTTTGGTGAAGCACTTCTCCTAGACATGCTACTTTTCTGGGTGCGGGGAATGTTTTGTATGGAGGAACATTCCATCATGTGATCCCCCCCACTTGCAGTCTGAAATGGTATATAACCCAGACACAGGTTTATTGCCTCAGTTAAGCCTACTCCTGTCGCCTTTTCTTGCAACAGACTGCTCTGGCAACAAGCCAACTGCCTTGGGCATGCAATACAATCTGTTTCCTTATTGTTGGGAACACTTTTATGCCTGCTAAAGAATGTGTTTGGCAAGGGTGGGGGGAAGCTTAAAGGTCTGTTGGATGTCTAAATGACAAGGCATTCAAATAGCTACCTCTTGCCAAATAGCTACCTCTTGCCAAAATGAAGCGCCAGGGCTCAAGGCCCCCTGGAAGTCATGTGCTCTGAATTACAAGGCATGTCTCTTGATCCCAGATGTGGGAATAGGCTGCTATTCTACAAATGCACTCTTTACATGCTCAGTGGAAAACTTTTTCTTATTACTTCCTATCAACCATGCAGAGCTCTTCATTCAGAACAGGCTTTGGCTCACATTAAGTGCTGAGTTGCTCTAGTAAATGTTACATCCCCCTATTTTCTTTTTTAATATATAAATAATTTATTTTAATATTTAATAATTTTAATTACACACACACACACACAGAGGGAGAGAGAGGGAGGGAGGGAGGAAACCAAGGAAACCAAGGCAGGTAATACCAGTGGCTTTTATAAGTGCTTTTATGATGATTTTGTGAGGAGTGGGAACCTTATATGGACTAAAAGGTGGTAGCGTAGAAATCTTATAAAATAAAAACATTTGTTTTACAGAACACAAACAGTACTCCAGCTGAATCTGAACTACACCATGACACTTGGGGTTATGTCGGAAGCCTTCCTGAACAGTGCAGTGCAGTGCAGGACCAGGGCCTGAACTATCGGAACAAGAGTTCTGTCGTTCTAGGATTGCTACAGGAGAAAATGTGACACTCTTTGCAAAAACCTAATTGCTTCTCACATGAAGGACAAATGGCACTGAAGCAGGCCACTTGCTCATTCCCTGTGTAACCCACCTCACAGGGTGGTTGTGAGGATAAAAATGGGATTATAACTCATACATACATTCTCAGATTATCTTTACGATAGGAGGGCTCAAACATTTATGGTCACTTCACACCTTTGTATCCTGCCCTTCCTCCAAGGACCTCTGGACAGTGTACAATGGGGGTTATTATTAAACCCATTTTTGTCCTTGCATCAACCCTGTGAGGCAGATTAGACTGGTTCGATCACCCAGTGAGCTTTGTGGCTGGTCTGCATCATCCAACACTCGATTCAGTTACTATACTAGTTCTCCATACTGGAAAGAGCCACAGTGATCTCTGCAAACTATTCTCAGCTAGCCTGAAAAGAAACAAGTGTCCCCCGGAACTACCTGGGTGTGAAGATAAACATAGTTTGTGTCTTCTGATCATGACCTCTTACTCTTCTTTGTTTTTTCTCATTCCATCCTCAGGATTCACCAGTTAACAAACTGCTCTATGCCAGGGAAATTCCACACTACAAGCAGATGGTGGAGAAGTAAGTGTGAGCAGAAAGCCAAAACGATGGTGGGTCGGGGGAAGCATCCCTTTTTGCTGAAAGCAGAGGGGTGGGGAGGCAAAAACCAGGATTTCTGGGAGTTGTGAGCCACAAGATCATACCCAGACTGTCTCTACTCTGCATTTCTGAAAAAAATGTTTCCATGACAAATAAAGATCAATTTGATAGCCTGTATAAATTATGCAAATTGGGGACATTTGTATGATTTATCCTATGTTTGCATAATTCTGCTACATGTGGGGAGGAGCACGGCACTGTGCATGGGGAACCCTCCCCATCCCCATGGAAATCTTATTCAACCATCTCCCTCACGTTTGAGATGTCTCGGGTAACTCCCACACAATTTCAAATGCACGTTTGCAGCCTTAAGGGGGCCCTGCGGATCCGCTATCTGCAGATTCACTTATCTGCATGTTGTGGGGGGGCAGCCCCCCCCCGGCGCCCATTACTTTTCTTTTAGTTGATATCGCTGGCGCCATGTCAGGGTGCCTCTTGATTTAACCAAAACGCTATAAGCAGCAAGCAACCGGGAACCCGTGGATAGGGGGGAATGCTAGCCCCCGTGGGCCCTCCTGTGGACACTGATATCGCTGGCGCCAGGTCAGAGTGTTTCTTGACTAACCAAAACACTATAAGCAGCAAGCTGCTTATAGCGACGCAGCAGGCAAGGAGCCTGCATGCTAGAGAGGCTCCATTAAACAGGAAGCAAGAAGCTGAGAATGTATCCATGGGGGGGGGGGGAGGAACCTATTCCCTGCGGATACCTGGGCCCTACTGTATTTTCACAATTTTATACCGCCCTTCCTCCAAGGAGCTCAGGGTGTTGTACATGGTTCCTCCCCTCCTTTTGTCCTCACAACAACCCTGTGAGGTAGGTGAGACTGAGCGAGAGTGACTGGCCCAAGTTCAGCTGGGAAGCTTCATGTCTGAGCGGGGATACTGATTTCGGCTGATAGTACTGCATTCTGCGGTGTTTTTGCATTCCTTTGGAATCATGGCATACACACAGCCCCGAACCATATCTATGTATGTTTAATGATAATTAATTCAAAATAACTGTTTTCTTTTTCCCCTGCCCCCCCACCTCCTCAATTCACTACCTTGAAATCATTAACATTGTCTTCTAGAACCTGCATTTCACAGCCAAGCAGGTATTGAATGGGTGGGAAGAAATCTAGCCCTTTAAATTCCTTTATTACCCATTAGGGACAGTGTTGCTAGATGGGAACACTAATTCCCCACATAGGAGAGGATTTTTTTTAGAGTCAAACGAGGCAATCGAGCTGTATGGCTGCTATTTACATTTTTTTTAAAAACACAGACCCGAATCATGGAATTGGTGTATCATCTAGTTGATAGTTGAAAATGTTATAAATGTCCCTTGTTTGTTTTGATACATCCATTTGGGATTTATTAGGCATGATGTAATATGGAGTGATAAGGAACAGAGAATCGCATAGTTATAAAAGAGACATCTCAGAAATAAAGAAGTGGTATTCTCTTCTTTGTCCATTAGAAGGCAGGCTCTTTTTTTTTTTTTTTTTAAGAAATTTCAAACAAGGTAGAGGAACCGAATATCTATCTTCACAGAATTTACCAGGGTGGAAAACTCAGGCACCACGAGTGCATACAAAATTAGACCCAACAACTAATCCTTAGATACTTGAAAAGGCTAGAAAGCAGGGGTCTTTTCCCCCCTGCCGCCATGTGAGCTGCTGTTAGTAAGAGATGGCCACTCCCTCCTCTTACTCCCTTAGTCCAGCAATTTTTCAACTTTTTTCATCTCATGGCACACTGAGAAGGCACTAAAATTGTCATGGCACACCATCAGTTTTTTCACAATTGACAAGGCACACTGCACTGTTGGCCGGGGACTCGCATCCCCCAATGGCCCTACTAATATATGACCCTCCCCCAAACTCCCACAGCACACTTGCAGACAATTCACAGCATTCCCATGAGTGGTTGAAAATCGCTGCCAAAGTCCCTACTCCCAGGTTAGTTAGTCTCACCAGAAGAGTGTGTTTCCTCATCATTGTATAATCACAACCAGCAGCCACTAATTGGAGGAAAGACTCCCCAAGACAGAGGCTATAATTTCTGGCATGTGCACTTTTCATCACGTGACTGGAAGACCATTGGAATGGGGAACAAATCAGAATGCGCCACCATGGAGAGCAGGATCCTTCCTTTCACTGGCAGGGCCAGCTCACCGCCATCTCTCCACCGTGGCTCCTAAATAAAGTAAAATAAATTATAAATAAAATCAGCTATGCAAAAGTGTTTGCACTTGTGCTAATGATGAGTAATAGTGGAGAAACATTGCTCTGTGAAAGAAACAAAAAAGAAAAGAGTTGTGTATTTGTGTGTTAATCCTTTTACTATTCTTTAGTACTTTAAGCTGGGCCACACTTTTCAAAAGTGTGTGGGGGGGGGGGAGAGAAGTTCAGTATTGAGAGTGAAATAGGGTAAAGCCTTAAAAGTGCACTATATCCCAGTGGTTCCTATTTAGTAAAGAAAGAGTACTGTAAGCATGTCAACTCTATTGACGTAATTTTCAGTTTGTCCCAGTAACTGGGAAGCTGAAGGGGTATAAAGGGGTAAGTGACCTTGAGCATATACTCCAGGGTGCTATTTCGTGCAGCCCCCTCTTATCCTTGTTCTCCTCAGCTTCTCACTAATATTCCTCCCCCCACTTCAGGTATTATGCAGATATTCGACAGACAGTTCCTGCCAGCTACCAAGAGATGAACTCTGCCTTGACAGAACTCTCGGGGGTAAGGGACCTTCTACCAGTGTCTCCTCAGTCATGATTTTCAGAACCAAAATAGTATTCTCCCATACTCCCCCCCCCCAAAAAAAGTGCACTTTACTCTTGACTTTCCCACCTTAAAATTAGTTCATGCCAGTTTAACATACATTCATTCATTTAACATACATTCATTCATTGAGGGCATTTAAAATGATAGCATTTTAAACCAGTGGGAAGTTGCAGCCCTAATAATAAAAGTTCTTCAATTTTCTGGGGACTGTGAACTGTGGACACACACAAACGACCAATGAATTGACCTTTTCAGTGTAATTACATAGGTCGAGCAGTTCCAAGCATGTCAAGGGCATGATGAAACCCAGCTTGGAAAATATTCAAAAAGAGGGTTGAACAAGGGCTGATTGTGACAAGAATCATTTGCAAGATGAGTTCCTCGTGTGCCAATCCACTCAAAATGGGCCTATTGACACAACCGGGGGTGGGAGCTTGTGGTAGCCTTTGGGAAAGGGCTTTGAAAGACTACGTGCTCCCTGCTCTACCCAGGATTCCGTTTTCAGCATGTGTTGGCAAGCACTGGAAACAAGTCCAGCAAGTCAGGTCCTATAGGGGCTGCACATGACTAGTTCACTGCAGGCTAGGAGCCAACCTATTTTTATTTATTTATAGGATTTTTTTTATTTTTTTTATTTGTAATCCTGTCCTTCTGTACAAGTGCTCTTAGGGTGGCTAGTGATATCTAAGAAAATGAAAACAATCAAGCAAGCAATAAAAACACAGTAGAAAAGGTGACAGCAGGTAAAAACGCAGCAGGAAAAATAAAACCCCCGAACATTTTAAAAGGACTTGGCACCAGAAACATATAAGCATTGACTCCTGGTGAGCTCCTCTGAAGAGGGCATTCCACAGACGGGGCACTGCAGCTGAGAAGTTCCCAATAGCTGGTCCCAGTTAATAAGTGCAATCCTTCTGACTTCAATGGGATTTACTTCCAGGGCAGCGTGTTTAGGATTGCAACAATACAGACCAATCCTAAAGATACATTATGCTGCCAGCAATATTATTCTGGTGGCATAACGCACTTTCTAGCTATCACGAAAGACGACGTGCCGGAGAGCGCGGGCTGGCCACTGCTGGAAGCGACGAGTGGCCGGCTCTGTGCAGCAACAGACACCGGATGCTCACCGTCCCAGGCAGGACCACGCAGGGGGAGGGAGGCAGGGAGGGAGTGAAACAGGGAGATGACGAGGGCGGATTGGGCCCAGGAAGGGGGTAGGTTCGATGGCAGCAGCATCCGCCAAATCCTCACACACCCCCTTCCCAGTCTCGATCCTCCTCCAGGGGTCCGCTTGGACTTGCGCCAGCAATATTATTGGCGCAGGTCCACGTAGACCCACCGGGCCGTCAGGGGCTTTCCCCAGGGCAAGGGAATAAATGTTGCCTTGCCCCGAGGGGACCTCTGGAGACCAAAACTCCCCTGCAGGATGCAGTGGACGCCATATTGGTGCCACTGCATCGCTGCGCGGGGGAGTTAGGTAGGATTCGGCTAACAGTCATGGCATTTTGGACCAACTGACATTTCCGGATAGTCTGCAGCCCCTTGTACAATACACTGTAGTAGTCTAGTCTGGAAGTTACTAGGGTCCAGGGGTGGCCAACCTTTCCACATGAATGCTCCGTCCTGGCCCTTTAATGGTTGTATAGGTGAGGGCATTTCAGCAGATGCAGCTGCTTTAGCAGCACCATCAGCAATTGCAGCTGCCTAGATTCTGTCTTCTACACAACTCTTAAGAATGCAGAGGCCCTAATGGTGGAAGGTTGGCCACCCCTGTACTAGACAATAGATAACACTGGCCAATCTGCCGCTGGTCAGTTTTTCCCTGCAGCCAGCATGCGCCCAAGTGGTCATGTGAATAAGCCCGGAGTCAGCACAGTTGTGCTTCAGCCTGCAGAAAATTGGTCCCATGAATTAATAATAATACATAGCATTTCCACAGAGCTTTTAGAACATTTGAAGTGCTTTGTGTGTCCATTATCTCAGTCATCTCATACCAATAGCGCAAGTCAGAATTATCCCCAGCTAGCAAAATGGTGATCGCTGACAGATGAGGCGTGAGTGGAGGGCTCGCTTGTGTATTGCAAGGATCTCTCTGTTATCAAAAGCATCTTTCTCTGCACAGACACACACGGCTCCCATCAGTAAGCTGTAGGTCACTCAACAATATCTCCAACTGCAGTGCTTTACTTTCCCCATAGGAATGAATCGCTGCCATTCACTTATGTGAGAGAAAGTAAAAGGGTACACTTAGGAACAGTGTTCTCTGAGGTGGGGCTAAACTAGTCATCTCAGCTATTGAGGATCAAGCCTGCTCTACTTGCATATAGTAGGTATCTTGTAAATGTGTTTCTGGGCTGTACCACTTCAGACTGTAAGTAGGGGGAGGCACACATGATTGAATGCTCCTCTAAGCAGAACATTCCCTGCTGACAGAAAACTAGTATGTCAGGGAGAAGGCAAGACTGGAATTCTTCCTCCCTGGTATGCTAATTTTCTATCTACAGGATTTTTTTTTAAGTGGCATGGAGAAGCATTCAGTCATAGGAACCCCTGCCTACACTTTGAAGTGATATAGTCCAGACTCAGATTTATCACCTCCATGAGAACCAAGCTTCTCCGGGTTCAGGCTTTGGTAAGCCATACTATAACTTTGAAAATTACTTGGAAACTTCAATTAGTTCCACATACAACAACTGGGCTTTTGAGCTGCACTGGTCGACTGGAACCCATCTCACTAGGTATAAAACAGCTTCATTGATTTCTATGCTAATTTTACCTTGGTCCCTTCTCAGCAAAAGTGCGCTACCAAAAGTGCCATGTCAGAGCAAGGTTCCGGTGCTCTGAGTACCACCAGAACTCAGCTGAAGTACCACTGGTACTAGTACCACTGGTTGAGAACCCCTGCCTTAGAGTAAATGCCACAGTTTTATCTCTGCAGATGGTGCTTTACTGCTCCTTTCCTAGCTTTTACTTTAGATACTATTGCACTCATATCTCTATTATTCAGAATATATACTGCTTTTCAGCAACAACAACACAATTAATAGAATGGTTTACATAGCAAAGGAATGAAAAGATGGCTCCCTGTCCCAAGGGACTCACAGTTTACAAAGGAACACAAGGGAGACACCGGCAAGCAGTCAATAAGGGGGGCACCTTGGTGGAGTGAATAGGGACAGTTGCTCTCCCCCTTCTCAATATGAGAGCTGTCACTTAAAAGTTGCCCTTTTTGCCCAGTTAGCAGGAGTACATTGTTTGTGGGCATACCCCCACTTTCCCAATCTATAAAATGGGCAGAAGGTTTAACTTTTGATATATTGTAACATGTAACATTTCATTTTCCATCTCCTTGGCAGAAATATTCTTCTGATCTAAACTGTCTGGTTGCCCTGCAAGAACTTTACAACTACATTAACAAGTACTATGACCAGGTATGGAGAAAGATGGGGTGCATGGAACGGAAATACTGCATCCACCTTTTCCAGCCCATGGAGGGAGCTGGGGAAAGGTTTGTATGTGAGATGGGCAGACTACAGCACATTGGTCTTGCGTGCCTTTTTTTGCAGATAATCAGTGCGCTAGAAGAGGACCCGTTGGGCCAGAAGATGCAGCTGGCGTATCGACTGCAACAGATCGCAGCTCTCATAGAGAACAAAGTGACTGACTTGTGACATGCCTGGATCCTCTACCTGCCCAGATAGCATGTGACCAACGGGGCCAGGTTGAACTAACCTGGAAGTTGCCTACTGTCCATTTGTGTGGGTGCACACACATCACCACCCCCAGTGCCTTAACTACATAGATGCTGCTGGGCTTTCATACACTCAGTGTGCTCTCTCTCTCTCTCGTTTTTTAAACTAGCTGCAAAGGGATTTCTCCCAGTTCTATACACTGGCTTTGTAAATAAAAGGATGTATTTATTTCTGTCACTCTCTGAGGAGGGTGTGAGCTGCCTTCTCCCACCTTCGAGGGAGAGGGTTATGGCAGCTTTCTTCTGACCACTCCAACATCCTGGGGTGTGTGGATTTATCCCTTCTCTCCCCCTCAGTTTCCTGGCTGGTAATGCACTAATATTGGGGTGATAACCCCACCTTCCAGTTCCCTCTGTACAAACGGACTCTAACTAGTCTCTTTTTAACCCCCACACCTTCAATTGTATGTATATATGGGAGCATTCTGTTCCAGGATTGTATTTATTTTAATGAGATTTTGGAGAATTAAAAAAAAACTTTTAAGAAAAACATGGTTGTTTGATTTACTCACAGAAGTTAAGAGAACATGGGAGGGAGGGAGGGAGGGAGGGATGGATGGAAAGGGTGGGCTGAAACTGGAAGGAAGGAAAGCAGGAAAAATGGTACCCATGATGTTTCAGGCAAACTAATTCAGGCAAACTAATGACCCAATCCTAACCTATTGCTGCGCTGGCGGAACACTGGTTCTGCTGGCGCACGCTGTTGCAAAAGCACCATAAAGCACTTTGCAACAGCACAGGGCCTTGCCACACCAGCAGGAAGGCCAGAGCCTTCCCACTGGCGCCAGCTGCTGCATGGGCGCCCGCTGGAGCAGGTAAGCCCACATGGGGTGGAACGAGGAAGAATGGGGCCAGGGGAAGGGGGGTGGATCAGGCCCATGAGGGGGGTTGGGTTCAGTCAGTGACCCTGGTGCACGCTGTATCTTACCCCCCTTCCCAGGCCTGATCTGCTGACACAGATCAATGTGGACTTGTGCCAGCTATATAGCTGGCACAGGTCCGAGTTGACACGTTCCGGCTACTGGGGCTTACTGCGGGGCAAAGGGACAAATGTCCCCTGACCCCAAGGAGGCATCCAGCATGCTAATTCCCCCCGCGGGATGCAGCACAGCCCGTGTTGGCACTGCTGCATCATCACGTGGGAATTTAGTTAGGATTGGGCTGTTAATACAGTTGGGTTTGTGCCCTGACTCCATACAAATATACATTTCCAAATTTGTGGGAGATCCCTGGTCAAATAACAGTACAGTATCTGAATATTTCCAAGTGTCAGAGGCCAGGGCTTTATATTTCCTTACCTTTCTCTTGACATGTGTGAGTCGTGTGCATGCTGATGCACCTCAGCTTTCTCACCTTTAAAATGGAGCGCTTGTGAGGATGGATGACAGAAGGGGCAAAAATCTTGCTTCTACTTGCTCCAACCTCAAAGCAGTTATAATCTATTCTAGATAAGTAATTTTAAAATGGGTTAAACGTTGAATTTTTCAGGCCGTATTATATGAGGATTGTTTTAATGTGCAAGATCCTCGGTGCACTGCTGCAACCCTGTCATCAATGGAGCAGGCCTCCCTGTTAAAGGCTTGAGCCTATCTCTGCTCATGGGTGTAATTAAACCTTATACAGTGCTTGTTTAACAGGCAAGTTGCTTAATGATTTGTTATCTTACTCCCACAACAACTCTTAAAATAAACTTTAAATAAACAGCCATGTGAAGTGGCTCACTAAATTCCCATTTCACAGATGGAGAGTTGATCCTGAGTGAATTGTCCAAGTCCACATGGTGAGTCACTGACTAATCTCAGACTTCCATCCAAATTTTCCAGACAGCACTATTGCACTAAAGTTAAACCACGCTGACTGTGTCCTTTGATCACTGCAGACAAGGCAATAGCATGGCAACTATCCTATGTCTTGCCAACTTTGTATAAGGACTGCCTTACAGCATGCTGTCTCCAGTAGTGACTGTATTCCCTTGAGAAGCAAGTAAGCAAGGTGATAGCCTTCCCCTGTACTTTGTCCCCAGCATCTGATAGAGGTACACTGCCTCTAAACATGGAGGCTCGTGACACATAGCTATTGATAGTCTTCTATGAATTTATCCAATCTTTTTTAATCCTTGCACACACACACACACAAAGTGCACATTACTAACCTGAAGTTGGGGGGTCAGATATACAAGAAGTCAATCACAAAAATAGCAAACTGGTGTGTTACCTTGAACATGACCCCAGTTGTAAAGAAAAAAATCAACTTTCATTTAAGTATTTCCTTTTGGCAGTACAGGAATAAAACAGCAGCCAAATAATGCAGTCAATTATAGTATATTTTTGTACATACAAAAACAACAGCACAGCAGGTACTGGTCAGCTTCTCATTTATTCAAAGCAATTGGGGCAAAAATAACCCTGACACTGTCAGAGTATACACTGCAATTTGCAAAAAAAAAAAAAAATTACAAGGGTGTGTGGACATGAAACATGAAGGTTAAAAAAAGAAAAAAAATCACACTTTCATAATTTAAAAAAATCTATCATGGCCTCAACCTCTTGTCTAAATTAAAAACACCAAAACTTTGTTTTGCTTCATTTCAGTGAGAGGGAACCAGAGTGCCTTTTTTTTTTCATTAGAGACTGACCACCATTTATTTCTTTGTATTCAGGATTCAAAAACAAAGTCTCTGAGCTGTTGGTTATTTATTTTATTTGCGCTTGACCTTCATATGAGGGATTTTCCCTCTTTGTTCCCTTCTGCCATGTGGTGAGGGTCTGCCTTCTGATTGGCTCATGGCACTGTGAAGTGATAGCTGCAATTGCCATCCTATCCTTCCATCCAACAATACTGTTTCTGTGGTTTTTTAGCAGCCATTTCAAACAATGATACATTAAACTTAAATAAATAGGAATTTGCTGGGGTAGGATTTTACCTAAGCTTACTTTTAAAAAAAATGTTCCAAGAACCCTTTAGCCAACTGGCTTTGCAACACAAAGCAAGGTGAGGTTCGAGCCAATCTCTCCCCAAATGGGAGTCCATATTCCTGTTTTTCCTTCCTGTTGCTTTGAAATGTGATGCGGCAGTCGGCAGACACCATTTTCTAGGGATACCAGTAGTTGTGGGGGTCTTTGCCCTTTTAAGAACTTAATTTGCCCTTCAGGGCCAGTGTTAGCAGTCATATCTTGTCTGGACTCCTGCTTACATATAACTTGTCAGCAATAACTTGTCAGCAATCCTAATTTTCTATGTGCAGGGAATTTTTATTTGTTTGGAGGATCATTCCATTTTGTCCAGTCTGAAGAAGTAGATGTGTGCCTGGGCTTTACTATCACCTCAGGGAGAACTAGATAGTAGTTGCCTAAAAAAAAAAAAAGCAAAATACTGTGTTCTTGCTGTAAAGAACCTGAAGCAAGGTGCGGCTCTGCTCTCTCTTGGGAGGAAGAGGTGCTGGAGGCCTCAGCCGCTACTAGAGGCAGGATTTAGACTACCTCAGGTTGAGGTACTCTACCTCAACCCCTTCCCTTCAAAGTGGCCAATTCTGTTAACACAGATACCATTTTGTCTACACCTTGTCTAGCTCTCATTTGGTCACTGTGTGGACAGCTGCACTCCTCACTCAGTGGGGGGGGGGGACAAATCTGGTCCTCGAATTGTCAACCTTTACACTACACTACTCTTTGGCTCTTTAAATTTTGGCAGTCAGGTTTCTGCAATGATGTTCTGCTCAACTGAAATGCTGAGAAGTCATGAGAAGGCTGTGTGGTCTATGTGGTTAAGCTGCTTGTTGCAGCTCGTCCTTTTGCTAGCTTTCATTACCAGTTCCCTTAAGAGCCCAGTGTGGCTCAAAAGGAGTGCTAAAGATTTTAAAAAACAGCTTGGTGTGGTGTGATGGTATCTCTTTGTGATCTTTTGGAAGTTCATTTAAGAAGTACTGTAAGAGCTTTCAGCTGGTAGGTATAAACAGTCATAAAAGTGACACCTAACTTTTATTTGACATACAATGCCAGTGAAATAACAGTCTCTTGAACAGTTTTTCCTTCCAATACATTCAATTCGCTTCTTTTATGATGAATTATATGGTGGTTCCTCTCACTGGCTCCATCAGAAGTATCTAAGAATGACCTCTGTGTAAATTCATTCATATTTGACAGCATATATCAGGGGTGGCCAAACTGCGGCTCCTGAGCCACATGCAGCTCTTTGACGTATAATGTGTGGCTCTTGGAAATATGTTGGCTGAGCTCCTTTTTGCATCACAATTAATATAAAAGGTAAATAAGAATTTTTCAAGCTTTCTAATTATTTACCAGAGTCCACTGGAGCAAAACATAAGTTTAATGTTCATGGTGTGTAAATATATTTAAGAATTTAAATGCTTCTTAAATACTGCAGGTCTCAGTCATCTGAAGTTTCATATGTGGCTCTTACATTAAGCATGTTTGGGCACCCCTGGCATATATGCTTCTCCCTTGCTTTCTGCTATTTCATTTTGGTTAAACACTGTAATCTGCAAAAAAATAAAACCATAAACACCTCCACCTATGTCTCCTGGGATCCCTCATCCATGAAGTACAATAATACCTTGACCTTTCATCGCTTTGCTCTTTCAGCCATTTTCAATTATAACCCCATTTCAAATTTCGTCCGTGTGCTTTCCTCTTTCGTCCAATTTCATCCAACCTTCCACTACATTGGTCTGTTTATTTTTTGTTCTGTTTATTTTGGTTTCTGCATGCATTCTCTTGTGTTATATAGTTAGTTCATTTACATTTTTTCACCAGTCAAAATAAATTTGCAAGCTAAATCTGGCTACATTTTGACATTCATTCACTTTTGACTGTGATCCATGCTCTGGTCCCTACCCAGATAAAAGTGCAAGGTAGCTGTAAACAAGTCACTCAGGACAGGAGATGATCCTCCAATACTACCTGCTTCCTCCTGTCCATCCTACTCCACTCCCGACTCCCCTGTTTACCCCACCCACCTCTATTTAGGGGCAGGGAAGACGGGCACTTACGTTCCAAGGCAAGTCTTGCTGAGCTTGAGGTTTCCTCAGATCTTTTGAAAAAAGTTTCAAAAGCAGCACCTGAGCACACCTGCTGTAGAAGTCCTAGCGCTGCGCACACACCCCTACCTTCCACAGCTTTTCTGATCACGTGCAACGTTAGGAGGCCTTGGGAAAGTAACTTTCAGCCTCAGTTTCCCAAGCAAAATGGAACTGACCAACCCAGCCGGCTTGTTGCTGTTGTTGATGATGATGATAACGATGAATATAGAATAATGAACCAGTTTGCACATTTGAAAAGTGCTATACAGTACTATACAGTATGTTCTTTGAAATGTTTCCAAAAAGGTCCTATACCATAGATGCACTTAAAATTACAATTTCGTGTTTATATTAGCTTTTACCTCGCTCCCCTTTTCCTCATGTGTGAGTGAGAGCACAGCCCGGAGGAGGGTTGCGAAGAGGCAGAAGGCAGGGAGGACGTGCAGTCTCCTCCCTCCCAGCCTCACGTGGTGGAGCAGAAACAGCGGCTGTGGTTGGGAAAGGGGCCGGGCTACGCAGGCGCAAGGAGGATTGCTGGGCTTGTATGGAGCTCACGGGGGCTGGGGGGGCTATGAGCGGCAAGAAAGGTAAGGGGGGGCGCGGGTGACTGCATTGGAAAGTGTAGGGGGTGCAGAGAAATTATGGGATTGAGGGTCGGGATCGGAGGTGGTTGAGCCTGGGAGGGGATTGCAGCAGGTGCAAAGGAGGTGAGGAGGGGGTGCCCCCAGGAGGGACTGTCTGCTGCCATTTGCAGCAGGCTTGCCTAGGAAACTTTTACAGGGAGGGATTCCCCCCCACTCTCCGACAGTGTACTGACTTTTCTCCTAACCCCTTCCACTACCGCAGGCCCGGGGAACGGCCGGGGCAAAAAGAAGAAACATAAGAAGGAAAAGGCGCCGCCCCCTCCGCATGCAGAGAGCGAGACCCCCACCGGGTGAGTGAGTGAGTGAGTGAGTGAGTGGGGGGGATCCAGAGACTGATTAATAATATAGCGGCTTATATTGGGAGGAAATAGTGGAGCAATCCTGCCCCAGGGTGGGGATAGATCGATGCGAGCAGCGAGTACCTCTTTCCCCCCTCCCGCTGTAAATTGCACTTCTCAGTACAACGTGCCTGTAGCAGGAAGACCGTGAGGTGGCTTGAAAGGGGAGCATAATGAGTGGTCTGTTATATATACACTAGAACAGAGGTAGGATACCCACAGGGCTGATTGTGACTCCTTGGGACCGGTTCACACATGCCCATCACTTGATGTCTGCAACATTTGAGCAATGACTTGCCTGTGTGAATGGACCATCATTACCAGGCTAACACCACAGAGAGAACGTTCCTATTGCCTGCAATACAGTGCTTTTAATTTGAATTTATTCTCAAGCTCAACCACTATTTATCAGGCATAGACAAATCCAGTGATGGAACCACCCTTTAACGTTTGCATGGGAGTGCATTTGAGAACGGTGGCTCTTTCCATGCATGCATATTGGTCGATAGGTAACCAGGGTGTAGTATGACCATCTTTATGTGATCTAAGTCAAAGTCAGTTAAAGAAACTGAGTGGGTGTGAAATGGCCTTTATTATATTTGATAAGGGGAGCAGCCCTTAAGTAGGGGCCTAAGGGGTGTGTGGGAGAGAGGAATAGTGGTGCTGTGACCTTTACACAGGGGCTAGGGTGGAGCTTTATCCTATTGATGGGGGAAACAGTGGTGTGGGTTATCTTTTGGGGTGTGATCTGTTGTAGAGGAAAAAGTGCCCTAAGATAGTTGGCTGTGAGACTGACTCAGATGCAGGAAATGGAGCCGGACTGGTTCTATGGAAGAGACCTTAGACCAGACCTGGGCATTGTACGGCCCCAGGACCACATCCGGCCCTTCGGCTGTCCCTGACTGGTCCACATGAGGTCAATGGGAAATCAGGAATTAATATTTTGAAGGCGAGATAAAGAGATATAATTCATATTGAACAGAATTGAGTTCAGCCTATTGGCCCAGCCCTCCACAGTAGTCCCAGTTTCTCATGTGGCCCCTTAGGAAAATTAATTGCCCACCCCTGCCTTAGACTAAGGCTTAATTCTCACTGAGGTGGTAAATCTGTGTCTTTATGGCTACATGTGGGGGCTCGCCTAATAGAATGCTCCTCTCCAGACAAAAGAAAAATACCTTGCCATGTAGGAAACCACCCGGTGAGGGAGAGACATTCTTGTGTGGCCTAAGCCCTGACATGCTAGGTTCCTCTGTGCAGAAGCTTTTTTGTATGAAGGAGCATCCTGTTGTGGGTATCTCTACCTGCACAGCCTGAGGTGACACAGCCAGACATAGGATTACCACCTCTGTGAGAACTAGGCCTGAACCACGCAGGGCTGGTGGATTTCCCTTTCCCGTCCCTTCCCTCCCCTCCTTACAGATTCCATTCCCATCCTGGGCGGCAGCTGCCGGGGCTGTTGGGCTATTTTTAACGCCCTGTCTACTGCCTCTTGTGTCTGTGCACATTTGGGCTCTGACAGGGTGGAGAGTTCTGAGCTCACAAGGTATTAATTCCTCTTTTACTAACGAGGGGAGCATGTGGGACAGATAAAAGTCCCCAGCATCAGCATGTTCTGGCTGAACAGAGTTTTTGCTTTCCACTGCTCCAGCCTGTTTCTCTCACCAGAATCAGCAGCTCCCACTTTCCCTGAGGAGTATCTTCTCCCTAGATGCCTATCTCCCTTGGCATCACAGCGGACAAAAATGGGGCGATTGGCAGCAATAAATGGGGGGGGTCATCATACCCCTTTTGCCCACTAGTTTCAGTTCATGGTTGACCACCGTGATTCCCTGGGGATGGGGGAGACGGCACAGGAAGGGCTGGAAGGCAGTAGGTATGTATTGCGTTTTGCCAAGTGGGGTGGTATTCTTATTATGCCATTGATGCCACTTCACAAAGTAAAAAACAAAGGGGGGGGTTGAATATGAGTGCCCATGTGCCCCTCCCCTTCAGAGGCGGCTGTCAAACTGAGACAGGCAAAATATGTTTGTTAGTGACTATTCTCAACACTGGAATACTGATTGTGCTTTTAGGGAGTAGTATGTTCTCTTGGTGTTTTGACAACTCTTTGTTTTCCCCCTTCCCACCCCACAGGCCCCTGAGTCTCTCCTGCTCAGATGACACTCCGCGTACCCCCCCAATACCTCCTTTGCCTCTCCCTGCTGCAATCGGAGAGGGGCTCTTGGGATCCGATGATGAGGAACAAGAGGACCCCCGAGATTATTGCCGAGGTATTTCAGCAATGGGGAGAGTGGGATGTCTTGTTCTTCTCTGAAGTTTTTTTTTTGGGGGGGGGAAGGGGCTGTCAGAGGCGGCATTCCTTTTCAGTATCAGATGCTGGGGACAGAGGACAGAAGGGCTGTCATCTTTGTGCTCTGCTGGTGGCTGGCTACTGGTGGACCATTGATCAGACCCAGCAAGGCCTTCATTTCTTCAGTTCTCATGAACTGTCAGGGATGTGGATCAAGTCTCTGACTCCAAGTCTCAAGGTCCAAGTCTCAAGTCAAGTCCCAAGTCTTCACTCCTGAGTCTTTGGTTGCGAGTCCCTATCTATTTAATAGGGAAAACGGGTTTAATCCTGAATAAAATTCAACTTGTTGTAAAAGGCTCCAAGTCTTGAGTCGAGTCTTTTGAGTCTTTTACAATCGCCAAGGCGTGACTTGAGTCCGACTTGAGTCCGAGTCAATAGACTCAAGTCTGCATCACTGTGAACCGTGATGGCTAAAGCGAACCTCTGTGTTCCAAAGCAACTTACCTCTGGCTACCAGCTGCTGGGGGCAAACAGGGAGGAATGGTGGTCTTTGTGTTCTGCTTGTGGGCTTCGTAGAGACATCTGACTGATCACGGTTGGAGGCAGGATGCTGGACTAGATGGACCCTTGATCTGAGCCCAGGAGAGCTCTTCTGATGTTTTTAAAGAAGAATATCAAATTATAAACATTGTTATAAATGGTTCACTTACAGCACAGTCCAATGCATGTCTTCTCAGAAGTAAGTCCCGTTGAATTCAATGGGACTTACTCCTAAGGAGGTGTGTATAGGATTTCAGCCTTAGAGACTGCTGCAACTAGTATAATTCCCTAACTTCCCCTTGTCTCCTTTACCAGGTGGGTATTATCCAGTAAAGATTGGGGACCTGTTTAATGGGCGCTACCATGTGGTGCGGAAACTCGGCTGGGGGCACTTTTCTACTGTCTGGCTTTGCTGGGATATACAGTGAGTATTGGGGCAGGAGGAGGTGGGGTGGCGGGAAGGACACCCTCTCAAAATTTGTCCCCCTCCAAAGAGGGAGGGAAGGCTAGCACACTGTTAGGCAGACCATCCCAATCTTCTTGACAAAGCATAAAAAATAATTTAATAGTTATAAATAATGTTTGCACTATACAAATCTGGACCGAGGAGTGCGAGAGGTTCTGTGTTCATGATTTTCTTTGTCATTATGAGAACTAGAAACTTAGTGGCTGTTTTTGTTTTGTTTTGTTTAAAAAGATTGTGCAACTGATGTTCAAGGCTCTAACTGTGATCTCTGAATTTGCACCCAAGCCCATTTAATTTAGTGGCCATATATTATACACAGTTTATCCAATCTAGTGTCGCCTGATCCAGCAGGGCTCTTCTTATGTTCTTATGTTTTTAAGTTGTCCATTCAGTTTTTATGAGATGACTTAATGTTGTTGTTGTTTTTAAATAACAGACTTAAATACAGTGAGTTTGGTTGTTGTGAGTGATCTTCTGCTGAGACTTGGTGGAATATAAATTTTAAAATAAAATAGTAACAGAGGACCCAGGATTGACTAGTCCCTCCCTCTCTTTTCTCCCCCCCCCAGGCGAAAGCGTTTTGTGGCCCTCAAAGTGGTGAAGAGTGCCGTGCACTATACAGAGACAGCTGTGGACGAGATAAAGTTGCTGAAATGTGTGAGTTTTCTGTCCTTACCATCCGCTTTGCAAGGGTTCCCCTGAATGTACACCCCCCTCCCCAAAATGGTTGGAACTAGGCTTAGTTTCTAAAAAGAAAGGTGGTGGGCCTCAAGCATGCCTGGATGCTCTGACTCTTCAACAGCCCTCATCCCCAGAATGGCAGTTTGCTGTGGGAAGGGAAGCCTATGGAGCCAGAATGGTGTAGTGGTTTGGGAGTAGGACTTAGACCTGGAAGATCCAGGTTCAAATCCCCGCTCAGCCACGAAGCTTCCTGGGTGACCTTGGGCCAGTCACTATCTCTCAGCCCCACCTACCTCACAGGGTTGTTGTGAGGACAAAAAGGAGGGGAGGAAATATGAACACCACTCTGAGCTCCTTGGAGGAAGGGTGGTATAAAAATGTGAAAAATAAAAATAAATAAAATAATACTCTGCCCATGCCCCAAAGGACATTATTTTAAGTCCAGTTATTTTACAGTCCAGTGTTGAGATTTGGCACTGGTTGTGGTTTTCTGGCTCTAAACCCTGACCAGCCATGGCTCAGGTGAAGCAGTTAATGGGTGAACGTTCTGCCTCCCCCTTCCGCCTTAGCATTTTTCAACTCCCTCTAGGAGTGACCAGATTTGCCACCTAGAGGCCAGTCTTTATAGCAGGGTTGGCCGAGCTGGCTTAACGTAAGAGCCACATGCGATAAACTTCAGATGTTTGAGAGCCGCAATATTTAAGAAGCCTTAAAATTCTTAAATATATTTACTCGCCATGGACATTAAACTTATTTTTAATGCAGTGGACTGTCAGTTGATACCTGGTAAATACCGGTAATTACAAAGCTTGAAAAATTCTTATTTGCCTTTTTATATGTATTGTGATGCAAAACAGGAGCTCAGCCAACATATTTCCAAGAGCCACACATTGTACGTCAAAGACCTGCATGTCTTTGTTTGGCCACCCCTGCTTCATAGTAAAAGGGCAGTTCCTTTTTCAGGAATTCCTTAGAGCAGTCTTGAGTTCAGGTCAAGGGGGGTGGCAGGGACAGACATCCAACACAACCTACTTCCTATAATCAAGGGCAAATAGCCCTGAGGCAGTTGCTGTAGGAACAGGGAGCTTTTGTTGCCTGCTGGCTGTTCCGCTGCCCCTTTCAAGGGGACTTTTGAGAAAACCTCTGCCACTTACTCTCCTTCCCGTTTGAAACAGAGTTGTTTTGTGGCATTGTCAGGAACTAGCCTTTGATGACTCTAAGATGGGAAATGGACACATCTAGAATAACCCCTAGGTCACAGTTCTGTTGGGACTGTACCAGTTCAGACTGCTGGTTACATGTTTGAATACTTCCCTCCCTCCCCCCCCCCCCCCGTTAATAAAAGCTTGCTGTACTTGGAGAGCTAGCATATTAGCGGTGAGAGGTTTCAATCTTTTCCTCTCCTGTGCTAGTTGCCTACGTGTGTTTGTGTGTGTGGGGGGGGAGGCTTGTTTACAGTTCTTGGGAGCATTTAAATTTGTTGCAGCCCTAAGTGGTGTAGTCACACTGTGTACCATGTGGTTAAAGTGAATAAGTAGAGGGGCTTTACTGTGACAAGATAATGCTTTTTCATCTCGGGGTGCTGGTGGAATTTGAGTTAGAACAGGGTTAAACCAGTAGCTACCCTGTTTTCTCAAAAATAAGACCTACCCTGAAAATAAGACCTACCGTCATTTTAGCGTGATTTTTGCTGGCACTCATAAATATAAGACCTCCCCTGAAAATAAGACCTATCGTGTCTGTGTTTTTGGGAGCCAAATAAGACCCGGTCTTATTTTCGGGGGAACAGGGTAGTGCTGCTGCTGCTGGGATGGGCAGATGAGCAAGTGCCTAATTCCCCATCCCCTAAAGGGGTCTTCCAACAAGTTTACTTGTCACTCACGGGTGCCACTTCTCCGCATCTCTTTTACATCTAAGTTGGTAGGTGGCAGGGGCAGTTTTGACAGACAGGCCTCTTGTTGCTTAGCTCCCCTGTTCCACTTAGGACTCTTCTTTCCACCCTCCAGGTACGGGACTCTGACCCCAGTGATGCCAAACGGGAGAACATTGTCCAACTTATTGATGATTTCAAGATCTCAGGGATCAACGGTGTCCGTATCCTTCCACAAGGGATCAGAACAAACAGCAATCGGAGCTGTCGCTGTTCAGATGTTGCTGGGACCCCTCTCTCATTCAAAAAAAATTGGTATCTACAATTTGTATCTGACTTGGAAATCAAAGGCCAAAACTAGACAAATTGATTGTGGTGGAAAAAACAGTGCCTACAACTTTAGACTACAGGTGGGGGAATTACATGATTGAATGCCCCTCTGCAAAACACAAACACACACACAAAACACCCCCCAAACACAGCCAAACTTCTTCCTGCACATAGAAAACTAGCATATCAGGGGAAAGCTAGCCTAGAACCCTTCTCACCCAATTCTAGTTTTTTATGTGCAAGGTGGGTTTTCTTTGGTAGAGCATTCATCAGTCTTGCAATCTTCCTCCTTTTTTTCTGAAGTGGTACACTCCAGAAACAATTTGACGAAGCAATGAGCAAACTAAGATTTTTGGACATAAATGGTTGCAGGGCTCTTTCAAGTGATCCTTGTATTATGGCATACATGCACAATTTTTGCTAGGCTGCTGGAAGTTTCCCCCAGCAAGTGTTTCTGTTTGGAGGGAATTGTGCTTTCCACAGCAATAAGTGCAAGAGATGTTTGGGGTGTGCTGCTTATTGTGGCTGTGTTGAAGGAAAGGCATCTATTGACTAGTAGCTGCGATTAGTCTGATGTGTAGCTCCTTCTCCACTCTCTCGATACCTTCTTGAGAATGTAAGCAGAATGTTTAGATATTGAGTCTTCCTTGCTCTACCACGTTCTCAAGTAGCCTGTGTGGAGGGGGTGAAGAAACCTGGAGAACGCCAGCATGGCTAGCTACACTTCTTCTGCAGCAGTTCCCTGCCATTTGATGAGCCATTCCATATGATGAGCAGTTCCTTGAGACTACATGCTTCCCGTCTCCATTGCTGGATTACACTTCTGCCCCATATAGTGAAACCAGATGGGGAAAAGCAGTAAACGGACTATGCCTCCTGCAGCAGGGCTAGATCTGGTCATCCACTGCACAGGGTGCTCTGAGGAAAAAAAAAGATCCAGCTTTTGTGATTGTCTGTAAAGACTCTTGGTCTTCACAGTCTGCAGTCAGGTGTTTCAAGAATTGGTGTTCAGCATTCTCCTTGGAGCATTCTCTCCTGACCCAGTGCTGGGTTTCCTTCTCTTTTTGCCCCATATCCAGTATTAGCTGAAGTCCTCCCCCCCACCTCTGCCTGAGGCCGTGTGTCACTTTGCTGGCCAGTTTTTGGGTTTTGCATGCACACACCCTCACCGCCTTCTAAGGCTGCCAGTCCATCCTACCTACTCTCTGATTTGAAAAGTATTGAAGAGCCCTGGGGGTGAGTGAGTGGAAGAGGAATTCTGTAAGGAGCATAGAATGGGGTCCAGCTAGAGCATCTCCCAGAAAAACACTTTTTCTGCGTGTTTGAACTGACTTGTAAACTGAGAGACGCTCTAGGGCGGCCAGCCAGCTCTACTGTCTTCCACATGTTTCCTCTTCTACTTGTTCCCCCCAGGCTCTTGGCAAGCCTATTCTTTTTTTAGGATAATAATGGGGAGTAAGTGGGATGGACGGGCAATACAGGGCTAGGCTGGAGGCAGAGTGAATGGCTGGCCTAGTGTGGAGGGAGAGCACAAGGGGGGGTGTCCAGCAGAGGTGGCAGGCAGGTGGGGGTGCGTGTGGAACAGGCCCCAGCAGTCTGCTGCTTCCCACCACTTGGGGCGGATGCGTCGCCCTGCCTCATCATGAGCGTGCCAGCTCTACCCATACCTGATTAAGACTATTATTCATGGTGGAGGGAAAAGAGTGGGAACAGTGTTCTGGTATGTGATGCAAGAGCTAGCTGGATCATTGTGGCAACTGTTGGGTTCTGACTCTCCTTGACTTAGCCCCTGCCCAGATGTCTGCATGGTCCTTGAAGTTTTAGGGCACCAGCTGTTGAAATGGATCATCAAATCCAACTACCAAGGGCTTCCTATACCCTGCGTCAAGAGCATCCTACGCCAGGTAAAGGTGGATTGGCGGGCTGGGTTGGTATGCACTGCCAAGGTTCTTGTTTTGTTTTTAGAAGATTCATATGCCACATTTCCTCTTTAAAAACGACGTTGACTAAGGTGACTCGCAAGCAGTAAAATAAAATACAATAAATTAAAAAACTTAATAAAAATGCAGCTCCTATAAAAGAATAGAATAAAAACAGGGAAGCAACCTATGCTTAGGGGGTGGGTGGGAACAAACCGCTAAAAGGAGAAGCTCACTTAAACAGGAAGGTCTTCAGCACCTGTCGGAAGGTCACCAGGGAGGAGATAGTTCTTAACACTGTGGGGAGGGAGTTCCAAAGTTGTGGTGCCACCATTGAGAAGGCCCTCCCCCTCATTTCCAACAGCCTAGTCTTGGGTCCCAATCCTATCCAACTTTCCAGTACCGATGCAGCCACAATGCAGTTTTGAGGTAAGAGAACAAATGTTCCTTTACCTTGAAGAGCCCTCCGTGACTGGCACCCCACTGAAGGATGCAGCTGAGGCCCTGTTGACACAGCTGCATTAGCGCTGGAAAGTTGGATAGAATTGGGCCCTTAAACAGCGTTGGTGCGAACACACAGGAGCCACCCTCCCAGATGACCTCAGAGGATGGATCATCAGATAGGGGAGGAGGTGGTCTTTCAGTTACCCTGGCTCCAAAGCATGAAGGGCTTTAAAAGTGAAGGCCAGCACTTTGAATTGCGCCCAGAAGTGACTCGGTAGCCACAGGAGCAGTGGTTCGACCATCACACCCCCGTGACCACACAAGCTGCCATGTTCTTCTGCACCACTTGCAGTTTCTGGACAGACCGCAAGGGAGCCCCATCTAGTTTTGATGTCACCAGCACATGGACCATTGCGGTCAAGTCTGATGAACTCGGGTACACTACGGTCGCAGTTGGCACTTCAGCTGAAGCTGGGTAAATGCCCCCTTAGCCACTGCTGCCGCTTGATTATCCATGAGCAGTGAAGAGTCCATGAGGACACCCAAACTTCAAACCTGTTCCTGTAAGGTTCTTCCTACCCTTATTTAAACTATTCAGATTAGGTAACGGTACGTCTTTATTTTGTGTTATCCTTTGCAACAATTCTGTGAAAGAGAATAGGTGAAGTCCTCCCACTGACTAAGCTTCATGACTAAGCAGGAATTCAAATGGTAGAGACTTTTCTGGACTGTATCTTTCCAGACTATCAGTGGGGAATTGCATGTTGCAAAACCTCCCCATGAAAGAAAAAGAACACTCCCTGCATGTGGAACACTAGCACATCAGAGAGACCACCAGGCTAAAACCCTTCTTTTTGATGTTCTATTTTCTCACACGCAGGGAGTTGTTTTACACTGGGGAGCACTTAAACAAGTTACTATGACTCCTGCACTCTGAAATGGTACAAGCAAAGACCATGTACTTTTTGTGTATGTTTGAACTGACTTTTAGATTGGGGAACCTCATAAGAAAAACTATTACTTACCCAGAGCTCTTGTGTGACCTACAAGCTGAAATAAAATAAGTGGAATCATGAAGTCTGTAACACAAGTTCTGGAGGCAGCCTGTGTAAGTAGGTTCTTCCTTTTGCCTTCCCGGAAGATGGAGGCGGGGGGAGAGAGAGAGAACCCAGAGCAGTGCCTTGAGAACATAGCCTCTTAAGACACCCTCATTCCAATGTGGATTCATTTCAAGCTGTCAATCTCAGTCTCTCTCTTCCCCCTCCTCTTCCTGGAAGGCAGACGGCAATAGAGCTCCACTCAGCCTTCGGAATGGAACCCTGTGGATGGCAGTGTGTGTGTGTGTGGGGGGGGGGCTGTTTCTCATTATAGTGGGTGGGGGCAAAGAGAGAGAGGCCCCAGCACTCAGCCCTCCCTCATTGAGAATAGACAGGGCTGCTTTTGGGGGCATTGCTGGAAGGGTCCTTCTACCTTCTAGGTCTGAGCTAGAAGAAGAAGCAGCGCACACACACACGAAGGCTGACCTCAAGCAGCAAATTGTCAACTCTTTTATTTTACTATTTTTTTATTGGAATCTCCGCCTCAGGAAGGAAGTGTATTGATTTGAGCCAACTCTGCCCTTGAGCAGAGCTTTTAAGTCAGGTTTCTGTTGTGGAGTTTGTGCGCCAGACTCCAGGAATGGGAGCGACCGCTGTTAGCCGTGCAAACTGGCAAGACAGCACGGAGCAATGGCATGGGGGGGGCATGGCAGCTTCCCCCTCCGTCTTAGTCTTCTGAGGGTAGGATGGGGGATGGGAGGAAGAATTGGGGGTCCGTGGAGTTGGTGGGGTGAAGGGGGCTCAGATGAATGAAACAAGGTATAGGAGTGGCCATCTGCCAGGGCCATGGGCAGCCATTCCTAAACCTTACACCTTCCCCTCAGGATTGCTGATGCTGCTGGCTTGAGTTGGAAGCCAGGCCCTGAAATGTTGCTGGCATTTATATAGTACTAGTCAAAGGACTTCCCCAACGTTGTTGTCTTATTGACAGCAAACCCTGCAAGATAGGGCAGTGGTATTATGATTATCCCCTCATTGCAGCTGGTGGGCTGGTGTTGAGAGGGAGTGACCTTGAAGAGAGCCACCAAAAGAGATTAGTGGGCTGGGGCACCACCTTTACAAAGAAAGGCTATAAGGGTTGGGGTTCTTCAGTCTCGAAAGAAGATGCCTGCGGGGGGGGGGGGGGACATGATCGAGACATATAAAATTATGCGTGGGGTGGAGAGAGGGAAGTTCTTTTCCCTCTCGCACAAATACCAGAACCAGGGGTCATCCACTAAAATTGAGTGGTGGGAGAGTTGAAACAGACAAAAGCAAATATTTATTAATCTAATGTCTAATTATTCTGTGGAACTCCTTGCCACAGGATGTGGTGATGGTACCTGGCCTAGATGCCTTTAAAAGGAGACTGGACAGATTTATGGAGGAAAAGTCCGTCACATGTTACGTCATGATGACTGGATGCAACCTCCAGGTTTAGAGGTAGCCTATCTCTGAATGCTAGATGTAAGGGAGTGGCAACATGATACAAGTATCTTATTGTATGCTCCCAGAGGCATCAGGTAGACCACTGAGATACAGGAAGCTGGACTAGATGGGCTCTTGGGCTGATCCAGCAGGGCTCTTCTTGTTTTTATGCTTAAGGCCATTTTAGTGAGATAAGATTTGAACTAAGGACTTAAGGGATTTGTAGCTCAGGCCTGGCCAGCACAGGCAACCAAATGACTTAGTAGAATCCTGGGGTGGCAAATTGAGACTTCAGGCTGCAATTGTGGCAGGGGCAAGGATGCCATTTCTGAATGCAAAGAAAAAAAGTCCTCCTTGTAAGCAGAAAACTAGTGCATGCTGAGGAAAGAGGTTCTGTTCCCCACTGTGCTAGCCTTCTATTTGCATGGAGTTTTAAAAATTTGATTCTACCACTTGAGCAACCTCCCACCTCATTCTGCTACATGTGCAGACCAGTTGTTAGTCACTGCACTGCACCAGCCACTGTCTGTTGTAACGGACGTGGACCGTCCAGAGGCCTCATAATGCATGCCACTGGCAGGGACTAATGTTATGCACACATCTGTTTCTCAAGAGGACTCTAGGGCTTGACTGAGCACAATCCCCAGTATTTATTTATTTATTTATTTAATACAAGGGTGGTCCACCTTTCAACACGAATGCTCCTGGCTTTTTAATGGTTGTATAGGTGAGGGCATTTCAGCAGGTGCAGCTGCTTTTGCAGCACCATCAGCAATTGCAGCTGCCAAGATTCTATCTTCTACACATAAAAACACAGAGGCCCTAATGGTGGAAGGTTGGCCACCCCTGATTTAATATATTTCTGCCCTGCCTTTCCCCCACGAACATGAGCGCCCAAGGCGGATTACATAAAATCAAGGAAATAGGAAATAAGATAGGTGACAGGGCTCCAGATTCTGTGTTAAAGTCCCAGAGCACTTGACGTTTGATATGTCTTGAAGGCTTTCTCCTCTTCAAAGAACCCTGCATTTACCAATCCATTGAGCAGGCATCTCCTTTCTCAGGTATTGCAGGGCCTCGACTACCTCCACACCAAGTGCAAAATAATTCACACGGACATAAAGCCAGAGAACATCCTGCTATGTGTGGACGAGGGTTATGTGCGGCGCCTGGCAGCTGAGGCCACTCACTGGCAACAGGCTGGGGGGCCTCCCCCTTCTGGCTCTGCAGGTAAATAATCCCATCCTACTGGTGCTCTTTGATCTTCATAGAGGGAGTATATCGAAGAGGACAATCCTTGTATCCTCATTGTTAGATGGGCAAGGCAGGAGTCAGAGAAGTTATGGACAGTAGCTCGCAAGTAAACAAGCAAGCTTGTTACGGTGCAATCCTGTGTAACTATGCACCGGCGGAGTGTGTGCTCCGCTGGTGTTGGGAATCGCGAAAGTGCCTTAAAGTACTTTCATGGCACCCGGAGAGTAAGTGGCGCCGGTGCAGAGGCTTGCGCCGCTTACTAGGCCGTTGCCCACGACCTGTGCTGCCGCACACCGGTAAGTCCTGCGCCAGTCAGCGCAGGGGCGTGGGGAGAGCGGGCAGGGATGGTGAGGGAGGGGGACATTGACTGGCCTGGGCTGGGCTGAGAGGGGGTGGGGATATCGGCGTTGAGTTGCGGTGATATTCTAAGCCCCGACGCAACCTGGGCTGGCCTTACACGGCCTCCCCGGTTGTGCGCCAGCTTCAGAGCTGGCGTGCATCTGAGGAGGCCCATTGCGGCCCGTGCCGGGGGAAGGGGACAAGTGTCTCTTCCCGTGGTGTGCCCAGGTCGCGATGGCACAGGTTGCAATGGAACTAAGGATACAGTGGTCGGCCACGTATAGTTACACAGGGTTGGGCTGTTAGTCTGACTTCAGAAAGTGATGGGCTCCAAGTTCCGGCTTGTGTAAACACAGCTGATATTAAATGATAATGCAGCAGTACAGGGCATCCATTGAATGCACAAAGTGTTGCAACAGGAGGAAAAGGCAGCTTTGCCTGTAGGGATAAAGTAGGTGTGCCCGGATAACAAAAGTACAGTGATCTTACTGCAGAACTTATCCAGGTTGATTGGGTGGTGGTAATGGGGTAGAGAAGAGTGAGCTTGAGGCAAGAAGTTGAGGTGAAGGTGTATGGAAGGCTAGAGCCTGCTCAACAGCTGGTTTTGCAGAAGGGGAGCTTTGAAGAGGAGGTGGAAAATGGCAGGCCAGGTGCTCCCCGCCCTGGGTTGAACTGTTCAGTCCTTGTTGCTGTGGCTGCTGCTCTTTCCACCCACATCCTTCTTGCCTCTGCCTTGGCAACTGTGAGTCAGTGGGGGGGGGGCAGCTTTTGCATACCAGACTTGGCCCTGGGGATCCCAGTTGGTGATTTCTAGGCTGAAGATTGAAATGAGGAAGGGAAATGGCTGGATGTGCAGAAAATGGGAGGCTGTTTTAACTTAAGCAGCATGGTGGAAGACACAAAAATTGGAAAGGACGAAAACGAGAATTGCTCACATACAGAAGTAGAGTGCCCCCCCCCTCCACACTTGGACTCCTGCACTGTGAATGCAGTTTTCAGTTGTGAACTAAAAATTTAGTATCTTCCCCTAAACCTGATGTCTGGCAGTGTGTGGGCAAGTTGCTGCAGGGCAGTAAAAGAGAGATGAAGTGGGCAAGGTGGAGAACATTAAAAGAAAGGACCTGCAAGTCAAGTGTAGTATCGGGAGAGTCACAGCAACGTTCAGGAGGGGGGAGAGGGAGAGGGATGAAGCAGACTTGCACCTCCTGTGTTCTGTAATTCATTCTGCTTTGCCTAGTCACTGGGAGATAACAAGACCTAGGCAGGGAACTGGACCCCTCTTCCTCCCCTGCTGGAAACATAGCCTGGCTTCAGAAATGTCAACAGATGTTAACCACATACATCCTTGCAACCATAAGGACTAGAACCATGGCCTGTTTTAGCCGCCTTGGGCATTTGCCTCGGCATAGGATAAGGCGGGATATAAATTTTTTAAATAAATAAATAAATAAATGAACGCTGAGATCCTTGAGATGCTGAATTATACACTCATGTGGAACTGCAGAAACGACACAGTTCCTGAGTACAGCCACTGCTGGAGAACAGCATTAATGAACATGTGTGGGAGCTGTGGTTTAGCATGAGTCAAAATCCTGCAACCCAGAAGGCCATGTTCTGCAAGATTAATTTGATCAGGCTCCAACTTGGTTCAGCAAAAATGGTAGTTGATTATTCATTCAAGCCTCTGTGCCAACTGTGGTGGGACTCCTAAGATAAAGGCAGGGTGGGGTGTGTGGGTGGTGGAATACCCATTTCGTGCTCTGGCCCAAGTAGATTAGCTTTGCCATACTGAGGGGCCTGGATTCTCTTCCTCGTATGCCCTCTAAATGGAATGTGTTACTGATTTGATGTTTGTTTGCCTTGGATTTCCTGGGTTTTTGATTCTGGGAATCATTCCTGTCTCTTTCTCTCCCCCCTACCCTCTCCTTTCTCTCCTCTCACTCCACCTGTGCATCTCTTCCCCCAGTCAGCTCTGCACCCCAGGAGAGCCTGGTAAGTCTCCTCTCGGTGCCACAACCCATCCAGGGGCGTGGAAACCATGACGTTCTGAATTGCTTGTTTTTGAGCTTGCTTGCTCTCTGCAGCTGGCCATTACCCACCTCCAAGTGTTCGCCGTATATGGATGGGTCTTTCCCTTGTCACACCTGTATTCATCAGCAGCCCAGACTTATGGGACCCATCCATGGATGCTTTTTCACATGGGAACATGATCTTAGCGTTTGATGGATATGAAAACTATAACTAGAGGAACACAGAGCATCACAGCCTTGTGTGGGCTGTTCTCAGGGCAGATTTGGCAAGTTGGCCTTGATGGCTCCAGGTGAGACAACACTGGGTGCCCTCTTACTAGCCAAAGGCCAGCCCAAGCCATTTTAGTACCTGAATTGGAAAAAGATGCCCCTTAGATAGATAGATAGCCTACTGGTCCTGCGTAGTTTCCTTTCTTTAATTGGGGCTGCCTTGCACAGAAGAGCTTCCCAATGGATTGTGCCCCATGAGTCAGCTCTGTGCCCAAAATCCATTTGTGTGGGGACAGTTCAGCTTCTTGGTCGACCTGCCTCTGACTTGGTGGGGTGGGAAAGGAGATGAGAATGAAAGAGTTGCCATGTTGAATCAGTAAAGTGATCACTTACTATCCTTTTCTGTTGATAGCTGTTAGGTGGATGCCTCGGGGAACAAACATGGAGATTGTGCTTCCCATAATCGCTACTGATAGATCTATCGGCTAACGTAGGTTTCAGATCTCTCCCTCCTGTGTTTGCCAGCAAGCGCAGTTCGGAGACATTTCACTGTTACCCAGGCACCTAATCAGTCACTTTCCATCAGCCTTTGGGTTTCTGCAGCCACACCGGGATGCAAACTAAAAAACCTTCAACTCTGTGTTTATAATACAGTACTTGGTTGGGAAAGGAAATTTGCATAGATTCAGCTGACTTGTGCACTTTACTTGCATTTATTTATTTATTTATTTATTTTTATAATACTGAAAACTCTACAGTACATAATATTTCAGAAAGTATAGCAAGCGCGAAATTATTCACGAAAATTTTTACTGACTTTTCTTTAAGTCTGACGTGCATTTTAACGATAGTTTTGAAATATAGGGTGCGTTTGCTAAATATACAGAAACTCTTATATACCAGGATCGGATCATCTTCGGGATTATGGTCATAAAAATAAGGAAAAAATGCTTTAAAATGTTTTTAAAAATGTATTAAAATGCTTTATAAGTCTCCTAAAACACACACGTGTGCGAATAAAATACTTTAAAGATCTACTTTAAAATACAATAAAACAACTTTCAAACAAAACCAGCATGACGTTTCATTCACTAATCCGTGAATTTCATCAGATGCAAAAACATAAACCTAAACACAGGCAGGAAGATGGAAGCCACCATCATATGTGTGTTTTAGGAGACTTATAAATTATTTTAATACATGTTTTAAACATTTTAAAGCATTTTTTCCTTATTTTTTATGACCATAATCTCGAAGATGATCCGATCCTGGTATATTGCAGCTGGTCATAACAGTTTTCAATCCTTTTATAGAAACTCTTGTTAAGGCCTTAGAGTAGCAAAAGAGAACAAGAGACGGTGGGGCGGGCAGACGGTAACATCAATATGGAGGTGCTGATCAGGGAAGTGTGCAGAATTACGATGGATTACCTGTCTTAGCTACATAGACTCCCGATTCCTGGAGCTATTAGCAGCTACTACTTTTGTCTCTTCATAATATTATCACTCTTCATCAAGTGCTAATAAATTTATGTTACAGGGAGCATCCTGAACAGCGTAGGAAACAGCATGTGCCCAGTGCTATTTAATGCAATGAGTACATTTGCTCCTAAGGTCATGTGAGCAAAGGCCAGCCTGCTCATAAAATTAGCCATGGTTAAGAGATGGTTAAGACCATGGTTAACCATGGTTAAGAGATGGAGAATGGGTAGCAAGACCTATCTTCCTTCTCATCTTGCATGTGAATTCTCCCTGCTGGTCACCCATGGGTGGTAAACGTTACATCAGAACCATCATTAGTCATGGGCAGTAGTACCAACCTAGGTTCCCTTTTTTCCAGGGTTTGAAGCTGGTTAAGAGAGAATTTTAGTATAGACGATGATTGATATAGTGCTGATGTGACACAGCCACCGTGAAGAGCATGGGAAATGCACACGTGGAAAGGGAGGGTTTGGAGAACAGGACTGTTCAATCCAGGGGACTACTTCCAAATGCTTAACTGTGGTTGAAAAATCACCAGTTTTATGTCTGCACTAGCCCCAAATGCCGCATTTATGATCCCGCTTTCTCTGTGATGTGTGTACGAGATTGTAGCTCTTTTTCCATGCACCAATTCCTAAAGGGTGCTGTGGCTAGACTTCCCGGTCCTTCTGCATTCTTGCAGTCTTTCCCCACATTCTGTGGGTCATCTGTTTCTTCACATGCTATTATGTAGGGCTTGCTTTGTCCTGGGGCAGTGCAGAATTGACCTAAAATGGCAACTGCCTTGTCTAGTGTAAAAGCACTGGGAGAAGGGGGGATTGAGGTAGGGGGGATTGAGGTAGGTGTGTGTGTGCGTGCGTGCGTGTGTGTGCGCGTGCGTGTGTGTGTGTGTGTGTGTGCATTCCAAGTTATGCCACTTGAAAGAAGGGGAAAAAAGTGCCCAGTAAAACCTATGGTAACAGTATACACTAATAGAGTGTAGAATTTAATTCTGAGCTCGGCCACTATGGGGTGTGTCTTCACCTCACCCACACAAGCACACAGCTGTATTCGGATTTTATAAATACTCCAAACATTACTTGACTATGAGGACTAGCCCAACACATGTTACTGTTCTGAGTAGCTCCATTGTGCAGTATGAGAAACACAACTCAGGATCCATTGAAGTGGTGTCGCAGAGAATGGTCAGGTGCAACTCTTGAACTATATGTGCCATCCTATTTATATTCGCTGAAAAGCTGCGTATATTTCTGTATAAAGTTCTCAAAAGTGATTTGCATAGTAACATTGGGCAAGTATTAGACATTCCTAAGACATCTTAATGCTAAAATGTTCACTACAGTTTCACCTACGCTCTGCACTGAACTGGCATTTTGTAGCCTCATCATTCCCAGAAAGGAGATTCACTGCAGAAGTCGCAGCCCTAGTTCTCACTGAGGTGTTAAACGTGTGTCTGGGCTGTACCACTTCAGACTGGAGGTGGGGGCTCCTAAAGTTGAATGCTCTGCCATACAAAAAATATTCTCGTCACATAGAACGCTACTTTGGGGAGAAGGTCTCTAGTCAAACCTGCTTGTTTAGGATTTTTATTTTTTGTATGGACAGGTATACACAGGTGCTGTGCAGAAAAAAAACATGGTTTGCCATATGTTGCTTTGACCTGTTGCTGTACGAAGGGGGGGACAGTAACTCGGGTGTAGAGCATGTGAGCTTTGCCTGCACAAGGTCCCTGTTTTGGTCAGGAAAGACCTCCCCATGTCCCTAGTAGACAGAGGCCCCTTGTACGTGTTCGCTTTTGCCTTTCTCGTCTCTCTGTCCAGTCCAGAGTGGTAGGGTACCAGGCAGGAACAGTTTCTTCTGGTTTAGCCAAAGAGGGTGGAAGAAATGCTGGGTTTCCTGGAACCATCTTTGAAACCCACTGCGTTAGTGGATCACCCTCTGCTGATGAGAGAAAGCTGTCTTATACTGAATCTGGCAATTGATCCATGATCTGGGCAAGTACTGTTAGCAGAGACTAGCAGTGGCTCTCCAGGGTTTCAGACAGGAACTTGTTTCTGCCCTGCCTGGAGTTGCCAGGGATTGAACCTGGGCCCTTCTGCATGCACAACATGTGCTCTACCACCCAGCCACAGCCCTTTCCCTAGAAGTGTGACGCCTCCAGCTCCAGCCTGGACTTGCCTAGGCTTTGAACACGGGCCCTCTCCCACCCAAAGTAAGAAGAGTGCCTCTGGACCACCAAGCCCGCTCCAACATAAGCTTTGCTTCTAGTTTTGTGCAAGCCAAGACAATAGAGGAAGAGGAACAGAATGGAAGTGGGACACACACGTTTCCTCACAGACCTGAGTTAACCCTCCATTTGCACAAACAGCTGATTGTACATACAGGAACAGCCTTGTGCTCATTGCCATTTGCTCCTGTTCTTTTTTGCACTTTTTTTTCTTTGCTGACATCTGCTGTTCACACTGTTGTGCATTGTGTGTGTGTGTGTGGGGGGGGGTGACAGTTGTGCCGCATACTCTGTGCAGCAACAAGGGCCATTCTTCTGGCTTTACCATAGGTTTGGCTAAGGGACCAGTCAAACGCAATGATTGGATCCCAGTTCCACATGCACATTGGCGCATGAAGGAGATTTGCATCAAGGAGTCCCGTCCCCCCATTTTGCAATCAAAATAAATTATGCACATTAAGTGGTGTGACTTATTTGCTTTGCAACAATTGTTGGGAAGGTTCAGTTCTCCCACACTTTGTCAAGGTGGGAGGTGGTGTCAGACTCTGCTCCAGTACAGTTGAAGGCAGGATGAGCCAGAAAGATCAGGGCTCTGTTGCTCAGAATAATGAAGCCTGACCTGGAAGGTCACCTAATCCATTCTGGCCTGTTGCTGGAAGGAGGCTTCTTTAGGTGATGGGGCTAATCTCCCTGCAGTTTCCTCCTGGAGCCAGGGTGGTGGTGCACAGGCTAAATCTCCTGCTAATGCCCCTCAGATCGGCTGTGGACTTTTGATCCCTGACAAGCATCTTCCTTAGCAGATCACTGTATTCTCCTGCTATGCAATGGTTATTCTGGTGCTCTCTCTCCCCCTACTGACTGGTTCAGGGAGACCATAACCCTGGGCACAGTCTGGGAATACATGGTACAGCCACCTTGCTGAAGTTAAGCAGGTCTAGGTCTGGACAGTACTGAGATGGGAGACTGCTTGGGACAGATGGAAGGAAGGCAGAATACAATACAAAAAAAAATTTTTTTTTGTCCCTGCTGGTAGGAAGCCAAATCCCATGGGAACATAGCTCAGTGGTTCGTTTGTACGACAGGCTGCCCACATAGTTGCAACCATGACCTCTCAAAGGAAAATGTCCTGATGATGGGGCTTCTTTAATGTCCGCTACAGTTGGCCTAAGCCATGTCACTGGCTCTCCAAATCGGCTGGATTGCCCCTCCTACAGACCAACCACGTACCTTACCATTTTGCTTCCCGGTGGCAAAACGCTGCCGGCGTCATGCGTCACACGTGGAGTAGATTTTCATGTTGCAGTGAAGCGGGGGAGACGGGGAAGCAGTCCTGTTTTGTGCTTTCTCTTGCCACCCCTCTGTATGAAAAAGTAGGCCCAGTCCAGAGAGAGGGTATTAAAGGAGGGGGTTGTGCTGGGGCCCCATTGCTGCTAAGGGGCTTCACACTCCAGTGGTGCCAACCGCTCTTACTTTGTATGGGTCACCCACGAAGGTTTGACGTAGTGTGAGGGAATGCTCAGTCTCCACACACCCTGCTCCTCCCAAGCTAAAGGGGATCCCTTCAGGGTGTCTTGCCCAAAGGCCCCCAAGATTCTGGAACCAGCGCTGTGAAAAGGCCACTCGAACGGGTGGAATGCAGATGCCTCAGCTGCACAACCTGCTTGTGCCTCTCGCCCTGCAGGTTCTTTTACATCAAAGGCAGTGGGGGGAGAAACGTTGGGAGGCCCTTCATGAAATCCACAAGGCCCCTGGTTTGTCCCCTAGCTCAGTGGTCTTCAGCCTTTTTTTTGTGCCATGACCCCAATAAATAAATTAATGTATGAGGCTGGGGACCCACCACTGATCCCACCCCCCTCCAGGGACCCAATCTGCCCATCCCTGCCCCTGTTGCCCCACCCCCTGGCAGCAGCAGCAGCCTCATCCTGCCAAGCTCGCCCGGCCCGCACCGGAACAGGAGAGCTGAGCCATGGTTCTCCACCGCCTCCCCAGAAATTTGAAAGAGGGAGGGGGGGGATGAAATCCCTGTGGAAGCCCCCCCCCCAAGCAGGTTTTCCACCAACACTACCCCAGCATTACCCCCTATCGGCCATTTTGGTTCCTGTCAGTTGCTGCGACCCCATTGAGGTCCTGACCCCAAGGTTGAAGAACGATGCTAGCTCATTCAAATAACAGTAGCTGAAGGAGAGCAGGCCCCTACTGTGATGTAATCATTGCCCAGAAGGGAAGCACAACTGACATGCTTTCTCTTTCAACTGCTTCACTGTAGTATGCAACACTGCCCCTGAGGTACGGGTCACGTGCCAGAGCCTTCCAGATGTGCACATGAGGGAGAGAATGCATGGATGATGCGCATGCACACATACGCACACCCTCCAGGAGGCCAACTGAAGCTGTCCCCTCAGGCAGCAGATTGGCGGGGCGCCCACTTCTGTCTACCCGCTTGTGTCCACTGATCCTCCTCCTCCTCCCCCCACTCCCTGGATTGGAAAAGGACGAGGGGGTCAGAGCAGAAGTGTGGAGAGGAATGCGGTGAACTCAAGTGTTGGAGGAGCAGAGGCTGGCACATCGTTAGGGAAGGGGGAGCAGAGCAGCATTTGGCATGGCGCCTCAGTCACAGGGAGGTCTTGGGCCAGGCAGGTATGATGCGCACACGCACACACATGGTATAGGTTTATGAACCTGCTTGTATAGGAAGGTAATACACAAAAGAGATCCATAATCCCCTGTTCCTAATGAAAATGCTCTGTGATTTTCCCTGCTGCTCTCTTAAGCTGGTGGTGAATTCTGCCATGATTATTGTCCTGATTGCTAAGAAAGGGATGTAAGCTCATACCATATAGCTTCATTCCTTTTTCGCACCCGTGTGCTCTTTTTCACCTTAAAAATACATATATGTGCATGCTCACACACACAATCGCCTTGTGTATCCTTTTTTTTTTTTTGCCTGTGCAGGCACAAGATGGTGACCCCTTGCACACCCATTCTGGTTTCTTTGTCTTCTCATTCCTAGCTGCACGCTCTCCATGCCTTGTGTCTGTTCTCCGGAGTTCACGCTTCTATCACCGAGCACGCCCTTGTTTCTGTACGTTGTTGATTTGCTCCCGTTCCTGTTTTTCGCTTTGGCCTCGCTAGGGCAGGCCCTCGATGTTTTGCTACCTCAAGGAGTGACTCCATGCGATCTGAGCAGTGTGCCTCAGGATCCCTGATAGTATTGTGAGGGTTGCTGAGACTTGGTGCTTGCGCCATGCATTGCTTCCTTGCCGCCCCTGAATATATTGTTGCCCCAAGCGACCACGCGAGTTACTTCTACAATCATGCTGGCCTTGAACCCAGTGTGTTTTGGAGGCCCAGTTCTTGCACGCCGGCCTCACCGCTTACCCACGCTGGCTCTCCCATTGTGCTTTTTTTTTGTGCCTGGACACACTTGTGCCTATTTCCAAGCCCCTCTTTTCTGACAGGATATTTGTTATTTAAACTAGATTTCACTGAGGTCGTTAACCTGTGCCTAGGCTATACCACTTCAGACTACTGATGGGGGGCTGTCATGATTGAATGCTCTTCCATACAACCAACCCCTCCTTGAAAACTAGCATGTCTGAGAGGATAGCGCAGAACTCTTCTCCCGGCCTTGCTAGTTCTCTGTGCTGAGAATATATGTTTGTATGAAGGAACGTTCTGTCATCTGAGCCCTCACCAGCAGTCTTCAGTGGTACAACTCAAACACAGGTTTACCACGAGGCCTCCCTTCCCAGCCATTTGCTCACCCACTGTTGCATGCGTAACACTCATGCTGCTTATACAGCCCCGTAGGGATTTTACAGATTTGCAGTGCCTTTTTTCACAGTGTTGCCCCCCCCCCTTTGCTATGCTCATTTATTTGCTACTCCCTTGCACTTTGTGTGGCGTGTGTGATGAGAGATCCCAGCCCTGCTGTTTCTGGCACTCCCAGGCGTTACCTTCCCCAAATATCGCATACTGGCGTGTGTGTGGTTCACTCGCATGCTCCCACGCAGCGCTGAAAAGGTGACTCCCAGGGCTGTAACATGGGGTTGTTTCCCCTCCCAGAACGGGAAGCTTTCAAAGAACAAGCGGAAGAAACTGAAGAGGAAGCAGAAGCGGCAGAGTCAGCTTCTGGCTGATCGGCTCCGGGACCTGCAGCAGCTGGAGGACCTGGCGGTCACAGCAGGAGGTGATGCCAGCGAGTCCACAGCAGCCCAAGGTGAGACGGGGTGGGGAGGGAGCTGCTGCTGCTGCTGCTGTTGCTGCTGCTGTGTGCTCAAGCCTCCAGTCTTGGCAGACTCACCTGCTCCAGTACCCCTTTGCATAGCTTAAAAACCTGTACTCGCACCTCTTCCCTCACTCATGTGCTCTTGTATGTTTGCATTTATGCTGTGCATGTCTTGTGCCTGTATCTTCTGGCATGCCTACCTCTCTTGATCGCTTGTTCTCCTTTCTTGTTGCATTATGTTAGTTATCCGTCCAGGCTGGTTTTTATTCTGCACATTCACCTTTGCGCATGTTAACACTTCCCTTTGCATGCTTGTTTGGTACCAGAAGATTTTTAATGGGAGTAATACCTAGCAGGACACATTCTGTGCCCTTTTCCAAACGCCAGGGTAAAAAAACCCATTAATTACAAAAATCCAAACATTAACAGCGTTTATAAAACATGCAGGTACCACTTGTCACTATATACTCATCTTTGAAAATTGATCACTATTGTCGTGCCGCATTGCATGCATTGGCACATCAGGTTTTAAGTAAACACAAATATCCTGCTGCATGTATAAGGTAAAGGTGACCCCTGACAATTAAGTCCAGTCGTGTCTGACTGTGTGGTGATCATCCCCATTTCAAAGCCGAAGAGCCAGCGTTGTCCGAAGACGCCTCCGTGGTCATGTGGCCAGCATGACTCTCCTTGCTGCAGCGCATAGCATGCGGCTGGAACACAGAGCGCTGTTTTATGTTCCCGCAAGCGGTACCTATTTATCTACAAGACCCATATTTGCGGAATCAGCACATGGTTTGCCTGCAGGAAAGCCTGGGTTCATCCCTGGTGGCATCTCCAGGTAGGGCTGGGAGATGCCTGAAACCCTGGAGAGCTTCTGCCAGTCAGTGTTGACAACACTGAGCTGGATGGACCAGGGGCCTGACTTGGTTTGGCAGCTTCATACACAAAATGCAAAGTACCACTCTGATGTGATAGTGTGTGCACAAATCCATCACACTGTGAAGAACACTTTTGATTTTCTTTTGATTTCTCTGTTTTAAACTTGTAGTTTGTAGGTCTAGTTCTCACTGAGAGGATGATAAGCCTTTGTCTGGGTTGCACTGTGTTAAACTGCTGGTGAGGACTCACATGATGGAATGCCCCTCCAAATGACAAAATTGTAGAAATTATAATTATTGCCTGCACATGGAAAACTAGTGTGTGAAAGACACACTAGAACCCTACCGAAATGTTCTCTGTGTGCAAGAATTTTTTTTTGGGGGGGGGGGCATTGGAGGAACCTTCATTCATGTGACCCCACACACAGTGATGCATTGTACCCCACTGTACCTGATGCAGTATAGCCCAGACACAGATTTACCACCTCAATGAGATCTCGAGGCTGTAAAGATAACAGTAACCTGCTTGCTTATGAATGCTGTTAATACTGCGGTATTCGTAACGAATCGGTTTTTGATATTTTGGACCCTAACTCTTCAAATCAAATGCAGCATGCTTATTTGACAGGCACTTCCTGCTTCCATCTCTTTGGTGCCCAGTTCCCCATGCTTCTCCCCTTATTCAAGCACAAATGCTGCTTTGTTGGCCACTGTACTCCCTGCTTGCCTCTTGGTTTGTCACAGTCTGGGAGAGTGTATTGGTAGTCCTGATTCTCTTCTTCCCTCTAGAGCTGCATGATGGAGCCCCCATCTCAATCTCCACGGTTGGAGGTGCGGAACCCTCTGGGGGCTCGCTGGCCTGCAGCCCCCAGAGCCTGACGTCATCTTCTGGCTTCTACACACACAATGCCTATGACAGCTGCAACGGGCACTCTCCACCAGGCACAGCCTGCCGCCACTTCAGCCCCGATTCAGTAACCTCGGGCTTCTCAGGGTCCCTTTTCTCTGGCTCGGCCATGTCAGGGGTTTCTAACCAGCGGGAGCGCGGGGGTCTTCTCTCCCCCAGCAGTGAGTATCCAGCTCCAATCCCATAATCCCACAGGGCAGTGGTGACCAGTAGGCCCCAAAGTTGGTGAACAATCCTGTCCTTCTATCTCGGAGTCTTCCGTTCAGCACACCATAGAGCCAACATCTCTCCCAGGCCATCGTTTCTTAAAGCCATGATGGCTGCTGAGGCGCACCTTTTTGAGAGTGCATATGAGTAAAAATGTCCTTTGGGAAGAGCACGTGCCCTGTTAGCTACTTAATTGGTTAACAAATGTGTATACTGCCCTCACTATTTCGTTGTTATTTGTATGTATTTTAAAAGTATTTTTACCCTGCTCTTCAGGTGATGACAGGGCCCCTTATGCAGCTTACATAAAATCAATAAAACCCGCAAATCATTGCAACAATAAAAGGGCTTTTATTTTTTCCTGCCCGACTGGCTGCTGCTGCTGTGAGGGGAGCAGCAGGGGCCTAGTCAAGCTGGAGGAGCTGCAACAGTTTTCAGTTTATGGGGTGGACAAAAAATAGGTGTGTAGATTATCATTCCACACGTTTGTTTGTTTGTTTGTTTGTTTGTTTGTTTGTTCTTTGGTACTCAATCCCCCATCCTGGACTTTCTCTGCAGCTTTTGGCACTTCTGAATTCCTGGTGAACCCCTTGGAACCCCAAAATGCAGACAAGATCAAAGTGAAGATAGCAGATCTGGGCAATGCCTGCTGGGTGGTGAGTGTGATATTGGGATGAATGGCTTTTTCCTCCACCCCCACATTATATGCACCTCCCAAAGGGAGCAGCACTGGTGGGGCTGCCCATGAGGGGTTGGATGTGGTGGTCTGTACTGCAGAAGATGGAGTTACATGGATGGTTTAGGGACATACGTTACAGGGTGATAGGTAAGACTCTAATGTGGGGAGCCGGCTACAGAGAAATAACTGCAAGGGGCTTTGGGGAGAATGCATAGGATGAGGTACCTCCTTCCCCATAGTGCTCCTTCCCCGTAGCGCATTGCAGAAACAATGCGCAAGGCTAGTTTCCCAAACTTTTTTGACCTGCGGCTCCCTTGACCATTGGCGACCATTGGCTGTGGCTCCCCATTACATTATGATGATGCCTGCCAAATGGCATTGCACTGTTTTCCAAGAGGATTCCATGGAACACCGCAGCTCCCCAGGCTGGTTTGGGAGCCGCGTCTCCCAGTTTGAGAACCACTGCTGTAGAGTGTCCACCACAAGGAGTAGGTGGGGGATCCTAGTCTGCATTATTAGAGAATGAAAATGCAGGGGCCATGGAGCCAGGGAGGTTCCTCATAACGTGTTGCTCTCACTACTTGGGGCCAGCCAGTGGTTCAGGTTGCTCTCCTTTTTGTCCCCTGGAAGACAGGGATTTTAGGAAGAAAGATGGTCGGGGTGGGTGGATGTAGTAGGAGTCATCTCCCCCTTCCTTCCTAAGCCACTCTTTTCCCTGCCCTTGAGTGCAAGGATTCAGGTTCTGCCCTTAGGCACTACACAGTTCTCTTTTAAGCAGGCATTTCATGGCTTTATTTACATTTTCACCCTGTCTAATGCCAAAGGTTTTTGGCACATTAAAATGTGAACTATGAAACCGATGTATAAACTGTAGAGACTACCTTGATTGGAGAGGCTGCCATGGAGCAAGAGTTCCATGGTGTGGTTGTCAAATATGCTGTCAGGAATGTGGTGAGCTCTGTGGGTAGGGTGGGGGTTGTCCTCTGGAGCAGCGTTCCCTCTGCTCTTCCCTGCCCAAGTGCGCGGAGGGGCGGTTCTAGAGCACCAAGAGGGAAGTGGCGCAGCCACGTGGCCATGCAGCTTAGAGGGAACTTGCAGCTTAGAGGGAACTCCAGAGCTTTGGGGGTAGGAGGAGGAGGGGGCTCTGTTTTACTGGGTAGAGCACACAAACTGTGGTGTGGTGGGAGAGGTGTTGGGGTTAGCCATTTTGTAGAGTGAGGGGCATGGACTGTCCTGAGAGGAATTTTCACCTTGTTTCTGGTTCTCCTCAGCACAAACATTTTACAGAGGACATTCAGACCCGCCAATATCGGGCCCTGGAAGTCCTGATTGGTGCCGTCTACAGCACTCCAGCAGACATCTGGAGCACAGCATGTATGGTACGCTGAAGTGGTTCCTCTGCAGCTCTTGTTTGTTTCCCACCTTTCTGAGTCATTTTCTGATTGACATTTTTTGGTTGCTGTCTGAAAGACATTGTGGTTCTGGTAATGTGCAGGTCTGTTTAAAGTGGAATACATTAAATGGTAGGTGGTTGATCAATTAAATATTTATTTGGTTGAGAGCCCTATGTATAAAATTGCCACACATTAAAAAAAAAACAGCACACAGACAAAGCAGGAACTTCTGTTAAAATGTTATGACCTTTAGAAACTTTAATTTGAACCACCCAAAGCCAGACTGGGTGGAGAGGCCTGAAGTCTGGTTTACATGGCCCACAACTTCCACGCAGAAGCCACTTCAAAATGGCTGCATGTAGTCCTTATGTCACATGACCAAACCATTCCTGTGGATTTGGACGTGGTTTCTTTCAAGGCTAGTACAGATGCCTAAAACTGAAAGCTTTGGGCTGGTTGGTGTGAAGAAGCGTTGCCCAAACATCGTCATACAAACACTTTAACCATGTGATAACAGCCACCAAAGTAGACTCCACATAATGAGTGTGTGGTAAGTTAGGCCTTAGGACACATCATTGAGAATATGTGTGTCCTCTTTCAGGACACACTCTGAGAATATCTCCTAACTGCTAAATGTTTTGGTACATGACAGAGTGAATGTTCAGGTGTGAGACCCAGTCTCCGCCAAGGGGCAAAGGCAATCTTACTACTAGGAGCAGCAGTAGAATCCCTTTGTTACTCAGACTAGTGAGTAAGACTGTCCTGAAACAGGAGTTGGGTAGCTCTACATGAATTACACTCTTTTTGGCCCAAGGTTGGTGGTTGCAAACAGGCCGAATCTCCATCATACCTATCCTAAATTCAGAATGTTTGGAGGGCTCTCAAGTCCTGGGTGACTGGAAACATTGTGATGGGACATTGCAGGGCTGTGTGTCGGGGGGCAGAGACAAGTGTCTGGGCTCTGTAATTATGATTATTCCCATGAGTGAGTAAAGGTCCCTGAGCATTCCTTTCCTTGGCAGGCGTTTGAGCTGGCAACTGGCGATTACCTCTTTGAGCCACACTCGGGCGAAGATTATACAAGAGATGAAGGTAGGTAGCTCCAGGCAGGGTTTCCCTTGTTGAGCTGTTGGGAGTGGAGAGCGTACATGTATATGTGCAGGCCTAGCTGGCTTTGATATTTTTATCTGGAAATAAAGGCAGGAATGATTCAAGGCTTTTGCAGTGTGTGTGCCAGATCGTTGGTGGTGTGAAAGGTAAGGATGTACTGGGTGGGAAAACCTGAAATCCTTTGGTCTTTTGTGTGACCTCTCAGAGAGGTCCTCTCTGAAATGATATGGTGGTGGAAAGCAGAGAGAACTTCAGAATGGAGAGATCTGAGGTAGAGGGGTAGAAGTGTCTGTTGTTGTTGTTGTTGAGGGGTAGAAGTGTCTGTTGTTGTTGTTGTTGTTCAGTCGTTAAGTCGTGTCCAACCCTTCGTGATCCCATGAACCATATCCCGCCAGGCCTTCCTGTCCTCCACTATCTTCCTGAGTTCGCTCATTTTCATGTTCGTTGCATCGGTGATGCTGTCTAACCATCTCATCCTTTGCCTTCCCCTTCTCCTTTTGCCTTCAATCTTTCCCAGCATCAGAGTCTTCTCCAGAGAGTCTAGGGATCCATTATTCCAAGAACGGAACCTATATTAGCCATCCCTTCTTACCTTCTACACACTACAGCAAGTCCTCAAAGTCGTCCATAGGTTCTTCTTGGAAACTGCGACTTTAAGCAAAACAACTTATAATGAAACCAATTTTACCATAGGCTAATTGATAAGCATAAACGTTTCTATGGCATTTTCCTATCAACTTTAAAACGAAATGACTTTAAGTGAGGACTTGCTGTATTCATTTGTGTTACTGAGCAAGCTTGCATTCTCTGCCTGGATCTCATCCAGATTCATAAAGCCAGAGTTCTCCTGTGTAGTAGTAGTAGTGGTGGTGGTGGTGATGATTGATGATGATGTACAAATTTAAAACAACGAGCTTGAAAAAGTAACCATGTACAAAGATCTTCAGATTGAGGTGGAGCGATTCTGGCAAAGAAAGGCAAAGATTGTACCGACTGTAGTGGATGCTTTAAGTGCCATAAAGAAAAACTTGGAAAAGCACCTGCACACCTTCGGTGTAAATGAAATTATCACATTTGAGCTGCAAAAAGCACATATTTTACGCAAATACCTCTAAATATCCAAGGACAGTGTTTGGGAAGGACTTGATATTTAGAAAATGTCAGCCACCATCAGGTGGACGTGTGATTAACCATAATAATAATAAATAATGAAATGACTACACACCAACTACAGAAAGCAGTCTTACTTGGAACAGCACACATTTTACAGAAACACCCGTGAATATCCCAGATCCTTGAAAAGGACCCGATATTCTGCAGTCCAAACCCAGCTATCAACTTCTGGCAGGCTATGCATAAGAACCATAATATTCATCAGCTATAACACAGGAATGGCTCTCCCACACGGGGACTCCCATACCAAGCCCCAGCACTCTGACGTCTTCTCCTCTTTTTCCTCCTTCAGATCATATTGCCCACATTGTTGAGTTACTGGGTGATATACCCCCACACTTTGCTCTTTCAGGGCGCTACTCCCGAGAGTACTTCAATCGGCGAGGTAAGTTGGAAAGGAGTCTTTCCCCTCCCACCATGTGGCTAATGTTCAAAGCTTGTGTGTGTGTGTGAGAGAGAGGGAGAGGGAGGGTGGGAATGTGCAAGGTTGGGCAGAATTATGTGGTAGAGAACTGTGAGGAAAGCTGCGAGGCATACCAGTATTTTTGTGAGAAAACCCAGGTGTTGGGTGAAACAAGATCTCTAGAGGGAAAACAGGAGGCTGTTACAGGCTCTGCCTCCCTGCCTACTATACATTTCATGAAGGTCACAACATTTTTGGATGGTAGTGTCCAGATCCACTTTGCCCTCATATATGCGTATTACGTCCCCTCCCATTGTTGCAGCTGCATTGGCACTCTGTAAAGGCTGGTCTGGAGCAGTGGCCTAGTGGTCTATTTTGAAGTGCACTCAGCATGAGACACACACACAACCCACTCCCCATAGCAAAGACCCGCTAAGATTATACAGCAAAAAATAAACTTTCAGACATCTTCATTAGGGTGTTCTCTTTTCCTGCGACTTATTTCTGCTTTTAAACTTCTTATGCTTCATTTGATGTAGCTAATTTCATCCCAAACTCTTGGAGTGGGTTGCATTAGTTTAAAAGTAGTTTAAAAGTAGTTTAAAAGTAGTGCGTAAAAGTTGAAAACAAGGACTTTTAAAATATAATATAAAATTATATTAGAGTGCTAGTCTGTGCATATTTACTCAGAAGTAAGCCCCACTGTGTTCACTAAGACTTACTCCCAGGCAAATTAGCATAGGATTGTAGCTGGGCAGCCGAATCTTACCTAGGGCAGGGCCCACTTTAACAACAGCAGAACACGGTTCTGCTGTTATAAAACGGCTTCTGGCGGCACAGGCAGCATGTCACCAGCAGCCATTTTAGAAGTGCTGCCACAAACAGCGGCAGTGCCAGAGGCTCGCTGCTGGACCCAGCTACCCCCGCCACCAATGGTAAGCCAGCAGGGTGGGCGGAAGAGGGTGGGGGAACGGGACAGGGATCAGGGCCTCAGGGGGTGTGGTGGGCGGAGGGCAATGGCTCCACCAATATCCGCCGTTTTGGCCCCAACACACCCAGTTGCCTCTACTCGGACTTGCGCTAAAGAGCTGGTACAGGTCCAAATAGATTCATAGTGGCTCATGTGGGAGCAGAGTAAGGCAAGTAAGAGGAACGTTTACTTACCTCGCCACCCCCACATGGTCTCTGGCTGCCCCCAGGATGCAGTGGAGCCTGTGCCAGTGCTGCTGCACCCTGCGGTCAGCTTTTAGGATTGCACTCTTAATGTAACATGAACTATGTACTCTCTCTCAGATATTCCTTGGGAAAGACAATGGCCTAGAATAGATATTAACATATGCCCCATGGTATATTTTTCCATTTGTCTCCCGCCAAGCCTGATACTTCTCAGCTAAGCATCTTTAAAAAAAGTTTCAAAGGCAGCACCTGAATGCCTGGATGGTCTTCATCACTTGAGTTCTTTGAGCACGTTTAAAGAGCATGTCCCTAGCCCTTGTGCTTGAAAACGTGTGAGCAGCGCCTACTTAAATTGTAGCAGATAGAAGTGGCTGAATAAGATTTCCAGGGGTTAGGGATGAGATTTCAGTGCCCTCCTTGCCCCTCATAACTAACAAATCAGAGTCTAATATATACGAAATGAGATAAAGTATGCAAATGTATTGTCAGTGGTGGCAGAATTCAGCATTCAGAATTTGATGCAGAATTCTATTCTTTTTCCAGTGCAAAGTACGTGCCTCCCTAGACTGAGCTCCTCCAACTCTGCCTTTTCTCTGCTTTTCTCTCTCCCCAGGGGAACTGCGTCACATAAAGAACTTGAAGCACTGGGGCCTGTATGAGGTTTTGGTAGAGAAATATGAATGGCCCCTCGAGCAAGCGGCCCAATTCACAGACTTCCTGTTGCCTATGATGGAATACATCCCGGAAGAGCGAGCCACGGCAGCCCAGTGTCTGCAACACCCATGGCTCAATTCCTAGGGCCCAACATTGTCTGTATGGACTGACTGCTGAAGCAAGGAGACTCTAGCTTGCATGGATTTCTTTGGCATGGGGCTTAGTCCCATTGCCGGAGTGGAAGGGGGAAGGTTTTATTCTCTCCTGGTTCTTCCCCCTAAGTGAAGGGCATTCAAGGATTAGGGACAACAAGCTAATTAGTGGGAGGCTGTAAGACTGGGCTGAACTCCAGTAGCTGGTACTGTTGTGTGGCCATTTCTGAAGCACAGCCAGAAGGCCCCCTCCCCAGTTCTTTCCCAAGAAATTGCCTCTTTGGAGTTGTCAGTAGCCATCTTCCCAATTCTGCCTTTGACTGATGCTGTTCGACTTTTAAAATAAGTCTTGGGCATCCTTGTAGACTTTTTTCCCCTTTAGGGCAGAAGGAAAAAGTCTCCCATCCTTCCTAACCCAAGCGGGCATGAGAGTGGATGTGAACTACTTTGGAGGGGGGCGGGGAGTACCCAGCATGTGTGAGTGTGGGTGTGGTACAGGCTAACTGTGAATAAGGTTTGGATAGTAAACTTGAAGATGTGCTTGAATGTTCAATCAAGCTGCTGGAAATGATAGTGTGGCTGCTTTGTTTCGAGTATGCAGCCTTTCTGGAAGTGGCAGAGGTACCACAGTTCCCTGTGTGTTTCTCTCCCTCGTCCAAGTGCCCATGCCAATGAAATGTGGCTCCTCTGAGCAAAAATTATTATGCAAATGGAAGTAATGTATGAAAGTTACATGACTTTGGCTTGGTGGAATTATGGGGGGGGGGACGACAGTAAAGCTACCCATGGAGAAAGCAGTAGAAATGTGAAAGTAGCAAAGTGGGAGGGACTCCTGTTCAGTGTTCCCACTGGTGCGTGGTGGTGCGGTCACGCACCTCCCAGCCAAGCTCAGCACAACGCGGAGCTCAGCAACCTGGAAGTTCGGTGATGAAGTCATGTCATCACCGAACGTCCGGAGGTGGCGGCACGACTTGTCACGATGCTGTGCAGCTGCCAAAGGGGTCCGTGCACCAGTACAGACCCCTTAAAGGGAACGGCGCTCCTGTTCCCAGCTGGCGGTCAGATGCTGGCCTCGCTACCTGATGTGTCTGTGCTTACGGGCTTTGCTGGAAGCGTTGTCCCAAATTGCCATGGATATAGTTGAGTAAACACGGACGAGAGTCCCTTACCCACTCAAAGGGCATTTTGCGAGTCCTGTTCCATGCTGCCTGAGTAGACAGGTCGTAGATTACACTGTAGTCTCTTAACATGCATGCTTTACAGTAGCAAGGGGCTGAGTTGTGAGAATTTGCTCATAATTTGGCATTCTAAGAATCTCAACTTTTTAATATTAAAACTCCCCGAGTTTCCAGCTGTCTCATTGTTGTGGAGAAAATGTCTTTGCAAAAAGATAGTACAAGAGAGGCTTTCAAGAGTTTGGCTTTTATACCCTGTGAAGTTCCTTGTATCCTCCTCTCTCCAAATTCCCTTGATTCTTACATTGACTGTGTTTCCTTCATCACCCCAGTTCTTGTCCCAGTTTTGGGGGAGCAGGGGAAACCATGATCCTGACAGCTTAGGTATTTGCATAATTTATTTCAAGCTTTTTTCTAGCTGAAACAAATATGGTGACTGGATGTGTATACATGAGCTTGTTCGATGACCCTTTTTTGCTGGTGGATGGTTGGGCATGGCTGGAATGGTGACGATTTACTCAAGGCACTTTTGCAGCAGCCCCCTACCTCTCTCTAGCGCCTCCGGTTACCTTTCTTGATGGTTTTGCTGCCTGTGATCGGCTTCTCGTGTTCTTAAGGCTCCAGGAAGCTTGGCAGCAGGAAGCAAAATGCTCACGCTCCTCTTGTGCCTTTGAGAAGGAGCCTTTCTCCTCTTTGTGATGATGAAGGATAAAGCAGGGGAGCTAAACGGCAAGCCCCGCCCCTGTAGCCGTTCCCAAAAATATTTTGGGCTCGGAAAATAGACAAACCTACAGCTAGAGGAAAGACACAGAACAAGAGTGCATTGCCTGGGGTGAAGGGGTTCTACCAGAGCCAGGCTTAAACCTCAAAGTTGCAGGCCCTCCTCACGCCTCCCACAGGGGTCCAACTGGAACCCAGAAATTGTGGTTCTGGCTCCCTTGCATTATGCAGACTCAGATTGTGGCGGTGTGTGTATGTGAAGCCGCTTGGGTGTGGGAAGCAGCTTGGAAGCAGTGTTACCCAAGAGAGAGTAGTGTCTTTAAACCAAAGTTGTGGTGTGGGAGAAGCGGGCATTGGGAGAGTGACAATACTATTTCCTTGCACTGCAGTTCTTTATGGAGAAGCCAGGGCCTTGCTTTAGGTGTGACCTCTGTGTGCCTGTGGGAGTGCGCGTGCGTGTGTGTGTGTGTTTTGAACCCCCCTGTGCTGTTGCAGGGACTGAATTCAAGACTTTTCATTAAAATGTTTGCAATAGCCTCCGCCTCCTCCTTTCTAAGGGCAAAAGAAAGGGTGTTTGGGGAAAATCACAGCAGAGAAGCCAGCTTCGGTCCAAGAGCAGGTTCGTAAGGGAAAAGGTTGTAGTTCAGTGGTAGAGAACATACAGCTTCAAGCTCTGGTACCACTACCTTCAGCTACTACTAAGAAACTCCCCTGTCTGAAACCTTGAAAAGCTGTTGGCAGCACTGAACTAGACAGACCAACAGATTAGAGCATCCAAATCCTTCGACGCCAGCTGCATCCACAGAAGAGTGCTTAATGTGCAGATCTGCTTTATTGGATAGGAGCACAAGTTTCTAGCCCTTATGTTTGTAGAAGTAAGCCTGAAAAGCACATGAGCAGCGCTTGAGCAGGGGCACAGCTTCATTGGCCCACAGTTCAGGAGAATTATGTAACTAGTAGAAGCAAAACAGCTACATAATCCATAAAATGGACCCAGTTTATATAGGTGGCAGCATTCTGCTTTTCCAAGTGCAGAACATGGATCAGCTCGCAGCAGAAGTTTGTGTTTTCAAAGCAAAGATTAACCACAGCTCTCATTAGGTGAGCTGGTTATATAATTTACCAGTATCTTGAAAATTAAGCATGTTTTTTTTACGGTCGATTGGACAAAAAATGATTCCAAAAACTGTAACAGAAGAATCATTGAGGTGTGAGTACCACTTTTTTTTTTAAAGATAGATGTAACCATAAAGACTCCCATCTGCAGCTATCCCGATGGCACCAGTAAGGAGAACCAACTCCTTTTTCAGTCCAATCCTACATTCGAGATACGTCAGCATAGTTCCACATATGCTGAGGCAATAATGGCCCAGCTGGTGCAGACGTTCACACTCCAATAGATGCACCACAGACACTGGCACGATGCCAGACAAGTGCCATGCCAATGTAGCTCAGATATCAGCACAACTTTGCCAGTGGAGAGGCCATAGCACTGAATGTGGAGAGATGGGGGTGTAAGCATGGGGGGGGGGGGACGAGGAGGAGGAGTTGACATACACCATCTCTTAACTCCCCCTTTTAGATGAAGAACATGCTCCTGCTGACAGAAAAATGTACCAATGACAAGAGCCAGACAAGAGCATGGGTGGCAACCCCATTTGTGTGTTTCTCTTTCAGTTGCTGCTCTACCACTGATACAGTTCAATACAAGTTTGACTGGATCACCCTTGTATTTTTGTTAGAAGATAGGGATCCCTTCTTCCCATCCTAGCCTGGTGGCATTACTGAGAGGGCTATGCTGGCATGGCATTTGCCTGGACAGACTTAGGATATGGCAGTTGTGCCAGCATCATTGTAGTGTCAGTGCAATGCACAAATAGGACTGGGCCTCAGAAGTCCTGGCCCTTTAATGTGGTATTGCATTACCCAACCTTTTTAAAAAACAAAACCCATAAAACCTAGAAATCCCAACCCAAAAGCTCCCTCCTATCTTCTCCTCACATCATTAATCCATGCTTTTCTGCCAAATAACCTAAAAGCAAGAGAGACACAGACACAATCTACCTCACACATGTTTATTCTGGAGCGGGCAGGGAATAATTGCCAAGTTACACACTATATATACAGAAGATGGCGTTTATGGATGGGCAGTATGAAATGGAAGGGTCTGCTCCAGGCTCATACAACAGTATCAGTTGCAGCCGAGGCTGGGAAACTATTTTGTTCCTACTCTCTGGCTTCAAGAGGTACCCTAACAACAACAAAAAGGAGAAAGTTTATTTCTGATCCTTGGCCAGTGCTTTACAGCTTAAGGATTGGAACACGATTAACACAGAGAGTTCTTGATTTCTCAGGGCCACACACGTTAATGCTAAATGTAACTTCCCTTACACCAGAGCTGCTGGAGGGATCAGGGTTGGGACAACGGAGTGGGGGCTTTATCCGTTTGCCTCAGCTGTGGTCGCAATCTGGACTGGGCAGAGGCAAAGGGTTAAACCATCCCCTCAGCTGCTAATTAAAAAAAAGCACAGGGTCAGGTTCCATGGCTAATATTAAGAGCGGGGGGGGGGCGTATCAGCTATCCAGATTCACTTATCTGCCCCGCCGGCCATTATTTTACCTTACGAAGTGGTGCGCATCTTCCTTGAAACAAATGCTATAAGCAGCAGCATGCTGCTTATAGCACAGATGCTGACTGAGTGCTAGAAGCAGCATGCTGCTGCTTATAGCGTTTGTTTCAAGGAAGACACACACCACTTTGTAAGTTAAAAAATTGGGGGTGGGGCGCATGGAGGGAGACGTTCGCCCGGTTCTGTGGAGGCCCCTGGAACAGATCCCCGCAGATACCGGGGGGCCCTGTATGTAGTTTGGCCCTCATTCTGTCTGACCTCAGTCAGTGTTAGATTGCTAACATTTCCACTCTAAAAAGTGGGAGAAGGTCAGGGCCAAGTGAAATTTAAAACTCTGGCCTTGGCTTTGATTGCTGTGTTGCGTGAGGGACCCGTTTGGTTTTCAGTAACTTCAGGGTTAGAGACAAACAGAGCCAGAACAAAGTCTCCAAAATCCTGCCCATGGGCTTTACATCCAATCCCGCGTCTAAAACCCCAAACTGGGAACTGCTACCGAAGACAGAAGCAGGATCAGAACGGTTCTTGCAACCAGGGTACACTTTCAAATCTGCCAGCAGAGAAAGAGAGAGAGAAAAATGCTTCAATTTTGAGCAAAACTGACTATTGCCATTTCTCAAAAGCGTAAGCAACTTTCTTCCTCGGCTTCTGCTGCGACTCTCCACCCCCACCCCACAGACACAAGCAGAACAGGAGTACCCCTTTCCAGCCCACCTCACCTGTGCCAGATTAGGCGCAGAACTTCGTATCTGTTTCAGGATGGACTGAATGGCCTCAGAGGTTGTGCCCTGGCCACCAATATCCGGTGTGTGGGTCTGGGGACGAGAAAGAGTCACTTATACTAAGCTTCCCACACTCAAAATCACCCACCCACGGACTTCAGTATAAAAGGACACTTGGTGAATCTGCACTAGAGACTTAGAGCACAATCCTATGCATGTCTACTCAAAAGTAAGCCCCACTGACTTCAATGGACCTTACACCCCCGGGAAAGTGTGCATAGGATTGCAGCCTTAAACAGGTTTCACAATCATTCTCTTACCCCAGGAAAACAAGGGAATCCTATTTCTGTGGGGATTGGGGTGGTGGTATCCTCGTCAAGTAAAATCTCCAAGATTTTTAATGAAAATCATGGTGCTTACAGCCTGTGTAATCTTCTGCCTGCGGAGCACGCACTCCGCAGGAACAGGCGCCGGGTGTCAAACATGCCGTAAAGCGCATTTTCAGCACCCAGAGAGTAAGGGCCGTTGGCGCGGAGGTCAGCAGCCCTTATTCCGCCTCCCCCCAAACCCTGCAGCTGCTGGTGCAGGTAAGAGATGCACTGGCTGGTGCTGGGGTGGGGGGGGAAGGTGGGCCGGGCGGTGAGGGAGGGCAGACTGGGCAGCGAGGGAGGGCGGTCGTTGGGTGAGCCGGGCCTGGAGGGGGCAGGGATATTGACGGTGAGCTCTGCTGATATCCCGTGCCCATTCCCGGCCTCAGTGGCCCTTACCCCGCCGCTGCTCCAGCTGTATGTCGGCTCTAGAGCTGACGTACATTCAAGGAGGCCCATTGGGGTCAGGCAGCCCTATACCAAGGAAAGGGGACGAATGCCCCCTTCTCCCGAGGTGTTCCCGGGCCGCGTCGACACAGACCAGGAAGGGTGCAGGATACTGCGGCCGCCCCTATGGGCTGGCCACGTATCCTTACGCAGGATTGGGATGTCCAACACAGCAGATTTGTAGCGGAGACAGGCTATCCATCTTCCCGCAGTGCTAGATTTCAAGGATTTTTAAGAAGACTCAGTCCGTGGCTTAGACTTACGCTTCTCAACACGCACACACATCTGCATGCATTCCAGTCCTTGTGTGATCTGACCAACTGAAGGGACAGCATATTAATCTCAATCTCTTTAACACCATCAACTTTGCACTGCCACTCCCTATGCTATGCCAACTGATGGTGCCAGAAGCCTATTCTTTGTGAAGTTTTTATTGTCCCTCCAACATCTGATGGCTCACCGCCCCTTCCCTCCCTCTCTGATCCACCAATGGACCACCAACTGTTCAGTCATGTTTGTTTTGACTTAGAAGTAGGAGAAAATCAAAATGGTGTTTCTTTGTTTTTGATTGATCTGCATCCATTATGTCTTCTCTAAGAATTATTAAGGCTTGGGATGTCTTAAACACATGTCAACTATGCAAGATGCACCTTGGGTTCCTTCTAGAATGAAAAGAAAACCCATTTTAGCTATTTGAGAGTAGATTTTTTAAGACCTCTGGTGGTAATACTAAGGCCTCTCTTAGGTCTTTAGAGTCCGCTGGCTCCAAATGAAAAACCTGAAACACAAGTTCTCAGATTTGTTCAATTCACCCTTAGTCCGGGCGGGGAGGGGGGGGAGAGCAACTCACGGTCACATCATCCATGGAGGCCAGAACTGCCTTGCGGATCAAGGACGCCGAGTTGTGGAGTCTGTAATGGAGGACAGATGGAGGACAGTCATCAACAACAGCACAAATCCAGTCTCCTCCCCGTTCGGTCAACAGAAGCTGCCGCTGGTTGGGATATTTATTACATTTTTATCCCAGCTTTCCTTCAAGGAGCTCAGGGCAGCAAAGTTGTCGTTGCCTCCCGCCTCCCTCCCTCCCTGCAACAACCCCATGAGGTATATTAAATTGAGAGAGAGAGAGAGAGAGAAAGAGAGAGAGAGAGAGAGAATGACTGACCCAGCAGAGTAAGGATCTGAGTACGTATTTAAGCCCTTCACTACATGATGCTGGCTCTCATAGTTATGAACTGTGGCAATGGAGTCTGACTGAGGGGCAGTGTGTAAGGATACGGGGGGGGGGGGGGAGAAGAAGAATGAACCTGGACACATACTTCAAGTGGTCCAGCATCATGCAGCTGGCAAGCAGCATGGCTGTGGGGTTGGCAATGTTCTTGCCAGCAATGCTCTTTCCCGTATTGCGAGTGGCCTGAAGAGATGAAGAAAAAAAAGACAAGACATTAGGGACTGAACGACAAGTACTCCTATTACCAGGGAGCCCATGTGATTCCAAAACATAAGAATCCAGCTTGGAAAAAGGGAGATGCGAGTGGCATCAGTCATTCTATGCACACTTACCTGAGAGTAATTGGGACTTGCTTTCAAGGAAGCATGTGTAAGAAGGTTGCTGTGTGCAAGTATGTTAGAGGTGGGGGTGGCCAGAAGCTCCACACAGTGGCACACGTGGAAGGAGAAACTAGCACCCCATCCTGTTCAACTACCCAGTTAGTCAGGACCTATTTGTCAAGCACCAGCAGCAGCTGGGCATCTGGATTTTCATAGTCCAGCACTATGGCACACAATTCCATGCTGTGATGATTGCTGAGCTAAATGGAACAGTGGTCCAACTCAGCTTTGTATGTATGTCCTTAACTACAACTAAGAGGGCCTTGAACATTTTGTCTGCATCGGCTTATAGGGAAATGGGGAATCAGTTAGCAGGGATGTGCTCTAATCCTCAGCGGTGACCGCATCACATTCCTTAGCAGTGCTAAATCTCAACCCTCCTTATATGCCTCACCGTCTCAAAAACAGCATAGTCGCGTCCATAGTTGGCTCCCGGCACTAGCCCTGGGCCCCCGACCAATCCGGCGCAGACATTGTTAACAATATTGCCATAGAGGTTAGGCATAACCATGACATCAAACTGCTGCGGACGGGACACCAGCTGGGAATTCAGAGAAGAAGCCAATGAGAGGAGTGAAAAAGCATCAGTAACCATGAATGTCCCCCTCGCATTCCACCCGCTACAATCACAACAGAATGGCGATGTATTCACATCTACCTGCAAGCATACACACACACACACACGGGCACTCTCAATTTGCATTACATAATTTTTATTACAATGTTCCTATTAGAATTTGTGACTTTAAAAAAATCAGCTGTCTTGATCTTTCCCACAAAACAAAATTTGGAAAATGACACCAATCTTCTACAATCACTAGGCAATTTTTGCATTGCGTCTGTCAACCCCCCCCCCTTCCCATTTCTAATCTTCATAGCTGTAGAGAAAATTTTCCCAAATGTTGTGGGCACAGCCCAAAGGGATCTGCACACAGATATTGGCAGAGAGGCCAATCGAGCAGTGGAAATAGAGTAGTGTTACTGAAAAAAATCTGAAGGGACCAACAGGAATAGACGAAAACAACGTTTGAATTTTGTTCAGAGAAGGCTCAGGTGCCCTGTGTTGGAAACTGTAACTGGACACGAAACAAAAAACAATATTAGAATACCTGCATAGTGGTGTTGTCAACAATCATGCTCTCAAAAGTTATGTTTGGGTAGCCAGCAGCCACCTCTTTGCAGCACTGCAGGAAGAGACCATCGCCCAGTTTCCTTGATGGGAGGAGAAAAAGGGGGCAGGATCAGTCACAGGAGATGGTCAACCTGCAGTAAAGGGGCTACACGTAGCAGCACAGGCAGCTTGCGGCACTCCTGAACCAGAGCAGAAGGGCCCACAGGCCTGGCTATGGCACAGAGTCAGGCTTGCATGCCTGTCTGCCCCTCTCACACAGCACTAATTCCTGACTTGGTAGCTTAGAAGCAAACCTCTACCCCCCCCCCCACAGGGGCAGCGAGGTGGCGAGCAAAAGAACGGCAATGCCTCCCACAGTGGAGATGCTGGCTGTCTCTGAGCTCAGGAGTTCCCGGCCCCTGCCACAGCCACCCCTGCTCTCCCCCACAAGCAATGCACTAACATCCCATGACTTACATGATGTTAGCCTTGTGGACTGCTGTCACCTTCTTGCGACCAGCTTCATGTGCCAACTTGAAGGCATATTCTGCAATGCGTAGAGATTTGGTCTTGGTGATGATCTTCAGGCTCTCCACAACACCAGGGACGCTCTGTGGGGAAGGGCAACAAAAGTGTTCCTGGGGTCTCTCTCCACTCCAGTGCCACGGAGGAAATGGAGGCTGGGAGGGGTATAGTGCCTCCAGGGAGAGAACACTGCAGTTTCCGATTCAGAAGAATTGCCATGTTTAAGAGCCCAACTCACTGCCTGGGGCTCCTCCCCCCCAATTTGTCATAAGTTGGTGACTGGCAATTAACTTTACATGCAAGACAACACATATGCAAATCAGTTGGTCAGTCTGTGTCTCTCACACACACACAGCGTGCAAGGGTTTGTTTTTGCAGGGCCTTCCTCTTATATACTTCAACGACTCATTCTCATTTTGGCTCACACACAGGAATGAAGAGCTGGCAAGAATAAGTTCAAAACTCAAGCCAAGTGTCTGTGCCTGTCTGCGCTGGGGAGGAGGGAGTTAAAAAGCCCTGTGCCAGCATCCTGGCTTGCATGAGATAAAGCACTGGAGGGGCACAATGAGAGGAGCGCTGCTTGGGATATACGCTGAGGGCCAGTCTGAACTGCCAGCTGCATATTCCCATCACAGAATCCTACAAGTCTACTGCAGCACCCCCATTGCAAGGCAAGACCACCCACCCACTCCCATCCCGCAGCACCCTGCTCAGTCCTGGCCGCAGCATGCCACAAGCAGAGGGGAGGCATGCCGCAGAAGGTGTTTGCAAAGCAAACAAGCCAACCCACATGTCACAGCTTTGCCCTTATGCTAAAAGGAAGGAATGGGGGCAACATGGGCAGCCTCTGTTATAGCACCTCATGCTCCAGGCTGCTGTATTCGCCCTCCGTGTTCTCCCGGACAATAAGAATGTCGATGTCTCGGTGCCGGGATGCCACTCCTGGAAGACTCTTACAATGGATCAAGTTAGCAAACAGATCCAGAGTAGTACTGTGGAGGAAAGAAAGAGGAAGTTTACACAGCAAAGTCTCTGCACTGAAGCTATTACCAAAAGCCCTTCATCCTTCTGGGTCTCCCAGTCCCAACTTCTCCCCAGTTTCACCAACTGCCTCAACAAGAACATCGTGCTGTTAGAGACAAAGCTGACACACTCTGGGAGGCCAACCTGTGACATAAGAGGGACTGAGTGGCAGGCTTGGACAGGAGCTGGAAGGCTGCTGGGCCTGGCTGTGGGAGAGGGTCAAGCCTCCTCACCTGCTTCTTGACTGATGCAATGCTGCCTGCCTCCCAGCCCAACTAAGTACCAACAGAATCATCCCAAGACACTAGGCGCAGGGAGGCATAAATGTGATGGCATTCAGTTGAGTGGGACCTTTCTTGTGGAGTCACTGTAGTATGCCACAAGCAAGTTAAGAGCACAAGCATATAATTGCTTGGTATATGTATTTAATTCTGCTCGCTCGCTCGCTCGCTCGCTCACTCGCTCACAGTGTATAGAAATTATGGGTTAGTTGGCTGCCTGTAGGACTATGGGCCAGGAAACAACATCTAGAGAGGATACAGGAGGAGCTATTCCAGATGCTGAAGCCTCCACTCAGCCCTATGCAGGCCACCCAGACTTGCTCTGGCTCCAAAGAGCTCATCAACTCTGCACAGCACCCACCCCTGTGCTGAACACTCTCAGCTCCATACGTGGCGTTTCCACTGCAAGGGTTACCATTCCATTCCGATCTAACTGTAACACCATCTTCGCAGGTTCGCTGTTGTCTACCTTTGACAAGGACCTCGGGCAAGAGGTCGAAACGTTTGGACTCCTGTAACTCCGGACTTCTCTGATTTTAACCCGTTTGAGAGATTTTTTGAGTGCTTACTTTTATGGTGGCTCTACTGAAAGTTTCTACGTGTTTTATCAGTGAGTTTTCGTTGTTTTACAGTTTAAAATACATGGCTATCTTACCCATAAAACCTGTTTTGTGTAATATTGTAGCTGGCCATGATAGCTTCCATTCTAAAATGGTTACCATTCCGTTGTCTTCCAGTAAATTAAAGTGCCAAAGGGAGGGCTGGGCAGAGAGGAGCAGACGGCACGGAGTGTCCAGGGTTACAGGAGAGCTGAAGATAAGAGCACCAGGAGAAGGAGGAGGAACATGACAGAACACCCAATCGGAGGAGGAGGAACATGACAGAACACCCAATCCCAGCCTGCAGTCTACACTTTAGTTTTTCACTCAGCTATTATATTTCACAGGGTTTTTTTCCCCATGTTGTAAGCCACTTTGAACATTTTATTGGAAAGACAGAATAAAACTATTTGACAAACCCAGGCAGGCAGCAATTGTGATCCCACTGAGCCAAGTATAACCCGCCAACCATGTATTTCAGCCAGCAAAAGCAGAAGGCTTGTTAAGCACTGTCAAAGCTGCCATGCATGGTTGGCGAGCTGAGCTTTGAGAGTCGAAGGTCACGTTGGTCTGTTTCGACTCATTCATCAACTCCTAGGCTCTGCCTGGCATTTGGGTTAAATGAACCTCTCTCACATCTCACCGTAGGATGTTGTTCCGGGACTTGTGGGATGGTGGTAGGTTATGATTTGTCTCGATGTTTCCTATAAAGGCAGAAAAAGAGAACTTCTCAACAGAGAGATTCACCATCTGCCCCTGTGAACTGTTGAGATGGGGCAGGTGAAAGGAGCCCGATAACACCAGCTATTCTAATCACCCTTTACCCTGTTCCTCATGAGTTATGGGCAGATGTGGAGAAAATACCAAGCCTGGGAAGTCAGCAGCCAGAACCGGGGCTCTCAAAGCTTTAATGCATTTGGGGCAAAACACAGGATGGGCTCATTGGAAGAGGAAGAACTGGGGCCACATGAACCCCCAAACAATTAACATCCCACAGATATTAGAAAAGGCTATTCCAGTCCTTCCCCCTGCCCAAGCATCAGTCATAAAATAATGGAAGCATAAGGGACACGACAACCATCAAGTCCAAGCATCCCCAGGCTGGGCTCTTCTTATGCATCAGCTCCCTCTAGTATTAAGCCTGCTTTGTTAGGAGGACCACAGTGTGAACGAACCAGCTCGCAGAGCAAAGAAGGAACACCACACCATGATGCCTGCAGAGCAAAGAGTTCCAAGCAGTTCAAGACAGAGAGCCATGGTACGCCCAACAGATGCACCTGCTGATGTTGCACTCAAGACACAAAGATGTTAGGCTGGGCAGAGTCAGGGAAGAGGAGTGTGCTTTCTCGGGGATGCATATTTCCCATTTTGAAAACCCAGGACATAGTAAGAGCCCACTAGTTCCTGCTTTGTTAATCTTAGCTCTACTCCTCATGCCATGGTACCACACATCAAACCTGGGCCTGAGCACTTTGAACACAACAGTCCCTCAAGGTTCCCTCTGGAATTTGCAAATTACACTCAACACTCTTCTCCCAGCTTTCTTTTAGCAGATTCTCTCACACTCACACTCACACACTCTGAGCAGATCAGCATGCTGTGAAAGGAGAACATTACCTTTGAGGGCCACACGATTACGCCGGATGGCCATTATGGCATTGTCCACGTCCTCTTCAGATGCTGCCGAGCCTACCAGAACTTCCTCAAAGTCCACTGGCACACAGGCATGCCTGAGGTGGAGGAGGACAGAAAAGACAGGTCCAGGGGAGTCAGACAGCCCTGGCTTCAGGAGCGGGCCTATTAGGGTACTAAAGGGGGTGGGCGGGCAGGCTCAGAGTAAGTCAGAGTAAGTCTCCTGTGTTTTCAGCAAAGATTTGGAAAGGGGAGAGAATTTATACCTGAACAGCTCCTTGACGTGAAGCATGAGCTCAGGCCCAATACCATCTCCAGGAATCATTGTCACTGTATGGCGCCCCCCATATTTGGCAGGTGGAGGCTGCAGGAAAAGAGCAGTAGCATCAGGGACATGAGAACACAATTCAACAATACCACACACACCGGTTGACTAGCCCACACTCTTCCTCAGAAATCCAAGATGGCCATGCTCTCAGTCATCACCCATCCCTGTCATGTTCATCTAGGCCAGCACTTTTCAGTCCTCAGGTAATATTTTCCACATTGACCTGTATGCTAAGGAACCCCTGTGAACCTGCACATTGCAGAGGGTTTGGGGGCGTGTTCTTGGCCTCACAGTCAGTTCTCATGGACTACTGGGTCGGGGAGACATGATAAAGAGATTTAGTAATTTTTTTGGCCAATATGTTTTATTGACAATCCTGCGCATCTCTAGGCCGGCAGAGATCCTAAGGCGAGTGCTGCGCCGGGTGACGGGAGGGCGTGGGGAGGGGGGCATTGGCTGGCCTGGGAAGGGGCAGGGTTATTAGTGCTGGGTTGTGCCGATATCCAACATCCCTTCTCAGGCTGGGCCAGCCTTACACAGCCTCTCTGGACACACCAGCTAAAGAGCTGGTGTGCATTCGAGGAGGCCCATTGGGGCCTCTGGCATAGGATATCAGCGGCGCCAGTATCGCCCCCTTCCAGCCCTCGTCCTCCCCATCCCCCCCTCCACACCCCATTCCAGTCACCTCCTGCCTCCCTCACTGACTTAATGGCGCCAGGGGGATGCAACAGATACATTGGCAGGCCACCACCAACGGCGAGTCACGTTTGCGCTGGATAACGCCCTATGCCTATAGGGGCATAAGGCCCCTATAGGATTGGGCTGAAGAGTCATACCTATTCTCCTTCCCTCTCTTTCATGGAAGTATTTTTATCAGAAGTGACAGAACATGTCAAGATCCCCTCCAATTACCAGCCTGGCTCCCTTGTAGCTTTCTGAATACTAGACAGATGAAGTGGGGGACCTCCACTTATTGTCTATAACAAGGGTGGCCAACCTTCCACCATGAGGGCCTCTGCGTTCTTAAGAGATGTGTAGAAGACAGAATCTTAGCAGCTGCAATGGCTGATGGTGCTGCTAAAGCAGCTGCACCTGCTGAAATGCCCTCACCTATTTTGTTGTTCAGTCGCAAGCCCCTTCGCCAGGACAAGGCAATGATCCATGAAGAGGGCCCTCACCTATACAACCTATTTAAAGGGCCAGCATTCATGTTGAAAGGTTGGCCACCACTGGTATACATTTCAAGATTAACACTGAGGAAACAGGAAACCTACTTACAATTATCTGTTGCTGCAGGTGATGCGACAGGTACATGTATTGGGTAGAAAAGAAAAAGAAGGGTGTTTCAGGCAGCACAGTGTAACAGACACAGCCTTAACCAAATTGATGCCTGGGTCATTTTATCCAATATTTTAACCAGCACAGTGCCTGACACTCTTTTGTACCATGCGTCTTCATAGGAGGCCACTGTAGTACCATAAGTTGCAGAGTTTGGCAAAGGCGTCGCTCCGGTAGGGGCGGGGCCCTAAGTTTCGCTCCGTCCTAGTCCCTTTACCGAGCGAGCAGGAGGCGGCCCTGCCCCCTCACTGTCGGAGCCATTCCCGTGCGGAGAAAGCAGCAGGCAGGGTATGGCGACGCCTCTGGAGTTTGGCTTGCAGAATGCTATATCAGTCAAAATTCCTAGGATTCTCAGCTTTCATTTGAGACAGAAAAAAGGACCACAATTCTAACCCTCGCAATTGTGAAGATAAAAGGTGAAGCCAGTGGGTACTAAAGATTCCAAGACCAGAGCAAGTCTGGAAAGGACTTCCAGTGGCAAAAGGAAATAGCAGGTGCACCTGAAATTTCATACATTGATCTTTTTATTCTTCACCATTTCCACGAACAAGATGGAGCAGGATTATTATTCCAATCTGACAGAGGCCACTTGACATGTCATAAGCCATTACAGTGTGATCCTAACCAAGCAGAAACGGTTCTGGAGCACAATTTTTTTAAAACTCTGTCTACCCGATTTCATTCCCACAACACATGCAAAGAGGAAAGGGGTCACATTCAAGAGTCTGGAAGAACGAGATTTTTACACACAGACACACTTTGGCCATCCAAGACAGCTGTTAATGAATTGCAATAAGTGACAGGACAGTAGTAGCTCCCCCACAGCATCTCTCTGGGACAAAGACACAAGTTATACAAACCGAAGTCACGTTCCTGCAATTGACATCTGTTACAGCCTGCATCTGCAAGGGAGAGAGAAAAACAGGGTAGGAGAATTTAAGAATCCAGGAGTCACAGATTCTTATGAAAGATGAATGAGACCGCACAATGTGTGTGGGGTGGGGGTGGGAGTTAAACAGGCCCTAGATTCTCACTTGGCTCAAAAAAAAAAAAGTATAGGTCTAAATCTACTGCAACAGATTGAACTTTTTTTTTATTACAGCCAGGGTTGGCCACTAAATCAATGAAAAGGTTCTAAGTCTACTGGCCAGTCAAAGTACCAAGGAACATCATAGAACCGTGATGAAATCAAAAAGGTTTAAAATTGCTGAAATAGGGCCACCACTTTATTTCAACAGTTCCGATTCCGTGCGTTTAATTGAAGAAATAACATTAAGCGAGTGTGATCTTTTCTTGACACGGAAAAATAAAGTGACGAGACAAGCTTCCCTCGGTTTCATGTCAAGCTGCCCTTAAATACTCAAGACACGTGGGCACACCCAGCGTCAAAAGGTTCTGAGACCACCGTCCAGCTCCAGTCTTTCTTAGCCCAGTGCTTTAAGCCCGCCTACTCATGCCATTCCTTGCTCCGTCGACCAATCCGAACGATACGTAATGTACATAATCCCACCCCTGGGAAACGGACCAGCCACTACGAACCTTTCACAAAACGCCCACAACAGGACGCTGAACCAATGAGAAAGCCCCATTCTGCCTTTACCCCCGCCCGTCACATGCTTCCTAACCAATCGGAAGGAGCCAAACTGCTGTTCCCCTTAAGAGCAAAGCTACGCGGCCCCAGTTTTCTTTCATAATTTCCGCAAGGTCAGTCGTCCAATTACACGTTCCTCACCAAACGTGGTGCCAAGAAAGCCGGCCTCCAAAGTTGCCTGGTGGTGTTCAAAGTAACTGAAGCTGCCATCCTTGAGTGTTCTTGAAGTCTGGGCGTACAGTCGAAGAACCCTTACCCAGATACCGCGAGACTTGTGTCCAAAAATCTCGCGAGAATTCTAGGAGAAACTGCAGCATGGAGAGAAGTGAAGGAAACGCATGCGCAATGAGGATTCTTCTTCCAGCTAATGGGAAAAAAGATGCTTCTTCTGACTGAACTACTACTGTACCGTATCTGGAAAGTTATTCCCGTCTATCCGCTCACTGTAGTAGCCAATAGCAATACTAAAGAAGCAATGGCCATTTAAGCGCTACTTTTACCCATTTTAAGGGATTTCATTTAAAATATTTTGTTCTTATTTTAAATTGAATATATAGTGATAATTGAAATGAGCTTACGTTACGAAGACTAGATCTATGCATCAAGGACAAATAAAAACAATGCTTCGGAGGAGGGGAGATTACATGGGAGGTCATCATTGGTGTTGGCATCAACTGGTAAATGAGTGTAATTTTTAAAAATGTTTATTATATAGATCGCCAATACATTTGCTAACGTATTAAGTATTACAACTACAATATGTCAAGGACCAATACAAAAAAAAAAGGCAATGAGAAGCGCTTCCCTCCCTAGCACCCAGAACGGCGTAAAATGAAGCCCCGCCCCCGAAATCAAACCGGAAGCCATAGAATGTTTGATGCCGCTCTAGTCTGTCTATGTCTATGATACAGCAAGACGCCCAGCATCTATGGTTTCGGTCGTCCTAGAGAGGCACCATTAATAAGCGGCGCGCAGGCGCGTCCCCACTCTCTTTCCGCTCGGCGAGGTGAGTGTGCGAGTGAGATGGCGGCCGCGCTGCTCTGGCCTGGGGTGGGGAACTAGGCCCTGCTGCTCCCCTCTGAGCGTTTTTTCGCCCAACTGACTTTCTGTGTTTGTTTTCCTTTGTCTCTCTTCCAGACCCGTAGCCATGGGCCGCCGACCCGCGCGTTGGTGAGTTTCCTGCCCGTTCCGGGGTAGAAGAGAGTCACGCGAGGAGAACGTGGCGGGCTGCAGTTTGGGTTGGGAAAGGAAACCCGGCCTGGCCTACTTTGCAGGTGGCGCGGGAGGACGGGGCTATTGCAAGGGGAACTAGTAACTACACTCATCTCCTGCCAGGCTGTTTCCCCCCCCCTCCCCCTCGGTCAGGGAATTTGGTCATGGAGGAGCACGCTTGTATTAGCCATAAGAAACGAGATGCAGCGGCAGCCTTCATGACTAGAGCCAGTGCTTTTCTCACTGCTGGGGCTGCTCACTTCATTCTCTACCCATGACTGCCCCACAGCATTTGGGTGGCCGCTCATCAGAGCCAAGACGTAGAACGGGATGGACCTTTGCTCTGATCAACAGGCCATATATGGTGGTACAGTATTTGTTGTCATGACAATATAGATTTTTGGGTTTTAAAGCCATGTAAATTTAAGAAGGGTTATTAAACCTTTCCTTTATTACACTTACATGGATTTAAAACAGAAAAAATTATGTTGTCGTGATCTCAGTGGCCATGAAAGCTTCAGTAACTGCTAGTATTTGTTTTTTCTGTTGCACCATGCAAACTCTTAGGAACATGAGAGCCCTGCTGGATCAGACCAAGAGTCCATGCAGCCCAGCATTGTTTCCATCCATGCCTGCCTTTGAGAAACTTGTAATCAGGAGTTGAAGGCAACAGCCTTCCACATAGTGACTTGCCTAAGGCTACCTAGTCAATTTATGAGTGAAGCAGGACTTGAGTTGGGGCTTTCTGATCCATAGCTTCCTGGGACTAAGCCCCATTGAGCACAGTGGGACTTCTGAGTAGACGTGTGTAGGATTGTGCTCTTAGCCATGGTGACACATCAGGTATGGGCCTTAGTTTGAACCAAGAGTCTTCTCCAGAAACCACTTTTGATGTTGAGTGTAATTAAGTGGCAAGGAAAATCAAACTTGATTGGATCAGAAGGCCAGGTTTTTGACCCAAGGAATGCTATTGGGACTGAACCGTCTTCATTCCCTCCCCCATTCAGTTCTATTGGACCCCTGAGTTACTAGTTCCAGTAATTCTACTGTAATGCAAGCATTCTCATTCACACACCCCTAAAAACAATTGTCAAAATAGGAATCAAAACTCAACAAAATAGCTAGAGCATTAAATGTGGCATATGGTAGCAGCTATAATTGAGCCAGCTATTTGCCCCAAAATGATTCAGTGGCCGGGGGGGGGGGGGGATGCACCACAGGTATCATGCCATATTGTGGAGTGCTAAGGGTCCTGATAGATTCTTGGGTGTTTGCTCATGATGCAGTAAGGAGATTTTTTCAGAGCATATGTAGAATCGCTTCTCTTTTCGCTTAACATGCACCCATTTGGAGAAAAAGGTTTCTCTGTAAATGCTCTGCAGTATACCATTTTAAAATTTAAGTGTATATTATGGGAGCAAGTTCCAGAAAACAAGGACAGAGTTGTAGGGGAAGTAATTTCTGTTGCCATGCCCTTTTCCTCATCAAAATACTGTACTGATTTCCTGCTCGGTAAACTAAATGTAACTAATGAAGTTAGCAGGATGTAGCTGGAAAAACTGCCATAGAGGAATGTGTACTTCTTGCTCGTTCCTTTTTCAGCAGCACTAGGTACAGATCCTTCTGCAAGACCTGCTGTCATAGGATATATATGATGATGCTGAATATCTAATAGGGAGCAGTGGCTTCTGTTTGAATTTGTTTCAACACTGGAAATAAGCACGTAGATTTCCAACCCTATCGGGTAGTAAACTCTTTCCCCTTGCTCTAATCCCTCAAAAAATCCCCTGCATGACCCAGGGCCCACAACGTTCTAGCGCTGATGCAGCTGTGCCTTATGCAGTGGGAGCGGGCAGTCATGGGGGCCTCCTCAAGGTAAGGGAACAAATGTGATCTCTTACCTTGAAGACTGAATTGCGACTCCATCGTCCCTGGAAAATTGGGTAGGATTGGGTCCCCATTCACTTAAAAGAACCTGCAGTGATTGTCTTACTTCTCCATTGATTATCTTGAGAGTTAAATATTTTCTTGTGTTGTACCAACGTTCAGATTTCTCATAACCTCTCCTGATGCTGCCGATCTCAGCTTTGCTAGTTCTCTGCATTATTTTTCCTAAGCTTTCTAATGAATTAGCAATTGCTTGTAGTTTAAGGTACACTACTGTTCAGGAAACCAAATGTTAGAGTTCAAGTGTGTACTATGACCTATTCTCTGAAACAGAGACTTCGCAGAATGGGGTGCGGTGGGCACCAGGGCGTAGGGCACTGAGGCTGGGGAAGGCGCGTAGGCCCCCTTAGGTTTCGTTTTTGTCTTCGTCTTTTTTTCTTTTTTTCCCAACATTTTTTACTACTTACCGGGCAGTTGCCGCCGCCCCGCCCCCCGCTGCTTCACAGGGCAGCAGCTGCGTCGTGTGCCCCCCCACAGGGTGTGTGTGTGTGCTTTTGGGGCACTTAGCTTGTCTTGGCGGGGTGCAGGCAGCATTTTTCCCATATCGGCGGCATCCATGTTGAATCGGTGGAACTCTCTAGGACTCTCTCCGTCTCGCTGGTCCGTCGGTCCTCCAGGCCTCTCTAGGGCTCTGGAGGACCGACCAACGAGACGGAGAGAGAGTCCTAGAGAGTCCCGCCGATTCAACATGAGCATGGATGCCGCCGATTCGGGAAAATGCTGCCTGTGCCCCGCAGAGACAAGCTAAGTACCCCAAAAGCGCGCACACAGCCTTTAAAAGCCTAAAAAACCTTTGAAAACCCCAAAAACGAAACCTAAAAACAAAACTTAAAATCAAAAACGAAACCTAACTGGGGGGCGTATGGTGGGCCGCACCCCCACCCCCTACCCCGTGGGGGCTTAGGATCATCACTGCTCTGAAATCTGATTTCCTTAACAGTGAGATATCTGAAGAGCCCTTGACATATTACTATTGATCGCATGAGGTGTAGTTCTGGAAAGTGAACCCAAGTAAAACTGTGGCTCAAAGCACTGAGTCACCATGTCAGTTTGCCAAGCAAAGCAGCAAGGCTTTGTAGGTAAAATGAGCGGCAGATGCCTGCAAAGGCAAATGTGAGATGCTCTGTGTTTCTGCAGACTTGAGCTCTAGTAATGGCAAGGCTCTAGGTTCAGATACTTTCTGTCAGCCCTATGTTAGTGACTTGGCCTACATTTCAGACCAGTTTCGAAGCACTCAACTCCTTTTGCTTATTGGCAGTTAAAATATTTCTTGTGTACATTGCAAGAGGCAGTGAGTTGGCCAGAACCAACTCGGAGATGATCAGGATTCTCTACGGGTGGGTGGCCCTCTATATCACAACTCTGGGCAGAAAAAAGGTGGTGCACGATCTGAACTATTTAAAACTTTCAGCTGTTTCTGCGTTGCACTGTAAACAAACAAGCTCTTGCAACTCTTTCCTCTAGCTATCGATACTGCAAGAATAAGCCTTACCCAAAGTCACGCTTCTGCAGGGGTGTTCCTGGTAAGTAAGATTATGATCCAAATTTTCTCAGGATGGGGCAGGGGGGTATTGCATAAGAAGATGCACTGTGAATGGATGTCTGAGCTTCACCAAAGCAAAAAGCCTAATTGTAACTGCATAAGATTTGACCTGATGCAACTCAACAGCCTGCAATTTTCCCCATCTTCTCATTTATCTATGACTTGCCTGTGACCTTGTGTAACAGTGAATGCCGAAATTATTTTTTTTCTCTCAGATCCCAAGATCAGAATCTTTGATCTGGGCAGGAAGAAGGCCAAGGTCGATGAGTTCCCACTCTGTGGACACATGGTGTCAGATGAATATGAGCAATTGTCATCTGAAGGTAAGACTACGCCAGGATGGTGTAGTGGTTTGGGAGTCGGACTTAGACCTGGAAGATCCAGGTTCAAATCCCCGCTCAGCCACGAAGCTTCCTGGGTGACCTTGGGCCAGTCACTATCTCTCAGCCCCACCTACCTCACAGGGTTGTTGTGAGGACAAAAAAAGGAGGGGAGGAAATATGTACACCACTCTGAGCTCCTTGGAGGAAGGGTGGTATAAAAATGTGATAAAATAATAAATCACGCAGTTGCTGCTTGCTGTTGATTACCAGTTGATTACTTGCCTCATTCATCTTCTGCTTCTCCCTGTAGCACTAGAAGCTGCCCGTATCTGCGCCAACAAGTACATGGTAAAGAGTTGTGGCAAGGATGGCTTCCACATCCGTGTACGCCTCCACCCCTTCCACGTCATCCGTATCAACAAGATGTTGTCATGTGCTGGAGCTGATAGGTGAGGAATGGATTAGAGACCCAGCGTTGATGTTAGGTCTGTGTTTTGAGAGAACGTGCAGTCAATTAAGCCGACCAGCCTCTGCTACCATGAGAGGCTGGTGTGCACTGGCTGCACACAGCAACTCCCCTGGTTGTGTACGTGCTCTGTTCTTTGTACAGAGCACCTTAAGGGACCTTGGGAACAATCCTGATGGCAAGGTACGCCTAATGGCTGTAGATCTTGTGATAACTGATAACTTAATTCTCACGTATTGACTTGGATTTTTCCCATATTGTGCCAGGAGTGCTTGACTGGTGATGGTTGTGGCAGTAGTACAATCCTTGCAGATCATCAACTTTAAAACTTTGTTCTTTTGTTTCCTATTAGGCTCCAGACTGGAATGCGTGGAGCCTTTGGCAAGCCTCAGGGCACCGTGGCCCGTGTGCACATTGGCCAAGTCATCATGTCCATTCGCACCAAGGTGCAGAACAAGGAACATGTCATTGAAGCATTACGTAGGGCCAAGTTCAAGTTTCCTGGTCGCCAGAAGGTAACGTGTGGGGCATTACTTCCAGTTTGTGATGTTTTCAGTAGTGGCTTATAACAGCATTTGTGTGTTAAGATGGGTGTAGAACAAGAATGAAATATGGCCTCACTGTGTTTTGTTTTGAGAGAGAATTCTTTTGCTGCTCTTACACCTGACTCGCTGTCCTGCGGAACTAATATCCTGTCCCCATGTTGCAGTTACTAACCATAGACTAGAGTGGAAAGACAGAGAATGTGATCCCTGGTGTAGCTCTAAGCTCATTGCAGGCAAGCTAGCATGCAGTAGTCGCAACAACGTATATAGATACATACATCCAGTCCTTCAGAGAGTGCGCTTGGAGGGAGTGTGGGAATACTATACACTAACTATAGCTAACCTCTGGTCTTTCTTCCCCTCAGATCCACATCTCCAAGAAATGGGGCTTCACCAAATTCAATGCTGATGAGTTTGAGGAAATGGTAGCTGAGAAGCGCCTCATCCCGGATGGTTGTGGAGTTAAATACATCCCTAACAGGGGCCCCTTGGACAAATGGCGTGCCCTACATACAGCATGAGTGCCTGATGTGCCCTGAAGCCCCCCCACTCGGTTCTTGTTTTGAAAGAAGATTAATACAAATAAAACACATCTCAGTACTAGCTTCTGTGTGGGACTATTAAAGTTGGGGTGAGGGAGGGATTATTATAGCCCTGAAAAGGTGTGGTTCATTCTCTCTTGGGAATGGAGTGAAGAAGCTTGTGAAGAAGAGGGTGTGTAATTCTCTGTCGGTGTCTTCCATGGTTCTTACAATAGCGTGTCCTTCAGGTTGTTCTCTTTCACAAGACCTCAGGTGGCAGAGCATCTGCTCTGCATGCAGAAGGTCCTAATCCCTGGTATCACCAAGTAGGACAGAGGAAAAATTCCTGCCTGAGTACTTGGAGAGCCACTGCCAATCTGTGTTGACAATATTGAGCTAGGTAGACAATGTAAGGAGGGGGGAAAACTGTAAGACCTGCAAGGTAAAGTAATTGGAAACAAGGTTGCTTTGAGATGCAGACCACTTTTGTTTCAAACTATTCTTCCTTGAGAAACTGGTAATTGTGGTCATGGTGTGTTTCAGGCAGCTTGGACCCCAGTACTAACTTTCCCCTGCATTGCACAGCTGCACTTAGGGGCATCCTAGGCATATGGCTTGCTGTAGCAATAGCTTAGCCACCACCAGGCCTGGCTGGGCCACCACACAAACTGAGTTTGTGGGTCTGTGCAGAGAGGTTTCCCAGAAAACATCTATGTAGAAAAGATTCCCCTGGGACAGAATGTTTTGCAAATAACTGAAAACACTTCTGGTGGGAGAACAGAGAATTGTTCTTCTCTAGGTACTTTTTGTCGGACTTGCGGTAGTGTGGCAGCAGAAGAGAGTGCCTCCTTGAACCCTTGAGAAAGCTAGTTCAGCGCATACTGTGAAGACAGGCTTTCCTGATAAGTTAAAATAATGCCTGTCGTAAGTAGGGTAGGTGACAGTATACACCAGTTGTACAAAGTTTGATAAAATACTCCTTTCCGAAAGGGGGGCTGGTTAAGGAATCGTATTGCCTCTTACCTGCATAAATGCTTGCATAAATTGTGCTTCAAGGCATAATGGGAGTGTAGAACCTGTATTCTGATAGATGAACTGCTCTTGAGAAGGAAAATGGTGGCAGGACTATGACAATGGCCAAATGCCTAGAATAAATAACGCGTTCACATACGCTTTAGGCTATGTTCACAGCCATAAGGACTAAAAAAATACAAGAGTCTCAGGAAGCTGAATTCTGCACCTAATACCTGTTTGTGCTGCCTTTTGCCAGAATTGTTAACACCGACCTGAGCACAAGCGCTTCACCCTGTAGCCTCCCTCCACAGAAGCATGAAGGCCTGCAGATCTCAGCTACTGCCTGCTTTTTAACTTGTGCTAGAGTCAAAACTTGTAGGTGGAGAGAAGACTGCATGTGTGTACTGTAGGTGTGCGCTAGAGTGGTGGTATTGCCTATGTTGGACTTGTAGCACATTTGTCAAAGTTTGCTTGTCCCTGAAAGTTCAACACATTGCTGCCCTTGGGTAACATGGCCTTTTCTCTCCAAGTTCCCTAAATAGAGGGGCTCTCCTCTTTTTCTCACTCACCCCTCCCCTTCACCTTTAGTACTCAAGAACAAACAGAAGGATGCTTGAAGCTTTCACAGCTCTCGCTGGGCCCTTGGTGCCAGCCGCAGGTTCACCTCCACAGGGTAATGGTCGCTGATTTCTAGGGCCTGTGGAAATAAGGAGGTGCAGATTAGGCAGGCCTCTGATCACATACACGAATTGCTGGTCTGCGTCTTGGAGTTTGAGAGAGCACCCCATTACACCCACCTCTTCTTCGGACAGTCCAAGTGCTTGTGTAAAATTGAAAGGCTTGGCTGAGCCGGGTATAGTAGCGCTGAGTAGCTCATCCCCGTGCACGATGATCCTGGCCAAGAAGAGAGTGTTTAAGTTGGGATTGACAAAACTCCTTTCTTGCCCCCAGTAAAAATGAACAGGTTACTCTGGGTGGTCATATAGGCAATGGGTGTACTCTGGCCTATAGTCCGGCTGATGGTGTTTTCCGCTACTCAACTCGGTAGACTAGAGACAACAGTGCCGCAACATATTTGCAGTGCACATGAGGGGACATCCTCTAAAACTGAGTAGCGGGAGAGTTAGAACAGAATAGAGTTAGAATATTCTTAACCCAGCTTGTAATTAATTTGTGGAACTCCATGCCACAGGATGTGATGGATACCTTTAACTTAAAAGCTTTAAGAGGGGTTTGGACAGGATTATGGAAGAAAAATCCATCACAGCTTACAAGCCATGATGGGTATATGCAACCTCCTGGTTTTTAGTAGTAGGCTATCCCTGAATGCCAGATGCAAGGGAGTGGCGACAGGATACAGTATCTTGTCCTGTGTGCTCCCTGAGTGATCTGGTGGGCTACTGTGAGATACAGGAAGCTGGACTAGATGGGCCTTTGACCTGATCTAGCAGGGCTCTTGTGTTCTTAGGTTCTTACCTTCTGATTTGACCATTGTCTGAACTGTTTGCCAAACAGGTTGGCCACCTCTGTATTGCTGTGCTTTGTGTTTTTCCTGAAGGCAACCATCAGCTTTTGTGAATGGAGGGGAACACTGACTTCACAGGAAGACAGAGGCCTACAGCTGGAAAACTCCATACCTGTCGTAGGCATAGCAAGTGCGGTGGCTGACTGTAGTATCCTCCTTGTCACCGATGAGCCAGTGGAAGGCAGGGTTACTGCGTAAGCGGATCCTGGCCCAAGCACTTGCCGGGATGTAGGCACCAGCAGCATTCAGGTCTCCCAGTATCATCACGTTCTGTTGAGATGAGGGAGGCAAATGGGTGGGTGGTGTCTGTTTTGCTGGCTCCTGTTTTTAATCAACCACCATCACGAAGTACCTGGGTCTTCCAATGTTCTATCAGTTCTATGCATACACCAAACAGCAGGTCAAGCTCCTGGACTGCTTCCCGAGGACTGGCATGGTGTGAGAGCAGCACAAAATCTAGGATTCCTGTAGGGGGTAGGTTTGGCGAGAAGACTTTGGCTCAGGTGATGAGAGGAGATGGCAGAGTTGTCCCTCCCCACCGTTAAACAGTTTTCTTCTCGGGTGCTATTCACATGCTGCTGGTGCTTCCACAAAGCAGCTCCTTGCCCTCACCTTGTCATGCATCCGATTCCTTCCTTGTCTCATCTGCAATCCACCACATGCTCTGACTGTCATTGGACCCTCCAACCAGGCCTGTGCATATGCTGTAGGAGCATGGAAAACCCACATAATGTGATAGTGTAGGGGTTCTCAACTAGTGGTACTGGTACTACCGTAGTACAAAGTGGTACTTTGGCTGACTGCTGGTGGTACACAGACCGCTTGACTGCTGGAACCCTGCTCCCATGCGGTGCTTTCAGTGATGCGTTTTCACTCCCGAGAGGCTCCTACCTTTGGCTGAGCCTCTCGGGAATGCTGAGAAGGGTCCTCCCACCTGCCCAGAGCCTCCTACCTGTGTTTTCTGGCCTCCGAAAACCTGAAAAACTCAGAAGTAACTTCCAGCAGCAAGAGAGTGGTGCCGGAAGTGGTACTTGGCCAGGAAGGGGTTGATTGTGGATGCAGGCTGCAGCTGCCTGAGAATGTAGCTGCTATAGACCAAGACCCAGCAAGTTCCTAGCCATGAAGCTACGCTATGCTTCATATTGTATGTGAGAAATGCTTGCTGAAATCTCAAAAGCAAGCACGGTGGCTTAAGATTTCCAGAGTACACAAAGCCCTGTGTACAATCTACCTTGCTGCTGTATTCCATGTAATCAGTTCATATGTAATCATTTCATGTAATCAGTTCATACTGGGCTATGTAAGGGGAGCAACTGATCACAGATGAAAGAGTTGTTTTCCTAACTCATCTTCGTTGAGTTTCATTCTTTGTTTGTTCACACGCTGCCTTCCGCTCGTGGGAAATTATCCATTAGGATGGAAAAAATGGGAAAGGCTGTCTTAAAACTTAATGTGCTTGCTAATCTGCTTTCTCCCATAACCTGTCTTGGAGGTGACTGAGGGCTGAACTAGATGTGGCATCTCCTGCTGTCATTTCCTTTCCCTAAAAGCAGGCACTGCGACCTGACCTGACTTGGTTTGGGTCTGAAGCTAGGAAAAGGGAGTTAACCTTTTTACACATGCAGACACACCCTGTTGTACCTATATAGTTCCCTCTGCATGTAATAGAAGCTTGGGGGGGGGGGCGTTTCCCATTGGAGAAGGGAAAAGAAAAGGATGAATCCCATCTTCCAGTGCCACAGGTCATCCAAATCACACACCCACACCAGCCTCTGGTTGATTTTTGGAAAATAAGACTTAGAAGATGCTATCGCATCTCCTATGAAATGTTTAGCTTGGCCTTGAGCTCTTGGATCATCATGGGCCAGCTCTCCAACCGCGACAGAGTGCTAGACCTTTAGGGTAAGGAATGTGGGCAGGTGTAGCTTGTTCAACCTTAGAGCACAATCCTAGGCATGTCTACTCAGAAGCAAGCCCCATTGTGTTCAGTTCAATCCTAGACTGCCTAGGATTGTGCTCTAAGGTTGAACAAGCTACACCTGCCCACATTCCTTCTCCTAAAGGTCTAGCACTCTGTCCCAGTTGGAGATCTGGTAAGCCTAATCATGGGTCTATGGACACAAGTATATAGGATAACCCTTTAGAACTTCAGTGTGGAAAAACCAGGCATTACCTGTGGTTGTAGCCTGGAAGCGTGCAGCAAAGGGCCCTCTAGCAAAAGCTTTGGGGTCTCCAGCATCCTCACCCCCAAATTGCCACCAATCAGTAATTGTCACAACATCCATCCTATGAAGAAGAGAGAGGGCAAACAAAAGGAGGGTGCATCCCAGGGAACCTTGTAGCACAAAACATTGGGGAAATGCTGGGTGGGGGTTGCTTTCAAAGTTACCTATTGTATATTATAGAGGCAACTATTTCTTGCAGACTCATGGGATGCCCTTAAGTGAATCTTACATGTCTGTTTCTAACTGGAAGGGCAACTCCACCTGGACTGTACCACTTCATACTGCACTTCATACTCACATGACTGACCATGTCTCCATACAGAAAATGAAGAGCTCCAGACAAACCTTTTTCCTGACATTCCTGTTTTCTATGTGCAAAAATTTTGTTTGGATGGAGGAACATTCTACAATATGAGTCCCTACTTGCCATCTGAAGTGGGGCAGCCTAGACACAGCCTAGCTTTAAAACAGGCTTGTTGCGAGACTCGACAATAAAGGTGTACATCCATTCATGAAGCTGCCTTTTACTGGGCCATTTACAGTACAGGTGTCCCCCACTTAATGAAGGATCGCTTTACGATGATCCGGATATATGACGGAGGTCCCCAGTAAAAAAGAGCAAAGGATTTAAAAATATACAGTACCTCTTTTTAAAGCCCTATGTCATCAGCTGTTTGGCTTTAGATAAGGGCTTCGAGGTTCAGCACTGGGGCTTTATGCATAGTGCTAAATGTCAAAGCACAGCAAGACCTGCTTAATGACGGCTTCACTTTACGATGGGGATTTCAGAACGTATCCCTGTCATTAAGCGGGGGGACACCTGTATATTGGTTACACTGATTGGTAGTGACACTCCAGCATTTCAGGCTCAGGAGCCATTTCCCAGCCCTACCTGGAGATAAGATAATAAGGGATTGCACCTGGACCCTTCTTCATGAGAAGCAGGTGCTCTTGTCACTGAGCTATGACTCTCCTCTCGCTCCCTAGGTAGTGCAGGGGTGCTCAGATGTGTGGGATCAGCTTTGGTTTTTATTAGAACCCGGAGGGCCACCGACGGAGCCAGGAGCAACACGGTAGCTGCAGGTGCAGCCAGGTGTAAAATGGTGGCATGGCCAATTATCTCATATACTCCCATGATGGACCCATGCCTAGATGACCTAACTAAATACACCTGTGCAAGCCAACACTGAAGTTACTACAGATCAAGGATTCTAGCCCAAAACAAAAACTGGCCAGCAGAGCTGCACAAAAACAACCAAGGAATACTTGTGTTTTTACGGGTGAGGAATGCTGTGATTGAGGAGTAGCCATTGGCCCAAGGCCTGCTATTTCACAAATAGTTCTGTTTTTTTACTTGCATTTTTACTCACTATTGTTCTACTTGTGGGAATCTGAAGCGTTGGGCTTGGCGGGGGGGGGGCTCTTGTTGAGTGGTTTTCCCTGTTTGTACCTGCCAATAAGAGACAGCCCATGAACAACATTACCTATATACAAAGACATTCTGCTCTTTGTAGCTGCCACGCCCAAGCCTCTTGCTCTCCAGGTGCCTGTAGTGATGGGAGGGATCGTACCTGCCAAGAAGAGAGAGCCCCATGATGCCACCTTCCCTGCTCTGTCCCCTTCTAGAACTGAGGAAGCATGCTGGGAGTTGTGGTTTTTCTTCTCCTCAAACTTAAATCACAGTCTACACCCTCACTATACATTCATTGTTCAAGTGATCCAAGAAAATTCCTGCAGGATCTGCATTATAATGTGAAAGCAGGTTTGTCTCACATGGGTATCCAGAAGTGGAGAAAAAATCATCCTAGATTCGGAATCTATCTTTCTACACTGATGTAGCAGAACAGACCCTTATTCAATTTTATAAGTAGGAATGATCCATTCCTTCCGCTTTGGTTGCACAAATGAAAAGAAGTTGCTAAGTATCAACACGGAGGGAGGTATTAACACGAGGGAGGTATTATATTGCATTTATTTTTCAGTGTAAACAACTGAGAACTTCTTTGTTGAAAAGCAGTCTAGAAATCTCACAAATGGTCGCAAACTTTCATGACCCATATATATTCCAAAGTAAAAGTTCCCGGGTTTTCTGCCATGGCATAAAATAAATGAAAAGAAAGATGTTAATAATTCCAATGTTTCATTTGCAAATCTTTGGCAAACCTTTTCAAGGAAAACTCTCTCAGAGAAAAAGTCCCTCAGTGAGACTTTTCTCTGAGAGTTTTCCTTGAAAAGGTTTGCCAAAGATTTGCAAACAAAACGATGGAATTATTAACATCTTTTCATTTATTCTATGCCATGGCAGAAAACCCGGGAACTTTTTACTTCGGAGTATAGAAATCTGTTTAAATAAAAATCGTAAATAAGAAAGCTCAGCTGCTAGTGAAGAAGCACAATAGGGGAAATTGTGTTACTGGTGCTCCTGGGAGACCATTGTTCATTAGGCTAATGGCTTGCTAAAAGTCTGAGATGATCAGCTGATCGTACCCCAATGGGACCTAAAGACAGGAGATGTTCTGAGAGCTGGAATTGCTCACCAGTTTTGGAGTGTAATACCCATTGGAGCCAGCTTGTGAAGGTGTCACCCATGAGCAGAGCCATCCCTAGAAAGGGCAGGATGGATGTGGGCCTGGGGTAACTCAACCAGTGCAGGACCCCCATTATGGCCATATATTGGTCATGAAGGTGGCAATTGCCCTACCTAAGGGACAGCTCTACCAACGAGCTAGGGAGGGGGCAAAGAAATGATCTGGAGCCAGTTTGCAGTTTAAATTTGAGAGGAAAAATTAGCAAAAGCCAATACATCTACACTAGATATGTTTACTATTAATGCTGTGGGAAACTGGCATTTTCGAAACTAAATCTAACATGGAAGTAAAATAGGCATAATTAAACACTGGGTTTGGGAGACGACTTCTCAGATGCACATTTGAGAGTAGTTAAAAACCCAAGGTGTATGTGCATATTTTCCCCCAGCAATCACCACATGCAGTGCTGCCCTGAATTCTTGCTAATTGTAAATTAATATGAAGCAAAGCCTGATTTTGCAGCATCTCTAATGGTTGCCATGAGCCTAGATTGTACTGCTACAGGTGGGTGTATAGGTGTACCAGCCTACAGGTGGGAATGCCATTTTTGAATGCCTCCAACATAAAAATGACCTGTGGATAACAAAAACAGGCACATCAAAGAGAAAATATGTCTAAACCAGGCCTATGACTAGAGTCATCAGCTGGTACCTGTTCAGTTCCCGCAGCAGGGTCCGAATAGCTGAGCCTTTGGAGTCCCGCACCTCTTGCACAGCAGAGATATCGCAGCGAGAGAGGATCTGGTAGTGGGAGAACAGTAGGTAGTCAACTCAAAGCCAACAGGTGTGCTGAGGACAGGCTTGTTCCTATGTCCCCCACCACTGTTGGGCATCATTGCCTCACTCCTCCACCAACCAGGCTGTGCTGGATCCAAAGGGTGGGTGGGTGGGTGGGGTGGAAATAATGTGACATAGAAGCAGTTGAGGCAGAGGCACTTTCTCCTTCAGTGCTTCAAGAATGACAACAATTTTTCCATCAAATACCACACTGTTCTCATCAAAACACAAGTAACCATTTTGGCCATATTGATCAAGCAACCAAAAAGACACTGTAGGGTTGCCATCTTGCTACTACGTAGCTATAAGATCAAAGATAGATATTGCCAGTTTGGGGGAAGAGGCAGCTCCCAGTGGGCTCTGCTTCTTATTCAGTCACTGGGCACCCTCCATTTGGGATATAAGGGAGATTCCCCCCCCCCTCCCCGGCAATCTGTATGTTTTTTTCCCCATGGGGCAAAAAGCTTCAAGGGAACAATTCAGATCAGGAAACGAGGAGGGGGGGGAGAGATTAAGCCCTCCTCCCCCAGTGCGGTGGAACACACACAATTCTGGATCAGGACTTTATTTGGGGTTAATCCTTCCTCCCCCATGCCACAGTCTCAATCCTTGTGGTCCTATCAATCAATCCATGTACTATTATTCACTGAATTAAAAAAAAATAAGCAGGATCAAGTGCTGTCACACTTCTTGCTAACCAGACGAAGCTCTGCCACCAGCGCAGCCTTTACCTGAACCATGCCATGGACTCACCTGGACCAGAGCTCCCATGACCCTCTGGTTTGCTGCCTTGGCTCTCCCAAAGCTGCGTATGTTGAAAGCACAGATTTTGAATGTGGCAACCACAAGCTGCGCACCCAGCAGCAGGACGAGCAGAAGGGTGACCGCTGCTGGTGCCGTGGTGGCCCTGGGGCGCCCCATGTTCCCTGGATATCTGCATCTAGCAGATTGGGAGAAGAATGCTAGCCCAGAGGTCATTATTGCTGCATCTGCAGCCAGGCAGGGGAGGACGCGGCCTTTGTGTTGGCTGTCGAGTGGTGTGACATGCGACAATGCAGCAGAGAAAGTGCTGGGTCACTCCGGCAGCATAGTCACTATCTGAGAGAGAACTGAAGCGCCATTCCCATCTTCTCCTCCCCCCTCCCTGGATCCCACTGTCCAAACCACCCATAAATTACCCATGGGAATGGGCTAATTTCCTGTACGTAAATGCAGCCTCAGGAATTTTCTGAGAAGACCGCTTGTCAAAAGTTTCCTGAGAATCTAATTACATTTCTCGAGTCAGTTCTGCTTCATTCATCCTTTCTTTTACCAATCCTTTCAGACTTGTTTTTGCTAAACCAGTGAAGCACACATTTGACAGCAGCGGTTGAACTATTGTTATGTTGCTTTTATTTCTATCATATTATACACATTTTTAAAAATACTTTGTTGGAAATATTACATCAAGATGAAAGTCTTCCATCCAGCACCATATTTCTGATTCACAACATTGTTACCATTTTAAGCATTTCAAGAAAGAGGGGAAAAAAAGCATAAAACAAGTGCATAGGCAGCAGTTGATATACACATTGTGCTCTTGTCTTCACTGGAAACCCAGAAACCTCACTTGAGGAAAGTGCAAACAGAGGTGGATTGTTTTAGCAAGGCTTAACTGTTTTCTGTAGAAATCAGTACTCCTTACATTTTAGTTTTTAACTACATTTTCTAATCCTGCCCTTCCTCCAAGGAATTCAGGCCAGCACACAGTTCTTCCCTTCCCTTTTATTCTCACAACAACCCTGTGAGGTAGATTAAATTGAGAATATGATTGCCCCAGGATCACCCACTGAGCTTTATGGCTGAGTCGTGGGTATTTGAACGTTGGTATATCCCCTCTAAAGCCTGGGCTACACTATAGCCGTGCGGCTAGCGTGACGTCCTGCGTGCGGCACGCACGAGCACGCACGGCAAGTGCAGGCTGCCGACGGCAGCCGGCGCTGGCCCGTCGGCTGCCGACGTTCTCGCACGGGCAAAGTCGGCCTCGGCTCGACTTTTACCCCGTTTCTGGAACGTCGGGCCAATGGGGGCAGCCCTTGAACAGTAGGGGCGGGACAAGTCTGTGGGGACCAGCTTCTGTCCAATCAGAAGCCACAACTGAAGAGCACGTGTGGTTTTGTTCCGGCTGCGTTCCAGCAGCGCTCCGGCTGCCGCTCCGGCTGCGAGACGCAGCCGCGACGCAGCCGTCGACAATGTAGCTCGGCCTTGACAACGATGCCACATGGGCTCTCTCTTTAAAAGTGCTTCACTTAGGCTGAATCATGCCCTACATTTTTATAGGCAACACTGAAAAAAGTAGGAAGGCACAGACAGGTATAGAGTCCCAGTCCCAGGAAGCGTGACAGAGGTCCAGAAAAAACATTTCCTCCATATTCATCACTGAGCTGACTGAGAATGGAATTCAGCTAACAACAAACATCATACACCTCCAAAGGTCTCTTGAAAACTGAGCCTCAGCTGTATGCAAACCAGCATAAAGAAAGATGAGACCTTTTCTATAGCACCCGGGCTGCATTGTCTTCTATATAGTGCATATTTCATTTGTTAATAAGTCTCTTTCTTGCTGCTCCTTTTCAGATGGGAGGGGGCTACTACTACTATGATTATTGGCTTGAATCCAAAATGCTACTTAGGCACACCCAGGGGTTTTGGTATGTTCAGTGGCATCTTTGACTCCTTCCTGTAAAATGGCAGATCCCCTTGTCATATCAAAAGCTGCTGTTCAGTCTTCCCTCATTTTGAGAAGAGGTTTTGCCATGCAGCGTGGGGGGAGGGGGCCTGCAGTTCAAGAAACATGAGCCCAAATCTCCTTGTTGGAGCACATAGAACTAGTGATGTCATTCTTAGGATTCAATCCAGGTTTAAGAATAATATTCATATGCCGCTTTTTCAAGAAAAACATTCACAAAATGGGTTACATGGAAACATGAAATGAAAAAAAATGGTTCTTTGTCCTCAAAGGGATTACAATCTAAAGAGAGACCAGCAAACAGTAACTGGGAAGGACATTCTGCTGGGATGAATAGGAACAGTTGCTATCCTCCTGCTTAATATAAGAGAACCACAACTTAAAAGGGTCTCATACCAGTAGCTATGGCTACTGCTTATACCATTCACCCATTTGTACTAGACAAAACAGGTCCATGCAGATTGATGCAGTGTAACAGGGTGCCCAAGAGGCTGACATCACACACACACACACACATACACAAACACAAACACAAACACACAACCCCTTTTCTATGTCGTTGTAATGGGGAATGTACCCAGAGCAAGCAAGTATAAATAGTTTGAATGCCACTTTGTGTATCCATTTTGATGACGTATTCAACCCTGGCTACAGGGGGCGCTCTAACAACAGCAATATGTCTAAAGCCTGTGAGATGATCACTTTTACCAGACTGCAGGAGCAGCAACAAGATATTATAGAAGCTAAGAACTGTAAAGTCCTCAGGATCATATTGATTGCCTTAGGCAAGCCACACTCTGCCCCAGCACCAGTATGCTATATGAGAATCAGTGCCACTGATTCTCATATAGCATAGTGCAATCCTAAGCATGTTTACTCAGAAGTAAGTCCCAGTGTGTTCAATGGGATTTATTCCTTAGTAACGACTCAATTCATATTGAGGGTCTGCGTCGGCAGAACACACCATAAAGTGCTTTTGCGGCAGCACAAGGCTCTGGCACGCCGGCAACAATCCTTCCTGTTAGCGCTGGCGGAGCGACAGAGGCCTGCCAGAGCAGGTAGGTCTAGTGTAGGGGAGGGGCCTGAACAAGGTGAGGGAGGGCGGAAGGGGAGGAGATGGGGCAGTCGGGCAAGGTGGGAGAATCGGGCCCCGAGGGGATGGGATTGGCGGCACCAGCATGCATGTACTCAATTCCAAGGCCCTTCCCAGGTCTGATCCACCTGCGCAGATCAATGTGGATTTGTGCCAGGGATATTGCTGGAGCAGGTCTGAGTTGACCCATTGCGGCTGCTGGGGCTTACCCCAGGGCAAGGTGACAAAAGTCCCCTTACCCTGAGGAGACCTCCAGCAGCCAAAAATCCCCCACGGGATGCAGTGTAGGTAGCCTGGGTCGCTGCATCGCTGCATGAGGATTTAGGTTTGGTTGGACTGTTAATGAGTTTAGGATAGATAGTAACTTAATAGTGGCATTGCCCTATTTTACAGGGCTGTGGAAAGGATTTCTGAGATAATGTATGTCATTTGCTTTGAATTCTCTAAAGTGCTATGTAAATGCTATGTATTATTACGGTCAGTTTAAAAAAAAACCACCCCACCAACAAACAAAACTCACAAAATCCCTGTTCGGGCCAAGTGAGCATCCACAGCACAAAATGACAAAGTAAGCCTTTGCTGAGAATTTGGACCCCCATTAGTTCCTCTCTTGCTTTTTCCACCAGTATGCCTCTGCCTCATGGAGCACAAGACCTTAAACAGAGTTCTCACCTAGAGGTCCTTCCGAACTAGGAATTGTATCCCAACTCCATCTTCAGTTCCTTCTATTTTGCACTTGCGCAAGATGGCAAGATTTTCACAGATCCTTATCCAGCCCCCTGTAACCCCCCAAAATCTGCTTTTTTGGATTGAAAGGCCCAGGAGGCTGGCTGGAGAGGAAAAGAAGGAGAATGGGCAAAAATTGCATTCCCCTCTTGTGCAAGCACAAGCCAAAGTAAATGAAAGGGGTTTAAATGCAACTTTTGGACTTTGTGTCATGCTTTCATCCACTACTGCTATTGTGAATTACAGTATATACATTTAAGCTTTAAACAGAATTGTCACACACTGTACTTGCATTTCATGGCCATTTGTAAGTAGTAATACTTACAATTTATTTTTATTTTCCTGTATACCTGTGGAGTGTTTGTGTGTGGGGGCTGTAGACATAAAAGCTTATATTACAATCAGGCTACAATCCTATGCACTTTTCTGGGAGTAAACCCCATTGAACACCATGGAATTTACTGCTGAGTAGACATGCGTAGAATTGTGCTGTTTGTTAAGGTGACACAAGACTCTCTGTTAACTTTCTCTTTTACATGTTTAGCATGGTTTTTTAACCTTCTGTCTGAAGAAGAGTTCTGAATTACTTAAAAGCTTGCATATGTATGAACTTTAGTCGGCCCTAAAAAAAACTATCATTTCAGAAGCACTGTAGATTTGGCTTAATTAAATTGTTTTTTGGCTGCAGGTGGAAAGGTTTAACTTCAGCTAGCCAAAATCGGCATACAAAAACTTACTCTATTTTTTTAGCTAATAAGATGCATTCTGCCTGAGGTAGTTGCTCTGTGTAACTTGGAAATTTGAATCACATATTTAAACCACAGGTTTGTCCAGTAAAAGGTATCCATCCTCTCACCAATTCCACAGCTCTATTGCTGTGGGACCAGCTTGGCCACCAACATCTGGACCCCCAGGATTGGAAGAGATTGAGATGTTATACCCTGAACCAGAAAGCATGGCTAAGATCAGTAGCAGAAGACCAGTTGGTCTGGCTGGTTGAAGCCCCCAAGAAGCTGCGTTCAGCTCCACCTCTACTGGGTAATGGTCGCTGATCTCCAAAGCCTGGAGAGAAAGGAGAGAGAGAGAGAGAGAGAGAGAGAGAGAGAGAGAGAGAGAGAGAGTGAAGAGCAGGGAAACATACTATTGAGTTTCTCTCCCTTGTTTTGAATACATGAAAAAGGGTGCTTTCCCACAGAAAACTCCACAGTTTAGCACAGTTTTATTCTAGGAAGCAGGAGAACCTTTTCTCCAAGAGGACCCCTCATGGCAACGATTCAAAACCCGCAATATGCAGATATATCCTGTTAAGGGGATGGGGCTTCAGAATCAGAGGCATTCCCCTTCTCCATGTCTATCGGCAGCAGAAAAAAAGTATGCCAAATAGTAAAAAGTATGCCAAATAGTAAAAAGCGGCCGCAAAAAGCAGTATCCCCTGCTACTGATCTTAGCCATGCTTTCTGGTTCAGAATAAGGGAAACCATGAAGAATGGCTTCATTTGCATAATAATAAGATCACAGAATTCTGGGGCTTTTGGGGTCAGAATTCGGATTGCTCTGGAACAGAATTGTGACTTCCTGTGTAAGTGTGGAGCATACATAGCCCCACCCATAATACCTGCTCATATGTACAGATTATTATGAGGAGTGTGTCTAACTACAGTACTCCCCCCATATCCGCTGGGGATATGTTCCAGGCCCCTCCTTGGATACTTGAAACCGTAGATAGGAGCGAAACCCCCTCCATGGTTTCTTGAGGGGCCCCCATCCTGCCTCCCCTGCGGGCAGGCGTGCGCCGCCCCACCCCCCGCTCTTATTTTTCTTTCAGCAAGCTTTGTTTCTTCCTTAAAAACAGAGAAGCAGCCTCCATTGCAGGCAAGTAGAACAAGACTAAGTCCTAGAGAGGCTCTGCAAGGTTTCTGTTAACAAACAGGAGAAGCAGCCAGAGGCTGCTTCTCCTGTTTGTTTAAGGAAGAAACAAAGCTTACTGGGAAAAAAGTAAAAGCCTGGGGGGGTCCCCACGATCGTGGATAACTGAAACCGTGGATAGCGAATCCGTGGATATGGGGGCCCACCTGTACTGTGAACAGGTCCAACAGTAAGGTTTTGCCTGAACTGAGTGAACAGTAGGCAATTTTCCTGCAGGGATGGGGGTTTGAGATGAGTGCTTGGCAGACTGTATGTGGGATACCACAATGCATGGGGATTTTTCCCAACTCTCAGATTTCAGTGTTAGTCCTATAATTACACAAGTTATGTACTCTATAGGGTGAGCTTAAAAATCACTGCTGTAATGTTTATGATTTTCAAGAAAAACAACTTTGAAGTTAGCTAAAGTTTGCATGAAAACTACTCCCATTGGCTGGCAAGATTATGATGTCATCATTCAATCCTTGAAGGAATCCAGCACTACTGGAATGCATTTGGTATGAGTTTCCACACTTTTCCCTCCTATTTTTGACAGCTCTACTGTCATCTGCCAGGCCCAAAAATCTTGGTAGGCCTTTTAAGCAAACATTTAGGTTTGTTGGATGGAAAATTATGGGGGACTCTGTTTTTCTCCAGCTACTGTGACTGTGCTGAACTCTCCCTGTGTCTCTCCTTGGAACATGGAAGACAGTGAGGAACATCTGCTCCCCCTTCCCCGTATCTATGATTGATGGGGTGGTGGTAGCTGGGTGGGCTGGGGGGAGAGTGGGAAATGGCAAGGGATTGCTATATCTGAGTGAAAGAGGAGTCCACGGAAAGTGTGTGTGATCTGATGTCCTGAGTCTCCTAGTCCTATGCTGAAGAATGAAAAAAACCCTGGACTGAGGGGGGCAAAGGAGATGGAAGCAGAATGGAACAATGCTGCATGTGAACTGTAGGGAGGGTGAAGGTGGATTGAAGCCTCTTTTCACTTGCTGGCTCCCACCAGTGGAGAGGGGGGCAATCCTCCTCATCTTAGGCAGGGCAAGTCAGTTAGAATCCAAATGACCCCAAACTGGTCTCTCCCTCTCTCTGCAGAAATAATCCAGGGCTGGCAAATATATGCTGCTTTACAAAAGTGCTTGCTCTTTGCCTCTGCTTATGCAAATAAAGCAAATATTAGCAAATGCAAAGAAGGCACCACCACAAGTCTCCAGTGTTCTCTCCTTCAAGAACATGAAACCCAGTAGCAAAGCCCCTAAAACTCGTCCCGGCATGGCAGGGAGTGGGAAGGTTGCAACTATATCTTTTCAAAGACATTGAATATCTCCACTGTTCTATCCCCCAGAGTAAATTGTCCTTGGCTTACCTCTGTTTGGGAAACACAGAGCACAATATTGTAAAGTTCATCTTCAAAGCAAGACATAAAGGAGGGGCAGGAAGTAAGCACAATGACCTCTCTAAGCAATAAATTGCCCAGATTGATGGCGCAATCCTGACTAAGCTTGGAACGGCGGAGTGACTCCTCCGCCGTTCCAAGCTGTCGCGAACATGCCGTAAAGCACGTTCGTGATGACTTTAGAGTAAGGGTGACTGGCGCAGAGGCTGACTGCCCTCACTCCACCGCCGGATCGCCCATGTGGCCACCGAAGGAGGTAAGTGCAGCTCCAGCAGGGGTGGTCCAGGCGGTGAGGGAGGCCGGGGGTTGGCGGATCTTGCCCAGGGAATGGGGATAGCGGCTGCAATATCCCTTTCCCCTTCCTGGGCCAGATACGCTGTTACACAGCCTCCTCGGACTTGCGCCAGCTAAATAGCTGGTAGAAATCCAAGGAGCCCCATCGGGGCCTTCCCGCGCTACACTCAGGGGAAGGGGACGAACGTCCTCTTCCCCCGAGGAGACCTCAGGGAACGGGGATAGGATTCGGTGGGCGCCCTGGGCCGCTGGCCGGATACTTAGTAGGATTGGGCTGCCCGAGTATGGCCAATCTTGCAGATTGATAGCAGGCAGTGCCAAGGGATTAGCTCTCCAGGATCACCCAAATTCTGGAGGATTCTAGAAGGAAGATTCAAGCCTGTTGCACTAATATCCTGGTTTAAACTTCCTATAGTTCCAACCCTAGGTGCAGGGAACCAGTACCTGACCTACAAGAATCCTGGTTTTGTGGCACTCAACAGTGGCTCTTTTGCTGTGCTTGGTTGACCTCATAGTTTTTCTTCAAAGGAAGAATATTATATACATGATATAATAACCCCATGATTTCTGTGTCCCAGCAAGAACTCCCCTGGTACCTCTGCCTCTGAGAGTCCAAATTTATTGGGGAAGTCAAAGGGCTGAGCTGATTCAGGTACAACCGCAGCCAGACAGCGTTCACCATGCACCACGATCCTGTAGGGATGAGAGAGAAGGGCATGAGTTACATGCAGAGAAAATCCCTAGCATAAGAACATAAGTCCAGCTGGATCAGGCCAAAGGCCCATCTCATTCAGCCTCCCGTTTCCCACAGTGGCTCACCAGATGCCTCTGGGAAACCCATAAGCAGGAGAGACTAGAAGGTCTATTTCTCTCCCATCATTGTTCCCTCCCCTGTACCTGGTATTCAGAGGCATATTGCCACTGAACCGGGTGATGGTGCAATTGCATAGCCATCATGACAAGGAGGCATTGTTAGACCTGACCTCCATGAATTTACCCAATCCCCCTTTAAAGCCATCCAGGTTAACGGCCATTACCAGATAGGTTTGGGAAAGCGACCCTGCCAGTCAGTCAACAATACAGATAGGACAATGGTTCCATTCAGTATAAAGGCAGCTTCCTATGTTTTCCATCTAGATCATGCACTGTGCACCTGACCTAAACCCACATTCCTCAACCCCTCCCATACCTGTCATAGGCACAGCGGGTGTTTTCTCGGACAGTAGTGTCAGCTTTATCACTGATAAGCCAATGAAAACCAGGCTTCTGGCGCAGGCGGATTTGTCCCCAACGCTTCTTTGCCACGTAGCCACAATCAGCGTTGAAATCACCCAAGAAAATCATGTCCTGTGATGGGGATGTGGGGGGAAGAAGGAGGAGGAAAGTCATCCTATCCCTTAATTATTTAAGGGGTTCAGTGAGTTACTTCAAGGGATGTAGTAAAGCCATGTCACCTGTCCACCGAGTTACCAAAAAGTAAATACTGTAACTACAGAGTAATAACAATGTTTGTTATTAACATTTAGATGCTACTTTTTGAGTATCCAAAGCACTTCACATAGATTTGTCTTGCGGTTATCCTTACAACATCATGAATTGTCAACATGAAGTTGTTGTAATATTATCCCCCTGTTGAAGATGATGGAGCAGAAGCTCAGAGGGAGAGAGAATGGCTTGCGTAAAGCCACCTACAGCCACATCCTCTGCATATCTACTCAGAAATAAAGCCCAATGAGTTCCATAAACCTTAGTCCCAGGTAAGCATGTATACCTCCCCAGCCCAGCCATGAGGCAACCTGATACAGCTTGCATCAGATGGCGGGGCTGAGAGGGCAGAAGATTCGGGGAGCCCTTCACCCCAAGCCCTTCACCCCCAGTCTGCCACTGCCTCCCTCCAGCCCACTGCACAGCAGACATGAGCAGCATTGATTCACTTCCCATTCACTCACATGGGAAGCAGATTAACTGTTTCCTTACCATGCTCCATTGCGCAGTTTGCACAACCCCAGAAGTGTGTGGGACTTCTGGTTTTATTTTCATGTTGTTATACATGTTGTTAACATACAACCTGTATGTTGTCTGCACACACAATAAGTAATATCTCACTACCACAGTAAATGGTGTAAATAAATATCACCCCTCCCCACCTGACTCCTTATCTATCTCTCAGTGATAGGTTATGTTCATATGTTATGTCCTCCAGAGTGTTTGAAACTGCTGATGAATTTTCAAGCAGTTATTTAAGACTAAACTATCAGGGGGTTGATGTTGGGGCAGGACAATTTTTGATTCCCTTTGTAAAGAAGCAGTCAGTTGCCTAGGCAGGCGCACTGGGAGTTAGCCAAAAAAAAAGAAAAAAAAGAAGCCACAATCATCTTCAACTTGGGTTCCCCAATCCTTGCACCACCCCAATACCTCTGTGCCCCAGCGGTCCTGCACATTCAGAAAAACATCATAGAGAGCATCAATTTCAGCTTCTGCCTTCGAGGGCATCGTGTGTTGTGGGATCAACACCAGCTCCGGGAGTTCTTGAGGGAGCAGAAATGGAGAAAACAACCATGAGGGACAGAAAAACCCAGCCAATCTGGAGTCCAATCTCAACCCAACCCTTACACATGTTTAGGTGTTTCAAGGGGGTACCTTGGGGGACAGAGGTTGCGGAAGCTTAACAGTGAGGAGCACGAACAGTAAAATCTGGTCAGGGGGAGAGGATACCTTCTTAGCCCTCTTGAAGCACAACATTCTCCAAAAATATAATGATCACCCAACATTCCTATAGCTGCATATTTCAGGTGTTCAAAGAACATACATGCAACTGACCCGATGCAGGCATTTCAAGTGAATACATGTAGACCTCCTTTCTAGGCATGTTCATTCACTCTGCTTATGTTGTGAGAATACTGGTGCATCACTCAGGGCGCAATTCAATCCTACTTACGCCACCGTTGTAACCAGCGGCCCAGTGAAAATGGGAGGCCCCAGAACGGAAAGGGGATTCAAATCCCCTCCAAAAGGGGAATTCAAAGGGGATTTGAATCCCCTTTCTGTTCTGGGGCCTCCTGTTTTCGCTGGGCCGCTGGTTACAACGGCGGCCTAAGTAGGTTTGGATTGCGCCCTTCGTCATCCTGACATCAAGTGAAGCCCATGTGTGTGAAGCAGCCATCAGAAATCAAACACTGCAGACAGAGCTTCCCAGCAGCAGCATCACCTCTCATTAGCTCGTATCCAATGCTTGCCAACTGAGGCAGGTCATGCATTTAGCTACAAGTCATCAGGCCACTGAACCATGTGCCTACATGTGTCACTCAACCTTTATCAGGGCTCCCAGAATATTGAAAACACTTGAGTTTTTCGCTGGTCTCCATGGATGGGAGTTCTGCAATTCTGATGCAGCCAGTATGAACTCTTCTCTTTTATTCCTAGCTGTTTCTTTACCAGTCCATCTTTCAGGTTGTGATGCATCAGTATATTATTTTATTCTCACAACACTGTGAGGCAGGCTAGATTGAGAGCCAGTGACTTGCCTAAGCGCCGCCTAGTGAGCTTCATGGTTGGGAAGAAATTTGAACTTGGGTCTCACATTCAAAGGCAACAGTCTACATCCACTGGCTGGCTGCCTTCATCAAGCAGACTTGGTGTATAAAGACTGTCATGAACAGTCTATTCACAAACTGTCTTAGAAAATGCAGTAAGTAGGGAAGGTGTGGTTGCTTTGTTACATGGGGCCCCCACGCCATCAGCAAGGCAACTCACAGCAATGCAGAGATGAAAGGAAGGGAAACCAGAGTAGATTCTGCCCCAGAGGGCAGAGCATCGTGTTGGTACAATTCTACCCCGAGTCACCAGAGACCGAACTCCTGCATCCTGGGCCCTCACCTTTGTTTGGTGTGCTGATACGGACAATGAAAGGCTCACGAGCAAAGACATCCGGTCGGTCTGGATGATCGTCCTCATATTTGTAGGAGTCCAATATCCGAGTGCTCTGGTCTCTAAGAGAAGGGAGGACACAGATGAACAGTGGACGATCTGGGCCCAGGCAGGAAGTGAAACAGTAGCACTATGGGGGTAGGAGGTCTGGCTCAGTGGAAGAGCTGCCGCCTTGTATGCCTGAAGATCTGAGGACGCCAGTTCGAGACACTCAGAAGTATCCAAGAGCTGGTAACACGCTGCTGACAAGCTACAGAGCCTCAGTGTGAGAGAGAAATCTGTCAGCTGCACTCTGAGTGGGAGACTGAGTTGCCATCAGTTGAGCATGGGAGGCGAATGCCAGAGAGAGGCCAGATTGTGAACGATACCATCTGGAATGAAGTCGTTCTACGCAAAGATTAGAACATTGTATTGTAAAAAAAAAAAAACCCTTTTCGGGGGGTTACAAAGCCTGCCTATGTGAACCGCCTTAAATTAAAGTCGGAGGAGAAATCTGATGACCAAAGAAAGGCAGTATATAAATACTGGTATTTTATTATTATTATTATTATTATTATTATTATTATTATTATTATTATTATTATTATTTTAAGTTCTTAGAAGAAACATGATTTCCATGATAACACAATGACACATCTTTGTCATGTGCTGTCAGTTTCCATTTATGAGTTGCCCAGGCAAGACAACAGGACAAAAACCTGTTTCATTCTGAAACATCACATTTAAGGAGGGGGCTGAGACATCAACAACCTCAAACACACTGGCACATCCTCTCACATGCATCTATCTTCCAAGAGTGTCATGGGGATCACTTTAGGGCACAGGATGAAAAGATACCTAACCTTACATGCAATTTAAAGATGCAAAAGAGGAAGAGGATGAATGTCAATGTGACACACATAAAGAAAGGAAGGAGGGCGGGGAGGAGTCTGTGTTCAAGAAAGGTTGTGACAAAAAGGGGATTGGCCATTGGTTAAGAATGAACAAAATGTAATGGGTAGAACTTAGGGTCCAACTTAGGCTTTTCAAAATGTGGCATACTTTGTGGACAGTCCCCAAGCCTCTACTGTGGACAGCTCCCACGTCTGCAGTATGGTAATAATATTAACAACACTATAAGAATTAGGGCCCAATCCTATCCGTAAAGCAGCTAGTGTCAGTCGCAAAAAAGTGCTGCTTGCACCGTGGGTGGGAAGGCCTGCGCCCTCCCATTCACATTGTTGCTGGCTCTCCCGCTCATAAGAATGTCAGGGGAGGTGGGAGGGGTGGGGAGGGGCAAAACAGGTTGGGGAGGAGGCATAACGGGGCAGGGAAGTTGCAGGAGGGGTGGATCTGGTGTCAAAGGCACACGCTGGATACTATCCCCTCCAGCAGTAGCCTCCCCACCCCCTTTTTCTCCTCGGACTCACGCTAGCAAAATCGCTAGCGCAGGTCAAAGGACACCCATTGTGGGTTGGGAGGCTTACACAGGGGTAAGGGGATTTAAAATCCTATTTCCCTGCTGAAGACTCCCAATCTGTCCCCCTCCACCATAGGATGCAGCTGCCAGCAGTCGCCATTTTGGCACCACTGCATAGATTGGGGGGGGGGAACGGATAGGATTGGGCTACCACTATCTCAGTAATGTGCTAGGTAGAAACTACTAAAAAACACAATATAAATTATGATGATGATCATGATGATGAAACATACAGACAAGGTGAAGGCACTCACCTGTATATGAACACATAGCTTTCTTGGTAGTTTCCCCGGCCCAGCCGAGGGCTAGTGAGGTAGCTGTAGGTGCCAGAGGCATCAAACCTGACGAAGAGACAATTCTGTTGAATTCAATAATAAAAAGGTAAAGGTGACCCCTGACAATTAAGTCCAGTCGTGTCCGACTCTAGGGTGTGGTGCTCATCTCCATTTCAAAGCCGAAGAGCGTTGTCCGAAGACGCCTCCGTTGTCATGTGGCCGGCATGACTCTCCTTGCCGCAGCGCGTAGCATGCAGCTGGAACACGGAGCGCTGTTTACCTTCCCGCAAGCGGTACCTATTTATCTACTCGCATTGACATGCTTTGGAACTGCTACTTTATTGTAATATATATATGTATATATATATATATATATATATACATGGATACAAAAAGGGCATTTCCCATCCTAGGGACCTGGCCAGGATATGGATAAACAGAAAAAGAAGTGACTTGCTAGGCACTCTGCTGGGGGCTAAATGCCCTCAAAACAGTCTCTGCGCATGCGTGAAAATTGTAAAAAAATACCCGTATTAACGCACTGCTTGGGCCTTCTTTCAGAAGGCCCTGGAGCGCCGACGGGGTCGGACACTCCGAGGCCGGCTCCCGGGCCGGCCTCAGAGCGTCCGGAGGGCGACGCGGGGGGGGGAGCCGGGTCGCCCCCCGCACCGCGATGTCAGAGCGTCACTAGGGTGACGCGCGCCCCCTGCCCCAGGGTGACGCGCGTCCTAGTGACGCTACTGGCTGCTCTCGCGTTTGGCTCGGAACACTGACCCAGGGACTCCACATTCATTGGTTGAGCTGCCTCAGGCCCACACCCTTCAAGGGACGGCTCTGCTCACACTCACCTATTTAGAGCTGCTAACAAGGCAGGGATTGCCTTTCCCTTCACATCCATCACCTCTTGTAGGACAGAGATATCACATCGAGAAAGAATCTGTGGAGTGTGGGAGGAAATGGAACAGAAAAAGACATGTTAGTTTATGTTTGCTAGGGGCCGCTTCCTCTTTCTCTTTGGGTTAATCTCAGCATGACACAGTTATGGACTTTTTTGCTACCACTGGATCCAGCTACATCTTGTGACTGGAGACTTGTGTCTTAGGATGCATATCATGCCAGATAACCAAAAAAGAGTGGAGGGAGATAATTATTTCATGTGCAGAAGCAGCAGCAGGCAGGAGGGGAGTGTTGAGCACTTCCTCTGCCCCCTGCTTTTGCCCCCTCAGCTCCTTCCTTCAGCCTCTTGTTTCCTAACTGAAGTCCAACGCTAGAAATCATAAAAATTCTGCACTACAAAAAGCTAAGTTTTCAACCTATATACATTTTATGCATAAACCCTATATACATAGGCTTACCAGATCTCCAACAGGGGACAGAGTGCTAGACCTTTAGGAGAAGGAATGTGGGCAGGTGTAGCTTGTTAAACCTTAGAGCACAATCCTAGGCATGTCTACTCAGAAGCAAGCCCCATTGTGTTCAGTGTTCATTGTGTTCATTGGGGCTTGCTTCTGAATGTAGACATGCCTAGGATTGTGCTCTAAGGTTTAACAAGCTACATCTGCCCACATTCCTTCTCCTAAAGGTCTAGCACTCTGTCCCCATTGGAGATCTGATAAGCCTAATCAGAACCCACAAGCAAGCACCATGCCAGAGAAACAAACGTCCTTCCAGCTCCTGCTGCAGCCAAAGTTCTTTACCAGGTATCTTCCTAGGATTATCTAGTTGCAGCACACCCCACCTTGACAAGAGCATTCACGACATGGGGCTTGTCTGCCTTCCCTTGGGCAAAGCGCTGAGTGTTGAAGGCGCAGATCCGGAAGGGGGATCCTGGTGGGCACAGCAGCAAGAGCAGCAAAACGGGCAGCAGGCAGGAGTGTTCCATTCCTAGGAATCCAATAGGGTTCTTCTTCTATAGACAGGTTCTGTGAGAAATTATGAATGAGAAAAAGAAGGACATGCAGACTGATGGAGGAGCTGGTGCGTGGCAGCAGGGAGAAAGCCCGCTAACTGCTTGCAACAGTGGCCTGCCACTCATGAAACTCATGAGACAAGGCTAAATATAGAGATGAGTGCTACTACTACAGGCATTCCAGGCCCAGCTGCAGGAAACCCCCTTCCTTTTCTGCTTTTGGCAATTTATTTAGAACATTTCTGAACGGTCTTTCTTCTGAAAGTACCCAAGGTGGTTTAGAATAGCATTTAAAAACAAACATGTACAGTAGTAAACTATAAGAACATGTATTTTTTTTTTCTTAAGGAGACAGTTACAGCAGGAAGCGACCTTCATATTCAGCAGGATCAGAAACCAAAGGTCTGGACAAAAAAGGAATGCTTTTACCGTATTTCTTCGAGTCTAAGGCGCCATCGATTCTAAGGCGCACCTTTACTTTCAGTACCACCAGCAGGGAAAAAAAAAAATCCATCAATTGTAAGACTCGCCTCCCTTCATTAAATCTACCTGCTCACCACCAACTCTCCCCAGCATGTCTCCTGCAGCTGAGGATGACTGAGTGCACTGCCTTTGCATAGCATTTCTGGCCCCATCAGAAAGTGCCATTTCCTTCGTTACCTGGGCTTGGGGGAGCTTCAGGGAGGCCTGCGCAACCCTCTGCAGGCCTCCCTGATATTCAGTTTGGCGAAAAACAGCGATTTTTGGGCATTTCTGGTTTCACGAAAACCAGAAATGGCTGAAAATCACCATTTTTGGCCGAACTGAAGATCAGGGAGGCCTGCAGAGGGTTGCGCAGGCCTCCCTGAAGCTCCCGCAAGCCCAGTAAGTAACAAGATAGCATTTTGGGGTGCTTTTTGGAGACCTTCGATTCTAAGACGCACCCCATTTTTTGAAATGCTTAATTGGGAAAAAACATGCATCTTAGAATTGAAGAAATACAGTATTTTACCATCATCTAAAGACTAAGAAGATGGAGCATAAGAAGCATAAGAAGAATGGAGATAGCCCAACAAACCTTGCCAAGAAGGAAAAATGTTCTGGAACAGAAATACTGCCACTGAAACAGCCCCACAACAAATATGACATATGGAAGTCACCTAGACTCAAGTAAGATCTTTTCTGCAGACAGGGCAAAGTTCACGTTTGAGGGGGCCCTTGGCAAAATGCCCTCCTACCTGGGTGCTCCCCCTAAGGCTTATGCAAGGGAAGCTTACCTTGACAACATTGCCTGATGGTTGGTTGTTTTGAGGAAGCAGCGATGGAGCCTGTCACTGTCTCTTTTTCAGGCACTCCCCCCCCCCATTCACAACTGGGACCTTCCTCCAGAGACCCTGGCAATGATATGGGCCCCTCTGGAGACACCTTCCATTTGCATATGGCAGAGAGGTGGCCAAACTTGCTTAATGTAAGAGCCACATACGATAACCTTCAGGTGTTTGAGAGCCACAATATTTAAGAAGCATTTGCATTCTTAAATGTATTTACTCACTACGAACATTACACTTACGTTTTAATCCAGTGAACTCTCAGTTTATACCTGCTAAAGAATTATAAAGCTTGAACATTTCTTATTTACCTTTTATATTAATTGAGATGCAAAAAGGAGCTCAGCCAACATATCTCAACATATTGCATGTGGCTCAGGAGGAGCTGCAATTTGGCTACCCCTGGCATATGGGATGGGTGAATCATTTGCTACCATGAGGATGTGGGCACAGGGAGGTTGGCCATGGGCCCTCCTGAGCAGGACTGGCCCAAGACCTCAGGCGGCATGTCAACCAAGTGTTTCCTCCCCCCCATTACCCTATGATGTGCCAGCCTCTGGTCCTCCCACTCTCCAATATGTAAACTTTTCCTTGCGCATTTCTTCTGAAGATACCTCCCACAAGGAATAACCGCCGTTGGTTCTTATTCGGTGTTCCATCCTGCTCCTGCTCCTAGATAAGTCAACTATATAAATATATGTCCCATTTATTTTTAATTATTTTTAAACTGAAGGACGTCGATAGAACTTCATAGAACTTCATAACCACTAAACATAAAACGTCTGTATTCTTAAGAACTTGTGATACTTAAGGTGAATGAAGAACAACGACAAAAATCGCCAAGTTTTATCTTCACTTTCAACGCCCAGCACTGAGTGACTGAAACAGCTGTGCAGCAGCAGAGAAACTGGAAGGGTGTCAGATCTCGATACTATTGTTCTCCGATGAGTCAGAGGAGCTGCCCAGTTGTTTACGGAGTGCGGGTAGGGGACTCGCCAACATTTCACCATCGTACAACTTTCCAGCTCAACTTGTACAGCCCGATCCGAATCATGTTTACTCAGAAGTAAGCCGCCCTGTTCATTTCAGAGGGAATTACAGACCGATCCTCACTATATGCTTATTCGGAAATGGAGCTTATTGCCAAGCCTGTTTGCAGCGCGGCGCCTATATTTCAAGAAAGCTGGAAGTACTAGCACGATTATTTAGCCAGCTAGGCAAAATTCAGCTTGAACCTGGGAGGAATCGCAAGGAATCCAGCTGTCACTGGGTCAGGGCAGGCAGGGGCACTCCCGGGCGGGAGAGCAACTCCCAAGATCCTCTTCCTGAGTCACACATGCCTGCCATGACAGACACAACCAAAACAGGAAGGGCTCCGCTTTCTGTCTGCCGAGAATGTTTCCTTACAACTAAAGGGCAATTTTTGCGAATGCGCTCTCCAAATGCTGCCTCCCCTTTCCTTCGTCCCCAGCAAAGAGTCCCACTCACCCCCATCCGAGGAGCGATAGATCCATTTCGGACTGCTCCTCCATCTGGTTGACGGGGGAGGAGAATCAAATCCAAGCAAGAGATCTTGGGAGGAGGAAGTCGCCTCTGAGGAACCTCCCGGAACTGGCTAATATCGAGACTGGGCAGCGCTGTCGGCAGCAGCTGAACCCAGCAGGGCTGACCTCTCTGAGCGTGTCCAGAGCGCGCTTCAGAGGATGGAACCACAGACTGCCTGCCCGCCCCTCCAACTTCCACTCACCTGGAGTGAACAAGCCGGTGTCCAGGCAAGCAAGCAGCTTGCACCCCACAAAATATCTTGCAGCCAAGCCCTGCCAGGCCAGGAGGATTCTGTAGCTATAAGGTGGTGCTGGTGGTGGTGGTGGTATGGTATCACAAAGTCTCTACAGGGTAGGGTCAAGGAGGAATTTGTGGGAACACAATATGTAATATAGCACACTGTCACCTGGTTCGTACATTTGGCAACCCCATGGTGATCACCTGCTGCAGTAGTGTGCAGGGCTGCCGGGGGCATTGGTGTAGTAGAAATTGTGTGTGTGTGTGTGGGGGGGAACCAACTTTTAGGGGCTAAAACAATGCAGGCCATACAGCTTACCCCTGCAATGGTGCAATCCCATACTTCTGAAATGCCAGTCTGAGCGGCATAGGAGATGGCGTAAGACCTCGTAAACAGTAAATATGCGCAGTACAAAATCTCTCTCACACACCTCACCTCTAAATGCAGCCTGATGGGGCCTGCTAAATGTCTTTGGTTTTGCTGCCTGCCTCAGACTGCCAGACTAGGGAGGCTGTTAAGGCAAGTACCTACTGGCACTAGCAGACAGCAAGAAAACATGACTGGTGGGCTCAGCCCACTGGGCTGCATTTAACTTGTTGGGCCACAGAAATGGTGCAGACTGAATCTAGACACCGAGGTTGAAAGGATCACAAGGTTACTGAGCTGTACTTGCCCTCCCTGTGAAATTAGAAGAAACAGATATTGGAACCTGCTTTGTGACCTCAAGATAGGAAAGACAATGTATCTATATTGAAACCAGCACAGCAGGGCCCGTGTCCATTTTTTCTTGCTTAAAAAAATGGTGAGAATCTCCTCCAGCAACAAAATTCTCTCCCATGCCATTCCACAGGGTAGGGGTTTTGCACTCTAGTGCTAGACTGGAGCTAATGCAAGTACAGCTAAATAATATCAGCAGTTGCTTTCTGAGAAAAGGTGCTGGATTTGCATTTCTCTTTTCCCATACAGCATGTTGCAAGCCGTTCCCTGATTCAAACGCATGATTGAATCGCATGATTCAAACAAGATCTCTCATCTTTCTCTCCTTGTCAGATTTGTCATCCCAAACCAGTAAAACAGGAACAATAATTGCTGTAGTATTCTTCATCCCATATTACCAGCTCACTCTCCTTTGGTGGTGGTTGCTGCTCTCCGGACTCACGCAAGTTTCATTGTTACTCAGGGGCATCATCTGCTTACTTGGACCACAACACCACCCCTATCTAATAAGTGATCAGTGGCAGAACATCCAAGGTACACTAAGACATACTGGTACACTGAAATTTACAGAAAATGCAGTAACTCAAAACATGCACACAAAAGATACATCTCTAAGCTGTAATATGTATCAAGAGATAAGAACATAAACATAAGAACATAAGAAGAGCCCAGCTGGATCAGGCCAAAGGCCCATCTAGTCCAGCTTCCTGTATCACACAGTGGCCCCACCAGATGCCTCAGGGAGCACACAGTCAACAAGATAACCTGTTTCCTGCTGCCACTCCCCTGCACCTGGCACAGAGAAAACCTACTTCTAAAACCAGGAGGTTGCTTATGGCTTGTAAGCTGTGATGGTCTTTTCCTCCATGAATCTGTCCAAACCCCTTTTAAAGGCATCTAGGCCAGGTGCCATCACCACATCCTGTGCCAAGGAGTTCCACAGATGAATTACACGCTGGGTGAAGAAATATTTTCTTTTGTCCGTTCTAACTCTCCCTCCACTCAATTTTAGTGTATGTCCCCTGGTTCTGGTGTTGTGCGAGAGGGAGAAGAATTTCCCTCTATCCACTCTCTCCATCCCATTCTCAATCCCTTCTCAATCATACACAAATGATGCCACAATGTGCTATCATACTACAATCCAAGCATTCTTACCAAACATATACATTACAGATGCAGATATAAACCAGGAGCATGCAATCAGATACAGTGAATGCAGCATACTGGTCCATGTGTACTTTTGTGCCCACTAATGGGCTCTATCTGCCCAGAAATAAAATCAGTAAGAAGCTTTCTGAGCTGAGGCACAGGTTTTGAAACAGGTTTCCCAGAGCCCAACCTTGTATTATTTTTGAAGGCAAGTCAGACTTTTTAAAATGTTATTTACAGCCCAATCCTATCCTCAGCATAGTGTGCAGTGGCACCAGTGTGGCCTCCATTGCATGCTGTAGGCCAGCAGGAGGCCGTGCTGTGGCAGACAGTAAAATAACTTTTTACTTACCT
>JANXHW010000002.1:116945690-117225690 GCA_026170595.1 Plestiodon gilberti rubricaudatus
GGACTGGAATGCTTAGAATGTCAGTGACAGAGCGATGACAACCGGAGGATCCCCTGTTGGGCATGATTTGTGGCTGCCTGTGGAAAGCTTGAGGATTGTGTTCTGCAGCTAAGTGAAGGTGACTACACCATGGAAGGAAAACATCTGGAGTTCAAGGGTTCTAGATAGAACAATATTGTAAAGATCCTTATTGGGTCTAGACAGCCTGCCTATGTAAACTGTCTTGAGTAATATCTGAAGAGCAATCTGAGGATAAGAATGGTGGTATATAAATACAGAAATAAATAAAATAAATTGAGTAACTGCACTCCAGTATTTCTTAACACAGACACAGCTGTCTCACTGGATTGCTGAAGACCATTCTTTATTTGTCCTGATTCCGGAGCCAATGCAACTTAATGAATGGGTGTGACAGAGATGCAACAAGTAATGGTTTTGTGTTCTGCTACTCACTGCTGCATCAAAGGTCAATGTACGCCCACATTGTTTTTTCAGTTCCTCCTTCAACTCCTCTGCCAGACAAGAAATGTATTTTGGGAGATACTGGCTCTCTAGTAGGCAGTTTAGTTAGCACAAGTAACTAGGGTGCACATATTCAATAAGGGACAGGGTGCCTATGCCTTTTAACCATTGGAAGAAGAGGGAATTTGGGCAGGTGTCGCTTGTTGCACCCTTCCATGATGAGCTGCACCTGCCCAAATTCCAGTGGTTAGCTTAAAGGTATAGGTAGGGCCATTCAGAGGAGTTTTATCAGGGGGTACAAAGTTTCTTTTGGGACCCTTCCCTACATATGAATTTGGTTCCTGGGCCCCCCTTTTTTGCTCCAGGGCCACCTTTTTGATCCACTTTTCATCCTGGGCCCAGGTACAAATTACCCCCTTATAACCCCCTTCTCAGAGGCCCTGGGTATATAGGCACCCGGCCTTGTCCCTTATTGAATCTGGGCACCCTACACAAGTACCATGGCCAAAATAGCACGGAAAGATTCTATGATTTCATTACCAAATGAAGCTTGTGAAGTGCTCTAGAAATTGGAGGCATCCTTTCCAACTACTCCCCTAGAAATTCCAGCTCCAAGTTCGTGAATTTTAAAAGCTGGAGTCACGCCATTATTATGAGCTTCACTGTAGCACGCATGTCGCAGATGCGGCAAAAACAACCACCACCACCAAACTCAGAATTCCACTTGGAGACTGTTTCGGAACTGACTTTCCAAGGGCAGAATTACTAAGCTCTGCATTTTTTAAGCTGTCTTGGAAAACATTCCCTAAAAGCTTGCCACACTTTTAAGAAGAAGCATGTACGGAGGGTTTGTGAAACGAAACACTTAAGGCTGATTCACACTAGACTTTTCCCGGCGCGCATGCCCCTGCCCTTGCGTCTGTCCCTGCATCGGCGCTTGTATGCGCTTCTCTATGCGGTTGGAGGCGGGGACTGCTTGCCGCCTGTTGTCCCTCCTTCTGTCCCGCCTTCTTGAAGAAAGCTCAGCTGTGATTTGGTGAACAGAAGAAACGCAAGCATTCCCGCAAGCGCAAGCGCATCAAAAGATGAGGGGAAACCATCTTTCCTCCCTCGACGCAAGCTGCGACGCAAGCATGAAAACAGCCCCGCAAGACCCAACGCAGATCCAAAACGAGCCGGGAAAAGGCTAGTGTGAATCAACCTATAGACTGCAAACCGTTCCTATCATCATTCTTAATCTTCCACAACCTTAGAGAAGTAAGTTCCCACTACAATCAGCAGCACTTTGCTTTCAGAATCTATGGTAGTAAGCGATGCTAATTCCAGAAGATATTTACAATGCGTGTGTACCAAATGAAATTTGGAATTCTCATAAGCGGGGTACCTCAAGCCCAGAGAAGGACCCAGACATTTTTCGACCGGGGGCCCGACCGACCTTTCCTCCCCCCTATAAAACTGTCATAACCCTGGTCATAAAACTGTCAAAATTAGGTTTCGGTTTTAATAAAGTGGTTTTTTGGGGGGGTTCTGGGGGTTTTTAGGGTGAAAAACAAACATTTTGGGGGTGCCCCATATCACCTTCACCTTCATGCACTGAATGCTAAGTGGGACAGAACAGTGAAAACAAAACAATATCTCTCCCTCTCGTTGGTCAATTCAAGATGGCGGCGCCCAGAGCAAGAATATGCTGCTTGTGCCCCCCCTCTGACAAAAGATAAGTACCCCAAAAGCACACACAAGCCCTGGGGGGGGGGCAAACGATGCAGAAAGCAGCTGGGAAGCAGCGGGGGCGGCAGCCGGAAACAACCCCCCCCCCCAGAAAAAAACAAAAAAAGCCTAAAACAAAAACTAAACTTAAGGGGTCCTGCGCCCCTTCCCCTGCCTCAGCGCCCTGGGCCCCAGGGCCCCCCCTTGAAGACGCCTCTGCAAAAGCCGCTATTATGGGTGTGCGTCATTACCGAAAAGGCTGCTGGGAAATGTAGTTTATTCCAAAGCATTTCGCTCCAGGGTGTATGCGAGATTTTTGCTGTGTGAGGACACGTGTTATTAGGATGGTTGATCGCGTAACTTGTTTGTTTGTAAAATGCTAATATGGAATATTAATATGGGGGGGAAAGTCAAGAGTAACATTTTAAGTGTATGTAAAGAGAAGTTAAGCGTGCCAAAGGAACGTATTTATATAATTATATTTGGAATACTGTATTGTTTGGTCGCTTTTAAATATACTTATATGTCTTAGTTGTATAACTCGTATATGTAATAATAGATAAGTTTTATAAACCAGGGTGCAAACAGTCTATACAAACCTGTGCGTTTGACAAGCGCTATTTAATTTAGACCCTGTGAAAAAGTTCCTAATGTAAAGAGTTCCATCCTATGCATGTCTACTCAGAAATCCTACTTTCAATGGGACCTACTCTCGTAAGCACCATGCCTTATTATAGTATCTTCTTAGGCTTATTCTACAAATGCTGACATTCTCCGCTTTTAAACTGCAATCCACTGCATGCTTACTGGCAGTAGGTCCCCCATGAATTGAACTTAATACAGTAAATGTAAATGCATATAGTGCTAGTAGTCATAGAACCCCCCCCCCCAAAAAAAAAAAACACCAACTTTGAGCCCGACTCCCACATCATCTCAGCCCTTACTTCTGGTCTAAAACGGAACTGGTTAATTTATAATACTATGTGCAAATGTTTTGGTATGCCAGCTGAAATTAACAGTACTTGTAACTGTAGGCTCCTGTCAACTAAAGCTTATACTACAATAAATTTGATAAGGTGCCGCAAGACGCTGTTTTTTAAAAACCTTTTCCAGTGCAAAGTATACAGTAGTACAGTATAAGACTTTCATCATAGAGATGCCAAAGGTCCTAGGATAGAGGGTCACCTTGCGCCCATCGAGAATGCCGGACCAATGGAAGCTTTCCATTTTTACCGGAAGTTTAATCTTGTGTATGTGTCACTCTAGTCTTTCTCAGTCTCTATGGTCTTGACAGAAAGTGTGCGTCACTCGGGAAGCTTTTTACAACTGATCGGCGATCGCAGCTGTGATCTTGCAGGAGCAAGTCACGTCTCGCTCGCCTTTTAAACATTAATTTTGTAAAAAAAATCTCATAACGTGGAGAGAGGGATTGCACACCTGGCGCGCTTTTGGACCAAGAGGTGGACGAGCTGGTCTCTCCCTTGTGACAGTGGAACTAGTGAAGCCGGAAGACAGGCTCCCTTCATCTTAGCGAGAAAGAGGGGGAGGTGAGTGGGATATATTATGGGGAAATATCCGATTAGAATAATTGGGGACGGTATGAGGCAACAATCAAAGGAAAACAAAATAATTTGTGACGGGTGCAGTGGGTGCACTGCTACCATCCTCTCCCCCCCCCCCCCCCCCGTTCAGGGTTACAGTGCCTCCCTCCAGCATCCGCAGAACATAAGTTCACTAGGTACCATTTCCACCAGCACAGAGATACAGTGATGGGGGAAAACGTGCACCTGTTGAATGTTATGGTGTACAGCCTGGTGCACTTGCAGAGAAAAAGTAGCAACCAGCAGAGGCGTGTGTGTGTGTGTGTGTGTGTGTGTGAGAGAGAGAGAGAGAGAGAGAGAGAGAGAGGCAGGCAGGCATGGTGTACATATGTTGGTGTGAGTGTGAGAGAAAGAGAGAGTCAGATATTCCTTGTGGTTTGATATAGCAATGCTTCCATTGACAATGCAAAGTTAGAAGGGGAGCAAGGTGCTTGGGATTAGGTAATATTGGGTGTGTTGCTGCTGGGGAGTATGTTGCCAACTTGAGACCCAGAGATCCTGTCTTTTTAATGGTTGTGAAGCTGTGGAAAAAAGATCTACCTGCTTCCTGGTCCTCCCACAGTCTTCTTGCTCACCCACCTTCCTCATCTTTGGGGCACAACAAGAATCCTGTTTGCTTCAGCAGAAGAAGGTGCTGATAATAGTGAATTGGGCTGGGAAGCGTGTGGCGATATTGGCCTGGGGGAGAGTAGCACACCTTTGCAGACTTGGGAACAGAGACGTCCTCAAGGGGGGGCCAGGGGGGCCCTGGGCGGAGTGCGCAGAGGCTCCTGGGGGGGTGGGGACTACTTAGGTTTCGATTTGTGTTTTTGTATTTTTATGGTTTTTTCTGGGGTCTATGGGCTTTTTTACTGTAATGCTGGCTGCTGCTGCTGTCCAATATTGCATGCTTTGGATTTCTCCCCTCCCTCCCTCAAGTAAAGCTGAACATGCTTTAGTGTGTTATGCTGCAGGTAGGGGGCCAATGAAAACTTGTAGTGTTGCCACTTTGCCAGACCTGATATACTGTATTCATTTCGTTTCTGAGGAAGCTGATATCTGCCTTCTCCGCTACCATCTTGGCAGCATGTTTAATTGCTCCATATTGAAAAAGTATGCTTTCTATAGTTCACTGTTATTTTCACAACTATCAATAGCTTGCTCCATTTTTGTACCCAGGGCAGAGGACCCATCACTGCCACTTAATTATACAACTGATGGTTGGGATATTGAGTACTACATGTTGCATTTACAGGGATTAAGGCCATGGGGGGCACCTACAGTGACAGAGAGGCGATCACGTTGGAAGAGGCTGAGAATAGGGAGCAATCTTTGCCACTTACAAAATTTGTAAACCGTTTTTAACCCCCCACCCCACCCCCGGTGTTGCTGGTGTGCTGCTCAGGTTGATCTTCAGATTTCTTTCTCCTATAGAATGATGAGTGATGATCAATGCAACATTTTAAGAGCAGTTTCTTCATTGCGTGTAGGATTGGTCCATGTGTATGATTTCATTTCAGTTATGATTTCTCTCTCTCCATTGCATGGTTCTGTTTAATTCTGATGTAACTTGGCTTACAGCGCAATCCTATCCAACTTATGCCACCGTTGTAACCAGTGGCGCAGCGAGAACGGGAGGCCCCAGAACGGAAAGGGGATTCAAATCCCTGCCAAAAGGGGAATTCAAAGGGGATTTGAATCCCCTTTCCGTTCTGGGGCATCCCGTTCTCGCTGCGCCGTTGGTTAAAATGGTGGCATAAGTTGGATAGGATTGCGCCCTTAGTTGAGGAAAGGTAATGCTCTGTATCCTCACTATGGGGATGCCTAAGTGGGTAGAACGTTCCGGTTTTGACCTTATGCTATGTGGGTCATACTGTCCCACTCCTGGCAGAAACTGAGGGTAGTTTTTCTTGATGTGTTCTCATAGCCCTTGGGCAGAGGCGAGTTGGAGGGTTATGTGCCAGCTGCAAGTTGGAACAGAGGCTTCTTGGCAGGGGAGGGATTTGGCATAGGAGAACTCTGAGCTGAGCAGTTCAGGAAAGGTGATAGGTAGAAAACCACTCTGCTGTCTCCTCTTCGGCAGGAACAGCTGATGCAGTTGCCTCAAGAGGATTGCCAGGGATGGGAAGATGCCCCTTGAGGTGAAATGGCCCTTTCCCACGACTCCACATCTGCCCTGGACCTTGGCCAGCAGGCTGGTCATGGGCCTGGTGGGCACCTACAGCTGCTTCTGGACTAGTAAGTACCAGTCTCCACTCCCCGAGTTGCTGATGCTACAGGTCGGTAAATGGTGCATCCCAGCCCAGGGAGAGCCACAGAGATTACTGTTACCATTTCCACTTTGTTAACGAAATTGCTGAGCAGAGCAAGATATTCATGCTAATTCTGACCTTTCCAGTAGCCTAGGTGTCATAAGGTGGAATAAATCTCTCTCTCTCTCTCTCTTCTCCTCCCCCCCCCCACCGGGGAGGGGGAGTGCACTCACTAGGGCAATGATGGGATCTGTAAACACACTACATTGGTTCACATACTGTAGTTTGTCCCTCACTCCATTCCATAGCCTGCTGATGGGTCTTGCCAAAACGCTGGAGTCCTGTCTGCTTGAGCCTAGGCCACCTGAAACTACTTTTTCTCTGGTTTGGCCACCTCCCCCCTGCCCACCATAGTGGCTAACAAACTGAGCTACACTTCTTAAAAAATTCTTGGTTTGAATGTTGACACTGCTATGAACTCAGCTTTTAGGCAACCGACTCTTTATCTTCGCATCAGCTTCTCCTCCTTCCCTCTCCCCCGCCTCCCCTTGGCAATCTGGAAATGATACTAACCTACCTTGGATAGTTGATCCAAGGGTTACAACTAGAGAATGCATGCAAAGTACCTAGAACGTTCAAAAGATACTATATGAATGCTCATTTATTATTTTTATTATGTAGAATATTTATGTACTGCTTTTTAACAAAACAACAAAATTCTCAGAGTGGTTTACATTGCAGAAGGAATGAGGAGATGATTCTCTGTCCCAAAGGGAACCACAATCTAAAAAGAAATGCAAGGGAGAGTTCAGCAGTAGCCACTGGGAGGGACACTAGGCTAAGATGACTGGGGCCAGTTGCTGTTCTGCTTCCCCTGCTAAATATCAGAGAACCACCACTTTAAAAGTTGCCTCTTTGCCCTGTTGATAGGGGCAAAAGTTAATGGATAGACTGAGCATCTGGAAGTCTGGTTTCATCTGACTTGCTTCAGTCCAAGCTAGATTTTAAGATCTTTTGCCACACTGCTGTATTTTGTTCCTTGCCAAGCTGCCATCTTGCTGTCTTCCCTTCAGGGTATGTGAACCAGGTGAATGTCCATAATGAAGAAGTGCTATATGAGCTAATTGAGAAGCGTGAGCCAGGCACCCCGCTCCTCACCGTATGCAACCATCAGTCCTGCATGGATGATCCACACCTGTGGGGTATGGTATTGGAAGTGTCACCACCTGGTGGTTAGGAAGGGAAGATATTGCTCTTGTCTACTCTTCTAGAGGCTGAGCCAGTCACCTTCCTGGGGTCCACTGGCGTCACTGCAGGGGGGGCGGAGCTGTAAGTTCCTCTGTGATCGGAGCCTCCGTTACACGGAGGAACGAAGTGCCCCGCCCCCGCATCTTCTGAACCAGTCAAAGCAGTGAAAACAACGCGCAGGAGACTCCCTGCGCGTTGTTTTCACTGCTTTGAATGGGTCAGAAGGCGCGGGGGCGGGGCGCTTCGTTCCTCCGTGTAACGGAGGCTCCGATCACGGAGGAACGTACAGCTCTACCCCCCCTGCAGTGACGCCAGTGCTGGGGTCTGTAGTCCAATCGACAAGAGGAGATTCTTCTATTTCTCCCCCCACATTAGGATCTCCGAGCCTAAAGGTAGGCCGGCAGAGCGCGCGCTCCGCTGGCCCAAGGAGTCGCAAACGTGCTGTAAAGCATGTTTGTGGCTCCTTGTGAGTAGGCGGCACCAGTGTGGAGGCCGGCCCCACTCACTCAGCTGTTGACCTGAACCTGTGCTAGCCGCCGCAGGGGCAGAGGACAGGTGGGCAGGGGTGGTGAGGGAGGGGGCCATTGGCCAGCCTGGGCTGGGAGGGGATGGGGATATCGGCATTGAGTTGCGCCGATATCCTATGCCCCTTCCCAGCCTGGGCTGGCCTTACATGGCCTCCCCGGACGCGTGCCAGCTAAAGAGCTGGTGTGCCTCTGAGGAGGCCCATTGGGTCCTGGCCCGCTTACACCGAGGGAAAGGGACATTCGTCCCCTTCCCCCGAGGTGATGGTCTGCAATAGGCCTAGGATGCAGCGGCCAGCCCTTTAGACTGGCCACCGCATCTTAGGCAGGATTGGGCTGTTAGTTTGCTATTAGTAGGGACTAGAAAGGCAAGCCCCAAATCTGACTTCTGAGTGCAATATTTTCCTAGGGTGAAAGTGAGAGATCTGGCTTGGATTGTTCCCAGCTTTAATATAGTCGTGTTTCATGCAGGTATCCTGAAATTACGGCATGTTTGGAACTTGCAGAAGATGCGGTGGTGAGTATGGGAGGGAGGGAGGGTTGTGATGTTCACCTGAGAGGAAGGAGTTAACTCCAAGCCCCTAAGTCTCTGTAGGATTGCTCAGTCATGACATTGTCTCTGGATACTAAGGATTTCAGAGAGGACAAGTAAGATTCAGGTTTGGGGGGTTGTGTAATGTTGTGGTTTAACACTCTCCTTGCTTCTCCCAGGACTCCAACAGCTGCAGACATCTGTTTCACAAAGGAGCTACACTCTCGTTTCTTCAGCCTTGGACGATGTGTTCCTATCTGTCGTGGTAAGCAAGTGGCTTGCTAGACATCCAGGATACAAAATGAGGTGGCTGTCAGGGGCTGTGGGCGGCAGTTCCCAAATCTGTGCTGTGCTGTGTTTCAACTATTTTCAAGTCTTTGCTCTCCTTTTGGTGCTGGAACTGGGTGGTTTGGGGCATCAATTTCTCAAGCTCAAATGTCTACTTACCATTTGCAAAATAGGAATAATATGGTCTAGCCTCAGATTGCTGTGAAGTCCAGCAAGGTTGCCAATCACTTTGCAAATGAAAAGGGCTCTATAAGCCCTTTGTTTGTGTGTGTGTGTGTGTGTGTGTGTGTGTGTGTGTGTGTGTGTGTGTGTGTGTGTGTGAGAGAGAGAGAGAGAGAGAGAGAGAGAGAGACTTGGAGCAACCAAGTATATGTATGTGTGTGTGACTTGGAACAACCATTAGCCCACTTGTGCTCTCTGCAGGAGATGGTGTCTACCAGAAAGGCATGGATTACATACTTGAGAAGCTCAACCATGGAGACTGGGTGCATGTGTTCCCAGAAGGTAGTAGTACTTGGATGCAGGTGTTTTTTTTTAGGGGGGGGTTGCAGAAGGATGTGGGTGCATATCAAAAGATGCTGTGGGCACAGGTATTCTGCAGCAACTGGGTTGGCTTTGGTGATGATTTTAATGTGCTCCCCACCACCCTAAATCTTTTCCTTCTACTCTTCCAGGCAAAGTCAATATGACCCAGGAGTTCATGCGCTTCAAATGGGGCAAGTATCTTTTTTTTTTTTAAAGGTGGAGAGGGGTATTCTGGAGAGATTTGTCTTCTCTAATTCCCCTTCCTCTTATTTTTTTTTTTCCAGGTATTGGGCGTCTTCTGGCCGAGTGCCACCTGCACCCCATTATCCTGCCACTCTGGCATGTAGGTGAGACCTGAATCCGGAGAGGAGGCAAAGAGAGGAACACAATCTGGAAATGTGCATGCAGCAATGGGACAGCCGGCAGATGTGAATTAGGCTTGTCCAAGTCAATGTGGGCTAGAATTCATATTGCTTTAATAGCTGTGTAGAAAGTTGCACTTCGACAGAGGTCATTTTTCCCATCCTGCTGGTGTTGGAAGTAAGCCAACCCCCCAAAAGTGCTCAAGGAAGGCCTAGAGAACTTGATATTTGTAAGCTCTCCTTCTTGGGTGCCAAACCATCTTCTTGTAGTTATCGGAAGTAATCTGATGAGAGTATTGGAATGTTGGAAAAGGTTTGGAGCACAGACTTGTTGTAATAGTTAGACTTCTTCACAATGCTCAGCTTCTGGGTTCACTTTTTGAAAGGTTCCATTTTGGGTGGAACTTACAGCTGCCTACAGAAAATACAGTAATGGAGAAATCTAGGATTTTAGCAAAGCTGTGATTGGGCAGCAGTTCCCCCTGCGCCTCTCCACCCCACCCACCTAACAAAAGTAAAGATGGGAGTTAATTGCTCCTTTTTTAATTTGGGTCTTATTTAATGTGAAAAATGTTTTTTTAACTGAAAAATTTTAAAAGCACAAAGTGTTTGCATACAAGGCAATGGAGCACAACACTTCTGAATGCAGTTGAGCATTGGATTTGGTCTGGGAGAGAGTCAGGGGGAAACTTTAGGAGACTAACAGCCCAATCCTATCCAACTTTCCAGCAAGGGTGCAGCCTTGCCAATGGGGTGCATGCTGCATCCTGTGGTGGTGGTGGGGCAGTCACAGAGGCCTCCTCAAGGTAAGGCAATGTTTGTTCCCTTACTTTGGGGCTGCATTGCGGCTGGAAAGTTGATGCTGGAAAGTTGGATAGGATTGGGCTATTCTGCTACAAATGGGGCATTTTTTACTGGAAACATATCCGCCTCAGACCCACTTCTAACCCATCATGTTAACAGTGCTTGGAAATAGAAATGCCCAGATAAATAAAACAACAACAACAACAACAACAGTGGACTACATTGCAGGACTCCCATAAGCTATTCTTTTTAGCCAAAGTTCCTCCACTATGCAAAATGGAGGTGACTGACTGTATTGACATTGGCAGGGCAATTTTTAAAAACAAGAGAAAATACTTTTTTTACATGAAGTAAAAAGGCTTATGAGAAGTGTCAGGATTCCTTTTACAGCATGAGTGCAACAGAGAGAGTGAAGATGGTTTCCATATACTGTACTCTGTGCTGAATAGGAGATGGGGAACATCAGTGGAAAGTTTCTAAGGGGCTTCCAAACTATTAATAAATAATAATAATACCAGTATTTTATTTATATACCGTCTTTCTTGGTCATCAGATTTCTCCTCCGACTTTCATTCAAGGCAGTTCACATAGGCAGACTTTTGAAACCCCCGAAGGGTTTTTTAAAATACAGTCTCACATAGAACGACTTCATTCCAGATGGTTTCATTCAGTCTGGCTTCTCTCTGGCATTTGCCTCCCATGCTCAACTGACAGCAACGGGCAGCTCAATCCTGTATAAAGATCCACGGCCGACTCATAGGGCCGGCCGCAGGAACCTACACCCTTCCTGGGCAGCTCCAGCATGGACCGGGGTCTCCTTGGGGGGAAAGGGACGTTTGTCCCCTTCCCCCAGTGTAGGGCTGAAAGGCCCTGATGGGCCTCCTCGGATGTCCGCCGGCTCTTGAGCCAGCGGATATCCGAGGCGGCGGTGTAAGGGCTGCAGAGCCTGGGAATGGGGACGGGGATATCACAGCCAACATCCCTGCCCCCACCCGGGCCAGCTCAGCCAACAGCCGCCCTCCCTCACCACCCGGCCTGCCCCTGCTCCCACTGGAGGAATGGCCTTGCTCCGGTGACTGCAGCAGGTTTCTGCCATGGAGTGAGGCCTGCCTGCCTGTGCGCCTTACTCCCTGGGTGCTGAAAACACGCTTTATGGTGCATTTATGGCACCCTTTGCCTGCGGAGCGCATGCTCCGCAGGCAGAAAGTTACATGGGATTGCGCCATTAGGCTCCCACCCAGAGTGCTGCCAACAGCATTCCTCTCTCTCTCTCACCAAGGGCTCTGCAGATAATCATCCACGTGTCACCAGCTCTTGGTTACTTCCGGGTGTGTCGACCTGGCATCCTCAGATCTTCAGGCATATAAGGCAGCAGCTCTGCCACTGAGCCAGACCTCCTATTGGTTGAGCATGAATATATTTTTATTTAATAAGAATATTTACATACCACCTTACAAACACAAAAAAGTGGTTTACACCGCAAAGGAAAGGGGGGGGGGAGAATAATTACCTGTCTCAAAAGGACTTTAAAAAAGACACAAGGGGACCTCTAGCAATTAGCCACTGGGCTAATTTAAACCACTACTTTAAAGGTGCCTCTTTGGCTAGTTTGCAGAATAACATACATGCATATGTACATATAACCAACATATGTAATATACTGGCTGGTATGAATTGAGTATCTCAGTTTCTCAGCCCCAGGTTCTCCCTTTGTACAGATGCAGGCACACTGGCTCGTATTAAATCTGGGTCATTTCTATTGAGTTTTACTGAGGGTGGGGTTGGAATCCAACTGATGGATGCGTGCTTTTTAATCTCTCTAGGAATGAATGATGTGCTCCCCAATGAGCCTCCTTATGTGCCCCGTACTGGACAGGTGAGAGTGTTCTGTGAAATGGACAGAATTAGATGCTACTAGTATTGCAGTAGGAGGAGGCCGAAGGGTTCCAAAATGCAGCAAGAAAGTTGGAGGCTTGTAGAATACCCTGTGCGAGGCCATCTCTTTTTACATCCTTTAAATCTTGTGTCAAAATCCACCTTCCCCACAAAGCCTTAGGCATCTCCCCATACTGCACTATGACCAAGTAAATTTATGTGAAATAATTGCTTTTTTTCCCCTCTGCATTGATTCCCCTCCCCCTTTCTCTGTCTCCCTTATGCCTCTCTCAGCTTCAGCTTCAGGACAGAGCCTCACTCTATATAAAATACCACATATGTGGAAGGCACTACATTAATAACAAGAAAAGAGAAGGAAGTCCTCCTCCCTGCCTCTGGTTTGTTAATGGTGATTTGCTCTTTACAGAAAATCACTGTGCTAATTGGGAAGCCGTTTAGCGCTCGGCCTTTGCTGGAGTATCTGCAGGCAGAGAACAAGTCAACGGTGAGTGCGTAGGTGGGGAAGCACTGGCTGCCTGGGCTGCTTGAGAGCTTAGAAACACTGACAAGGTGCAGAGGGAAGCCACCTTTTAGACCACCGTTCTACAGACTATGCAACCTGAAGCCCAACAAAACTAGGGCTTTTGCTGTGGTGTGTAATTCTCAAAAGATTTCCCCCCCCCATCCCCGCTCAACAAGTAAAAATTGCGTGTTTAGCCTCTCTCGTACTAGCCTCTCTCAAAATTCTTGGAGCTGTTCCCTGTATGTGCCAATCTTTCCCCCCATCTGCCTGCCTTTGCAGACTGGCACAGTGAAAAGCATGATTCTGGGTCAGATGTATTTAGAATCTAGAGCCTTGTTCTAGAATTGTTCGTTCATACCCGGGGCTGGTACCTGTTCGTTTAGTAGTATTGAATATTTAGCTGTCACTTTCCACCAAAAATGTTCACAAAACAGTTTACATGACACAAGAAAGGAAAACTGTGATCTCTGCCTCAAATGGGCTCTCTGATCTGTTCATTGAAGGGTGAAGTTATTGGAGTTCCATCTGAACTGTTTCTCCATGCAGAGTTGCAAAACAGTGCCGCAGAGAACTTGTGTACATGGCATGTATTGCAGGACCTTGCTGATTATGGTTCCTTCTCCTTGCAGGTGGAGATGCGCAAGGCATTGACTGACTTCATTCAGGAGGAGATCCTGGTGCTGAAGGACCAGGCAGAGCGGCTGCATCAGGCTTTCAAACTGCAGGGCTAATGCGGCTAGGATTAGTGCGGCTAATGCACTGGGGCCCTTCCACTGCTATAGTGCAGTCCTGGGGCATAATGGAAAGGAGGTTCTTGCATGGACTCGCTGTAGCTCTTGAGTGAGACCTTCCCACGTTGCTATTTGTCCTCCATCCCACATCACAAGTGGACTGGTTTTGCATGCAGAGGATTGGATGAAGGCTCCTCACACATCTTGGAGGGCATTGTGCCTCATACTTTGTCTTTTGTGCCTCTCTCTGGGGTGGGGCAGGATGGGATGACGACTCAGAACTGCTATTTGTATGTACAGTTCGCTGTTACTAGAAACCAGTAGTGCTGGAGGGAGCTGGGGCCTCAAACTAGCAGACGTTGGTGGTGCAAGAGCAGGGTGGTGCAAGAGAAGGGTTGGGGTCTGTAGGAAGGCAGGCTCCCTCGCTCCTTGTGCTAGACGCCCTTTCTCAGTGTGAGCAGGGAAGATAGATGGTGGGTTTTGTGAGTTCCCTCTTTTTGTAGAATATTGCTCCATCGGTGATTTTTATACTTCAGTCTTTTCCAGTAAACAATTCCAAATCCTGTTGTGGCTGCTGCTGAGCTTCTGTGGTCATAGAGTGGGGTAGGGGCTGGGAATGGGGACTTTATGAACACAGTTTGAGCGTGTGCAAAGGGTTATGTGCACCTTGTTTATTTTGAGCAACATGCTTCTGGTTATGGTGTCAGAGAAAACATCCCATCTTCTCCCCTCGTAGGTGGAGCATACTGTCAGAAAGTTGACATCCATCTTCACCTGTCTCCACTTCTGTTCATGAGAGGGAGCCACACACAGAGAGAATGTCTAAAGTGCATGTGCAACGTTTCTATGAATGTGGGTGGGTGGAGGGTAAGCTGGTTTTGATGACCCTGGCAATGTTGGCCCCTACCTTTCCAGTATTTGTGAAGCAATGAAAGAACAACCGGCAGTGATTCCTCCAATGATCCAAGCAGGCAACTCCCTAGAGCACAGTAAAATGGGCACCCATTTTTTTTAAATGAATGGAAAATAGAGCATGCAAAAATGAAGAAACTATAGAAATCCAGGCAAAAAGTAGGCAGCCTTTAGATGCTATTAAGGCTGACAGAGTGGGAGGCAGACAGATCTGCCCCCTCTAGGTAGTGTGGTCTGGTGCACATTTACTCAGAACTTCCTGTGTTTTAGCACCAGTGGTTCCCAATGGTCGGGAGACCGCAGGCCACTGCAGCAACATGCTGAGACGCCACGGACCACTCTGGCAACCTGGAAGTAGTTCAGCTGTGACGCGATGATGCCACACTGCCGATCACTTCCGGATTGCTGGAATTTCACAGCCAAAGGGTCCGTGGGCGGGTGGGTCCTTCCCAGCTCCGTGCTCCAAGCCTTGTTGGCAGACCTGCAGTAGGGGCCGAATACACTTGTGTCACCCCTCCCGAACAACCGGATGCCTCGCAGACCACCTGGCAGGGTCCCACGGACCACCTGTAGTCTGTGGACCACGGGTTGGGAACCAGGAAGCTCACTTACCCTGAGTCAGACCATTGGTTCATTGAGCCCAGTGCTGTTGACACTCACTGACAGCAGCTCTCCACCAGGATTGGAGACAGGAATTTCCTTTACCCTACTTGGAGCTGCCAGGGATTGATTCTGGGCTTCTTCTATATACAAAGCAGGTGCTCTACCACTGAACTATGGCCACTGTTCCCTTTGAGCTGTGTGGTCTCGCAGCTCCAACTCCATCAAAGCTGGGCTCTGTGCAGCTCAGAAATCCAGTGATGACATATTTGAATCTAATGTCATGTGTCCAGAAATGCTGAGGAGCTGCCATGCAGCCAGCAAAGGGTTCTGTGCAGCGTTGCAGATCTCTTAGTGGGAATTTTGGCTATGGGCCTTTCCCTGATGGGCACAGGATTACATCCTGGATATAATCTTGAAAAATGGGCTATTATAACCGGGCTTCTCTTAGCTCATTGCTATATGCTATAGTAGGTACTCTGTTATTTCTAGTGTTTGGGTATGGACAAAGTCTGGTTCACAAGCTCTGAGTACAATCAATAATGACTAAAGTTAGTTAGAGATGTTGGTGATGAAACCAACCTAGAACGACACCCCTCTTGATCCTCCCAAATGCTTCTCTCCGTCGCCGATTTGTGTGTCGAGTCGAGATCAATTGCAATAATTTGTGGGGAAAGAGAAATGCACTCTCACTCTGCACATGCGCGAATACTCACTGTTCCAACCGTGAAATGGGGGTAGTGGAAAACACTATGTCTTAGTTCTCATGCCTTCTTTTCCCTTAAAAAAAATCTCCTTTGTAAAAACGAAGGCAAAACTCTTGGTACGTGATGAGACTGACTTAGATTGCAAAACCCCGCAGCTTCTACCGTCAAAGCACAGGGCTGCAAACAAGCCCTTCTCTCTCTTACTTGGGAGTAAGCCCTGTTGAACAGTGAGACTTACTTTCAAGTAAAATGCACAGCATCGGACTGTCAATCGTTCAGCTCCGGGGAGAAATAGCAGATCAAAGTAACAGATACCATAGAGAAGGTTCTTATTGGCTCGCCCAGATTCTGCCGCGTGCCCTAATTGGCTGCTCTACCCGGCCGATGGCCCCAGGACTTCCCCTCGCATTTTGATTGGCTGCGGCAGGCCAGGAAAGCAGGAGAAGGACGGACCGCTAAGGGAACAGGAAGGAAGATGGCGTTTCAGGAGGTTGCTAGTTTTTTGCTGGTGTCCCTGGGCCTGGTGATTGCACAGACAGGGCAGGTGCCCTTGCTGGCTTGGTCTAGTCACAGGTATGTGGGGCTCTGGGCTGCCCAATGGGGTTTGATTTGGCACAGATTTGTAGGGCGTGTGGAGTGTAGAGGTGACCCAAGCTTATGATTGCTTAATACGGATTCTTGACCCTCTTAAAACGCTCTTTAATTATCCTTGTCACTCAGACGTTACGACTTTATGTATATGCTTAATGACTGTGCATATGACAAGCACGTATTAGTAAGTATGAATCTTATAGGTACACTTGGCAGAGAGAGGTGTGAATCTGTCCTGAGTGCACGCGATGGCGATCCTGGGATTGACTGGATAGTGTGTGAGACGGCCCCCTATTCTGGTCACAAACAGGATGGTTAATAATTGGGTGGACTTTCAGCTTGTGATCCCGAGTGAAATGGGTGCTATTAATTTGCATTTTTGATAGCGAGGCCAGAGGTAGATTTTGATAGCTCTGGAGATTAAGGCAGAGGAGTATGCTTTCTTGGTTGGCGCTGATGTGTGGTTTTAGAGCTTCCAGTATTACAGAGCAGACCTTATAGGATGGAAAGGTACAGGGTTAGCTTGGTAGTCTGTTCCACTTCTAGAGGGGTAACCTTGTACTTGATATCTTTGAGATGCTTTTGATCCAACATAATTTTTGGTGAGTGTAAAGGGTGGACATTTGGTTCTTCCCCCTCCCCCCTGCATTCATGGAAATAAAATACTGATTTTGGAGAAGAGATCTTGTAATAATGCATTCTTGCATTTCTTTCGTTTTCCTTGTAACTGCCTGGTGTTTTTTTTTGTTGTTGTTGTTGCTTTATAACCTGGGTTGGTAAAGCTAGAGAGAGTAACTTCCTCAACTTCCCCAATGGGCACATGGCTGAGCTGGTGTCTGAACCCAGGCTTCTCTGGACACCAAGTTGGCCTTCAATTGCAGGTGGCTGTATATCAGAGAGAGCACAGTTTCTTAGAGGCCCTTTTAACCCTTGTTTTATAACTAACAAAATGGGCTCCTTGATCCCCCAAGAAATGTATGAGGATATTGTTAACCTCCTTGATGTTAAGGGTAGGGAGAAAGCATATATGCAAGGAAAATGAATCTAAGTGGTAGCTCTTCATCTTCCTCTGATCCTTTTTGTCGTCTTCCCCCCCCCATCTGCTCTTCTTCTGTGAGCACAGCTCCTTATGGTCCCCCTTGGCAGCCCCCCATGAAGGGCATGTGGTGACAGAAGCTCAGCTTGCTGCTTTACTAGACTCTGCGTTAGACAATGGACCTCATAATGTGCTGCTGTTACTTCAGGAGAAAGTGAGTATATGTGTTTCTGGTCCCTGGAAAAACGTCTTGCTAAGGGCTTATCTGCACTACAAACACAAACTAATTTAACAACATCCCCTGAAAGAGCCTGAGGGGTTGTTGTCTTGTGAAGGTGCTGGGAATTCTTCTGGGCTCCTTTACACAGGGCCCATGAGAGGGGGGTAAATTGTACCTGGGCCCAGAGTCAAAAAGGGACCCCAGGAGCCAAAGCAGGGCCCCCTGAAATTTCCTGGGATCTCAGCTGGCCTCATGGAGAGTGAAAGATGGTGGCTGGGCCTCCTGGATGGGTAGACCTGGGCTCTGCATCGGGAAGCCTGGTAGATCTGGGCTCCGGAGACTTTTCCAGCTATTGCTTCCCTCCCCCCTCCCTGTTTCCCCCCTCCCTTTTTGAGAAGGGGCCCCAAAGAAACTTTGTACCCCCTGATAAAATTCCTCTCAGAGGCCCTGCCTTTACAGAACTGTAACTTCCAGGGTTCCTTGATTGGAGGTCATGATTATTACTGGGTTTTTCACTCTGTGCATAACCCAGGTTACTTCTATGTCCTGATGCATTTGTTAAGACTCCCTCTCTCTCATCCTGATCTCTCAGGGCAGAATAACCTTCTGGCAGCTTTCCTTTAAACTGCATAATTCCCTACTAGGTTCACTGCCCAACAACTGCTTCCACTTCTTTTGCAACTCAGTATTGCTTGCAAAGTTGCTTGCAAAGTCTCCTTTATCCTGAAAGCAACATTTCAGAATCCATATGGCAGTCAGTAAAAAAGATGATTCTTCACCCAAGTCACTTGACCCGGAGGCCTCCTGACTTTCCGTTGTCACTTCCTCATTCTCTCTCTCCTCTGTTGTTCCCTTTTTGCTAGTCTCTCTCCTGATGGGGAATCATGTTCTTTTGGTTCTAACTGTTAATATGATGGAAAGTATGAGCCCTATGCAGACACTGCTTGCATGAGCATCAAATGCATTTTGGGAAGGGGGGAGACTGCCGGCAAGAACCTGCTGATGTGCTTCCCGGGGGGGGGGGGTGTCTGTCCCCTGCACATTCAGTGTTTGCCTGCAGTGATGCTGAACGCTGGGAGAGTTTCTTCCTACAATTGCCAACTTGGAGCATTTCGGGGTGCAGACAAATGCCAAACATGGAGTGGGGTGGTGTTGGCCAGGCTTGCTCATGTGCTTTCCCTTCCCCACCCCACCCCTTTGTTTGCCCATGTAAGTAATGCCTGTAAAGGGCTATAGTGTGAGGGTCATAAGAACATAAGAAGAGCCCTGCTGGATCAGGCCAAAAGCCCATCTAGTCCAGCCTCCTGCATCACACAGTGGCCCCACCAGATGCCTCAGGGAGCACAAGACAACAAGATAACCTGTTTCCTATTGTCACTCCCTTGCACCTGGCACAGAGAAAACCCACTTCTAAAACCATAACACGTTAACAGTCATGACTGTTAGCCTGAGTCTACTCTGAAGGAATGGAGCTAGCAAAGTGCTTGCTGTCAAAAATCTGAGAGTTGGTTTCCCCCCCCCCCCGGCCGCCTAGTTTGTTTTGCTATATATCCATTGTGTCGAAATGCTGCAAGAAGAGCTAGATTCATGGTGACTTACGAAGAAACTAAAGATATACATTAAATCTCCAAGGCACGTACTGATTCTGTTCCGGAGTTTTGTCTGTAAATCAGAACGTACGCAGGTAGAAACAGCTGGCTCTTGCCGGCCCAGTGCTTTTGCACCTGCACCAAACACTACAATGGATGGACAGCGGCGCCTGCAAAAAAGTGCATGCAGCCGTCCGAAACTCGGATGACCATAATTCTGGGACCTGGTGTACAATAAAATGATCCCAGTAAAACGTTAGAAACCATACTTTAGAAGGTTTTAAAGAATTGTCTTCTCTCTTAGCTCAGCATTGAGGATTTCACAGCCTATGGAGGAGTCTTTGGTAACAAGCCAGACAGCGCCTTCCCCAACCTGGAGGTGAGTGAGCGAGCAATGGTGAGCTGTTTGTTGGGGTGCACAGCTCTGTGAAGCAGCATGGAGAAGTGAAATATATCCTGCCCCGCCCCCCTCTGTTAGCCAATCAGAATCTAGTCTTTTTCAGACTCTATTGTGATTGGCCAATGTTTTACTTTGTGTCCCGCCCCCCCCCCTCCACCGACTACAGCCTCTCATTGGCCAAAGTTCAATTTATCCAACTTCTCTCGTGTGGCAATGCAGCTCTCCTTGCATTGCTGCATGGAAGAAGACAAGACAAGACACACACACCGCTTCCCCATGCTTCCTGACACACCGTGCCACGTGCAGTGTGTCCGCCTTAAGCCCTAGCTTGTTGGCACAATAAAGTGAACGAACAACAGAGGAATAGACTCTCAAAGTAATAAAAAATGGTTCAAGATGGAACTGTCATGCTGGGGTACCCCAATCCACTTTGGTTATTATGTCTACCTAAGTGTTTACTTCCTGGGCTGACTTAGGGACACTGGTTTGTGTGTTCTAAATAACAAGGAAAATGAGACAAATGGTAGACTAGCTGTATGGAATTCTGCAATGAATTATGTAACTGGAAGAGTAATTAAGCTTTAATTTTTTATGTCTACCTAAGCGTTTACTTCCTGGGCTGACTTAGGGACACTGGTTTGTGTGTTCTAAATAACAAGGAAAATGAGACAAATGGTAGACTAGCTGTATGGAATTCTGCAATGAATTATGTAACTGGAAGAGTAAATTAAGCTTTAATTTTTTTATATCACCTTGACTGCTTCCTTGTGAGTGGAAAAGGCAATTTATAGGGAAACATGCAAGCAAGCTAGGTGTAAAAAGCTAGTAGTGACGTACAGTAGTCACTTATGTTGAATTACTTATTTTGCAAAGCATCTTACGGTCTCTAATTTGTCATGGCAAGCCATCTTGGAGCAAGCTGCCATATTGGTGTAGGGAAGCTGTAATAAGAACTTGCCTAAGATTATGTGAGGAGTCTGTGGCAGGGGTGGAACTTGAACCCAGGTTACCCTCCCTGGGCCACACTAGCTCTCGCTTCCTAACTTCCTTAGATTGCACACTTGAGAATATTTGGGCAGGAACTGTTCTCTGAATTCGGAACAGTTTGTTCAAATTTGTGTCATTGGCTGGAAATTGTGATGTAAGTCTGTCAAACTTAAAGCTTATGGCAAAGGTTTATAAAGAGACGGGAACTGGGGGCCATGGAGAGGGAAGGAGCAGAGCATGTGCAGAGTACAAGAGCTGGATGCTCTCTAGTATAAAACAGTTTGGGAGAATCTCCTCTTCCCATTGTCTGTCATTGTAGAGGAAGATTGGATGGCTAAAAACCTGTGGTTCAGAACAACTTGGATCAAGGCAATTCCATAGCAGTTCCCAGTTCTTATGTCTGAGGCCCACTGTCAAAGTGCTGGATGCAACTGAACACAGCCCTTGCCACTCATAACATGTACTGTTATGAGTTCACTTTTGTTGCTCCAAGAGAAGAGTGAATTGACCTACTTTCAGGCCGGATTCACACTACACGAATCCAGGCGCGGATGTCTCTGCCTCTGCCTCTGCCTATGCGCTTGGAGCTGGGGATCGTCTTCCCGCCTGTTGTCCCTCCTGCTGTCCCGCCTTCTTAAGAAAGCGCAGCTTACAAATTGGAAGTAGTTTTGATTGGCATGGCATGGCTCCTCTCCCTCTCATGCGATTGGTGGCTGCCGTAGCTCCATGAACCTGCCCCCAAGCTCCGCAAACCCGCCCCCCTCAAAAGATGGCTTTCCACATCTTGTACAAGGGAGAGCGCAGCTGCTCCGCTTCCTTCCGAAATGCTGTCAAAGAGCTCCGCACATCTCCGTAACGCGCCAGGATTCGTGTAGTGTGAATCCGGCCTCACAGTGGAACCAGATTCGGAATGGCTGTCACTCCACAATACCTTGATTTGAGCCTTGCAAATAAGTTCACAAGTTTCTAGCCCACACTATGTTTTTACCACCCCACCTGTCCATACACACCTTTGTTTAGTTGCTTGTGACATAAATTAAATAAGAACCAAATTTTGTAAAGCTTTTCTGGCTGATCACCTGGGTACAATTCTCACTGGCCCCAAGTGAGTGGCTACTTGCAAGCCTGTTTTACTTACAGCTACAAAGAAAGCGGTTATTTCCCAAGAACCCAGATACTTTTCTGGCCATGCTTCTAAAGAAACCAGAATTTTGCAGGGAGGAAACAGTCTCAAACAAATGTGGCTTATTTTGGGACAGAGAACATAAATTCAGATATAAAGAAACCTAAAATAACACTCGAATACACTGACTTGGCTCAAGAGGCTAAAATACTTGTAGTGGATGAGATGCTTAAATGCTGCAGGAAGCATGTTAAGTTACTTGCTAATGCCTGGTTTAGAATTTCTCTGTAGCAATGAGTTTACCCAGATTTGTGTGCAACTGTGCCCTTGGAAACGGGGATACAGTGAATGTGTGAACTGAGCATGCTGCGACTCGAGTAGGAGGAACATGTTCTCCTTTCCAAGGCACAACGTTGTTTGATCCAATGACTGTTGATATCTCTGCTAGCTATTGCAAGTCCACTGGTGGAAAACCAGTGGTGGCAAATCCCTGTGCGTGTTGTAACTCTTTCTTTCTTCTCATTTTTCATGCTTGCTGTGGCTGGGAGAAGCAGCCACCTGAAAGCAGGGTAGCATTTGCTTGATCATAGGAGAAGTAACACAATGAATGTTATTATTTTTCTTATATTAGAACATTATATGAGGTGTGTTTTGTTGCTGTTGATAACCACATAAAAACAAAACACGGAACACAACTTTCTGCTAAAAAAAAAAACACCATGTCATTTTGCGTCATTCTTCATATGCTGACACTGTACAACCTATACCACCTACCTAGGCCACTTTTAAAGCAGTTATGGGGAACACAACAAATGGGGAAACATTTGGAATAAAAGCATATAATACCGCTTTCTGCTATTTCATTTTGGTTAAACACTGTAATCTGCGGGGGGAAAAAATAACCATAAAAACACCTCTAACCATGACTTGCACTGTGTTTCAAGAACACAGGATGATTCAGTCTGATCAGGTGCGGACGAGATAGAAATTGTTTATGTTTAGCAGGGCTGCAGCCTTGCTTCTACAATGCAAGCATATTTCTGTGCTACATCTGTCTGTAGTTTGGAGCTATGCAGAGCTTTTGCTGCCCTGGAAGGAGATATTCATGGGAACGCTGCCCAGCCTTGCTGTTTGACATTTGTTGTGTTGTCACATTAGGTTATGTAAATGAGGAAATGTTGATTAGAACAGTGTGCATCTTGGAGTGAGCTCTGAACATGTGGGCCAGCAGAGGGGTGGGGAGAATGGAGGGTGTTTGGAGACACAGGTATTAGCAAACGGGGGGGGGAGGGGGATCAGGAAAAAGAGCTGCTGAAATATTTCAATAGAATGGAAAAAATGAGCATTTGAGAAGTTTGGAGTCGTGCTGGAGGCTGAGGTGCCTATAGCTTGCTGTGTGTCTTAGGAAATCTATAGCTCTGACTCTCTCCCTATCTTCCCAACAGAATGCGCTGGCAGCAGCTCCTTCGTCCTTGGTTCTTCCTTCTGTGGACTGGTTTGCAGCCAGTGCTGTTCCTGCCTTTTTGAAGGCCAAGCTGGGCATTGCACCTCTTCATGTGGATCAGAATACCCTGCAGGAGCTGCGGCTCAATGCCAGCCTGCCTGCCCTGCTGTTGGTGCAGCTGCCATATACCACTGGGTATGTAGCGAGTCCTTCGGTACCTTTGCCTGTATTGCTGAGGGCCAGAGTAGCCTCTCCCCTAGGCCACTGTGTACTGAATTTAGACTGCGAGGCGGTCTTTAGCCTGTGCTGTTGTCGCCCACATACTGCTCACGTGTCTTGGCGTGTGTACGTCTCCATCCTTCCACAGTATATGGGTGCTGTCATATTCTGCCACAAATCTGCATATTCTCAAGCATATTGTGCCTCTCCATATTGTGCCTTTCCTGATTGTGAAAAACAATCCCTCGTTCCTGGTGTGCAGTCCTAGGTGGTGTTCTGTACCAGAGCTATGGATCCCCTTTTGTTCCAAGGAATTGTAAATCACCTGCTATATGATCCTGGGTGCCACTGAGCCAGTTCTCAAAACCTACGTGTCTGTTTAGGAAGGCATTGATATTGTGGTGCAGTCTAGTTTTGCATCTTGGGAAGCTGCTTTACCTAATGTAACGTCCTTTCTTCTCTTCCTGCCCCAGCTCCAGTCTCATGGCTCCAAAGGAAGTTTTAACTAGCAATGGTGAGCAACAACCAAGAAACCACAGCTCAGTGGGGCAGAACGGCCTCTGAAGGCATTGAGGGGTGGGAAGGCTGGACTGAATTCTCACTCGTTGAGAGAGGCTTCTGCCTGCCATGTCGGAAGGATCAGCCTTGGGCTCATGTTTGGCTGCTGGGATTGGTCTTATACTTGGCTTTCTGGCTAGGTGCTTGTTACCTGATGACCTGATTCATTCAGAAACGCACAGTTCGTAAGGTGGGCAAAAGAGCAGTAGCAGTCAAGTATTTGTTCTCGAATAAGGGGTCAGCAATTCTGTATGAATCTCAGAGGAAAGCCTTGCAAGATTTTGTGAGGAAGGTGGGCAAAGGGATGGGAGGAACAAGGCCAGAGTCTGAGAAGATGGGCGGTGGTGCTTGGCGTAGAAGTTTTGTTTGTGGCCAGAGGAAGGAGCTAGGGTCTGGTGCACCTGGTGCCCATGAAATGCTTGCGCCCCCCACAAGTCCCAACAAACTCATTACGTATAATATGAACTATGATAATAAATAATAATCCCAAAACATTCACAGAAATGTAACATTTCATTCCCCCCCCCCCAGACTCTTACGGTACAGTACACACCCTAATAAAAATGGGTCCCCCTATGGGATATAGGTGGGATATAAATTCAATAAATATTTCAATAAATAATTATTATTAAATGGCATCCCCCCCAGGACCCCCACCCTTAGCTACGCCAGTGTTTGTGGCTTGTGCTGTTATGAGTTGTGGTCTCTGGATTGGAGGTTGTCTGTCTTTTTCTCTGATTATTTCTCCATGCAGATGAAATCCTGGGTCAGGTTTTGAGTGCCCTTCAATCTGAGGATATCCCCTACACAGCCATACTGACTGCTCTGCGGCCCTCACGGGTATGTGACCCTTTTTTATTCCAAACCTACCTTGGCTGGGTTCCTGCTCTGTGTGTGGTGTGTTTCCCCCCCCCCCCATTCCTGAGATTGTACATGGCTGGTTTTCATTTCACTTATACTATTTTTGTCCCAAAATGAAACCCCAAAGCAACTTGGAATATAAATATTAAAAAATGACTGAAATACAATAAACTACAACAGTGCTGAAACAGCCAAAAATCTGACTGCACAACCAGCAATATTATTCCGAAGCTTTAAAAACATACACCCAAACTGGCCAGCCTCCCTTGGGAGACTGTCTCGGAGAAAGCCACTGCTCCTTCTGGCCACTCTCATGGCTACTGATGGCCGTTCCACTTAAGCCTTCCCAAAGCCCACCTGTGCTCCTCTCTCTCTCTCCCTCCAGGTTGTCCAGGATGTGTCTGATGTAGGCCCTGAAAGATTGGGTCGGCAGCTGCTCCAGGCAGAAACTACGGCTTCACCAATTGCCTATCCTCCTGAACCCGAGTCCCCAGAGATCCTCTTCTGGGCCAGCAACTTGTCAGTGGCTATTGACAACACGTGGCATGACCTTACTAACCGCACATTTGGGTCTAGCCAAAGGATTGTGAAAGGATCCAAGAATGCCAGTGAAGCTGAGTGAGTTGGTAGCAAGAGATTTGAAGTCAGGTTTGTGAGCAGAGGTGAAACAAGGGTGGAGCGGAGGCAAGTAGTTCTGCAAGACTCCGTTACACTGGAGTCAGCGGCCCCTCCCCCTTGCTGTTGGAGCCATTCCAGCAGCAACAGGGGAGTGTCCTGCGTGTTGCCTCTGCTGCCAGAATGGCTCCAACAGCAAGGGGGAGGGGCCGCTGACTCCAGTGTAACGGAGTCTTGCAGAACTACTTGCCTTCGCGCCACCCTTGTTACGCCTCTGTGAGTATAAGGTTCCCAATAGCGGTGGACAAGGGATAGCCTGAGGTGATCACACAGACTGGGACTGTTGGAGAAAGTGTTTGTGTGTTGGGGGGCGATATATTGGACATTGGCAGACAAGGTTGTTGAGGACTAAGCTTCAGGTGTGTATGGTTGGCACAAATGAAAAAAATAGAATCTGATCTGAATAAATGATCTGCAAACTTGCCTGCAGTTCTGCCTCCAACAGCCATGATGGCAGAACATTGAATCCCCACCTCCTGACTAGAAGTCTAGTTCAGCATCGCGTCTGGTTTCAGGAGCCTCGCCCAGGCATATGTTCCAGTCTAATGAACTAGAAACCTGGTTTAAAAAATACTACCGCGCAACTTGAAAGCTCAGGTTCTTGGGATACTGACTGTGTGCCCATGCACCCTCCCACCAAACACTTGATTTCTACACTCATGTAATGAAATTGGATTCTTGCAACCCTAGTCAAGGACTGGGACCTGGCAAGGTTTTAGAAAAGAAAATACAGCCCTCTTAGTGCATATACTAGGTGGGCTGATGTCCTGTAACATTATCTTGTGTTCTCTCTGGTGACTCAGGTTGGAACTGACATATGCAGATATAAGCGGAGATTCCTTGACAATCAGGTAAGCATGATGGGTACAACCGATCTAGTTTTGTTAGCATAAGAACAGAACTTATCTTCTGCCTTTTCTTTTGAATCGGGAAAGAAATATCCAGGTTTGGAATTTTCCCCATTCCATTTTTCAGACTGACCCTCCCACTCCCTCATTTTAACAAGAGTGCATAACCTAAATCTTGAGGCCTAGTGTTTCTTAACCTTTCTATCACTGGCATCACTACAGGGAGGACGGAGCTGTAAGTTCTGCTGAAATCGGAGCCTCCCTTACACGGAGAAACGAAGCGGCCCCACCCCCTCACCTTCGGAGCCTTTCAGGGAAGCGAAAGCAACGCGCAGCGCGTTGCTTTCGCTTCCCTGAAAGGCTCCGAAGGTGAGGGGGTGGGGCCGCTTCGTTTCTCCGTGTAAGGGAGGCTCTGATTTCAGCAGAACTTACAGCTCCGTCCTCCCTGTAGTGACGCCAGTGCTTTCTATTAGTTCCTTTTGGATTAATGTAGAGGGCTGAGCAATGTTTCCCTCTTGGAAAGGATGGGTGGGTGCTGTGGCTCAGTTTGTGTACCCCTGCCTAGATTGCCAGCCCAAAGGTGAAATGGCAGACAAGGTTCTGTACACTTTGTGGAACAGAAGTAGCAGTATTTGGGGAAACCTTCATAGAAGTTGGGAAGCCTTCCTTAACAGGAGATATAATCTTGTACACTACAGGGTTATTCCAAAAGGATGGTGCAAAAGTGAAGCTGATGTATTCTTAAGTGAACTGACATACCACAACCATCATGACGTGAAAAAAAACAGAACTGTGCAAGTTTCACATGCACATTACAAATGTTCGATGTGGGCACTTGCATAGCTACAATGGGGCAGGGAGGCAGCAAACAGCTGTAGTCTCCTCATGAGGAGACTTTGGCGGTTTGTCCCCGCCCCACTGTAGCTATGTCCACATCGAACATTTGTAATGTGCATGCGAAACTTGCACAGTTCTGTTTTTTTTCACGTCATGATGGTTGTGGTATGTCAGTTCACTTAAGAATACATCAGCTTCACCTTTTGAATGGCAGAGCCATGTCATTAAAACGATTCTGGGGCTGAGAGTTCACAATATTGGCCCCTGAGTTGGGATGGGGTAGCTGGGAGCCTAATAGGATTGTATAGAGGTGATTCTACTAGCTGCTGCCCTTCAGCTTTATTATACTCCTTCTTTCCCCTCCAGGTTCCGCATGAAAAGCCGCTGGTATCCAGTTTCTGCTCGGGACTGGTTTACTCTCAACACTGTGGAGCTGTTCAGGGGTAAGAGCCCCCGAGAGATAGCTATCTTCAATGCCACTCAGCTCACAGCACCCAGCATCTATTCTGTCAGCTGTGCCTATGTCAGCAATCAGCCAGCCTCGGGGGCCATCTTGGTACCTAATAACAGTCTTACCAGCAAGTGGAAAGTGCTGATCACAAATTTTCAGGTATGTTGGGGTTGAAGAGCACAGTGTAAAGAGGTCAGTGGGTAGGCCAGGGGTAAGACTTAACTGATCCATACTCTCCCAGTTATCTGTTTGTCTGTGCCCCAACTGTGGGGGCAGCTCCCTCTTTCATGAGCTCTTCTAGCAATTGGGGGGGGGGGTAGTAGTGGTACTTCATTTTTCTAAGGCTGTGATTATTAAACACCTGTGGAGCTGGACCAAAGGAATCCTTCCCCTACCACCTTGTATACCCTCTAAAGAGGCTTTGTCCTATGTTACAATAATAGAATGTGCTGGGTTCACATCAGGAGGGGTTAGGAAGGCAGAAGGAGGACTCTTTCACTAACACTTGCACCCTAATTCTTTCAGATCCAGGGCTTCAATGTGACGGGCAAAAGGTTCTCCTATGCCAGTGACTGTGCCGGCTTCTTCTCTCCTGGAATCTGGATGGGGTTGTTGACCTCCCTGCTTCTCGTTGCCATTTTCACCTATGGCCTCCACATGGTCATGAGCCTCAAGACCATGGACCGTTTTGATGACCCCAAGGGGCCTACCATCTCTGTGCCCCAAACGGAATAGGGGCCACCTTGTGTACTCCCTGCTCTGGAACCCTTCTTATTCTGCTGGGCTTATTCTGTCCATTCCAGTTGTCATCACATCTTCACCACCCCAGCACAATGCATTAAATCCTGTTTGGTCTCCATCCCTCCTTCATCTCCCTCTCTGCAGTAGCTGCTTCTCTGCTAACATTCCCTAGTTGTCACCACCCCCCTTTCTGCTCTTTAATCCTTTTCTAGCTTCTCCAGCCCAAAAGATCCAGGGCACATGCTGAAATCAAGAGGGGAGGTGTAGCTCTTTTACTGGATGGAGGCGTAGATCCTGCTTGCGTTGCAGTGTCGAGGCTATCTGCAGTTGAACTTTGCTGAAGGCAAATCTCTTCAGGGATACGCTGCCACCGCCACCCTGCTTTGATTTCCTGTGGGACAGAAGTAGTCCTACCTTGTAATGTGATGTACATTTTCTTCTCAGCTCATTGTGGTATTTCACCTTGCCCTCCCAAATCCCTTCTTGCAGTCTTTTGGCTGTATTCCAAGTTGTCTTTTCGCCTTTCCTCTCCCCTATTTATTTATGTGATTTATGTGGTTAATTCTGTTTACAGTGACTCAGTATTTGGGACTCCATGCAGCTCTTGATTTGGGGGTGGGTGGGGTTCCTTTCCTATAACTCCTCACTTATTCCATCAACTTGAAGGACATAAATAAAAGACAAACAGTGGAGTCTGTATTCTGTGTATTGCAGGGTAGGGGCCTCATTTGTTTTTGGTTGGATCCCAGGACAAAGGCTTCTTTAATGTATAATCTTCCTCTCAAAACAGAGCAAAAACTGTTATGACCAGCTACAATGTACCAAGAGTGAATCATCTTCAACGGGATTATGGTCATATGAAACAACATGAAGTTAAAAACTGTTAAAATGTGTAACTTCACGTTTCTTATGACCATAATCCCGTTGAAGATGATTCACTCTCGGTACAATCTTCCTCTCTTTTGTGTGTGTTCCTGTTTTAGTGAAGACTTCAAGACAACCAGTGTCTTATTGCCAGTTCCAACGATAACTCTTGTGGCACATGCACCCACCCACTTCTGCAGTGTATATATAGATCTTCAGCATAAAGTAGTTACAGGCAACATTGAAATGCCATTTATTTAATTGGCAAGAGGCAACGCTACTACCTTTGCTGCTTAAGAGGGGGAGCCCTACTGATGAGCTAGAGTGGAGAAATGGTGGTGGGGCAGGTCTGCCTTGTGGTTTGATATGGCTTCTGGTATTGCTATGCAATGCTGAGCTCCTTTTTGAAGAAAGGTGAGACAAGTGTAATAAATGCTCTACGCACCCATCAAGGGCTTGGAATAGCTGGGGATCAATGTTTAATGTCTTTAGATCCTGCATTCTAGGTGGTCTTGCTAACAAATTGTATGCTATGGTATATTGACTGCTCACTTTTTTTTTTTTAGCAATTGTTGGTTTTTATTGTTTTGGTTTTTAAAATATTTTTTTTAAAAAAATCATACCTTTCCATTGCTGAGGTCTTCAAGATTCCTTGCCAAGTTGTGTTTAGGCTTAGAGGGGCAGGCTTCTACAGATAGGTTCTCAGCCTTAGACCAAACCTGTGTCTGATACCCTGTTGTATGTACTGCTCTGGGCAGGGCAAGGGCAAGAAGCATGTGCCCTCCTCTAGCACCAAAGCTAGAATATACTGTAATACCAAGAACAGGGGCAGGAGGTGAGGTGGGTCACAGCATCTCCTACAGGTAGCTAAGCTTCCTCTCCAAGGGATTGTATGAAAATACCTTCTTCCCTTGGTTACATCAAGAGTAAATCTACTGTAGCACTTTGAGAACCTAATAAGCTTGGAGTAAGGCCAGGACCATTCTGCTTTTAAAAACATATTGGTAATGGCCATAGTTACAAGCTTGTGTACAACCATTAAAAGGTTCAGCATTTACTTTTGTGACAAGCAAACCCACACTAGCAGCCTAACTCCATTTGTTTCACTTTCATAGTATCTCTTCCTGTACTACAGTGATAGCCCATGGGCTTGCACCTGGCACAGTACAGTAGATCTAAGCCTGTGGCAAGCAACACTACCCCAGACATCCTATTTGAATATCTATTACTGGACTGCCAAAATAGGCCCTTTAAGCTAGGTTGAAGCCATGATTCTATTCTGCCACACTATTTGAGAAAATGTTTGACTTCTACTCAGATATAGGGGGGAATCGGGGCTGAAGTTGGTCTATTCTCACTCCTCACCCTTGTGCTGGAGTGCTGCTGTTGACCCGGCCTAAAACATTTGAAATGCTAGTTCAATTTGTAGCCTGCCTTAAACTTCCTATATGCTATTCTGATCATTTTAAAAAAAAATATGGAGGAGTGAGGAATGCATCATGAGGTGATGCAACTGGCTTGGGGAAGAGGAAACTAGGTTTTTATAACATTAAAGATTTTGGGCATACATTTTAGCCCATTCTATCTTTTTGCTTGGGAAAAGGAAGCACCTGTGGTAGCGCTGTGACATTGAACAAAGGATCATCATCATGGATAAGAAATGTCAGGGAAGAGTGGCTGGGAGGGAAGGGGAGCTTATTTCCTTTGCAAATTGCAGGGGCATTTACCAATGGATAACCAGGTGCAAAGAAGGACAAGGCTGTTGTCCCTTGCGATTTCTATAGATGCAGAAGGAAGAAGGGACTTTATGACAATTGGAGGGTTTTTTTCCCCGTGATGCAGTTTTGGGCCATGCATGCTGTCATACATTCCGTCTCAGTACTGTACTGTAGACAGCCGTAACAGGAGCTTCGGTCTCTCTCGCATCTTTGCTGGTGTGGGGGCAGAGCAGAGGGCCTTTGGGGCAGGTGAGGTCACTAAAGAGGACGCCATGATGCCGTTTCCTGTTACGTGCGAGCATCTCGCTCCTTTCTCGATAGAAAACGAATTGCGAAAAATGTTGGTTGCCTCGTTGCCAGGGGCAACACTGCCTCTTGTGAGTGACTGCGTGCATGCGAGAGACTAAAAATGAAGCCCTGGGCTTGAGGTAAACCAGCCAAATGACAATCCCCCCACCCCCACTGCTCGTTTAGGTGTTTGAACTGGTGTGCCATTTATTATCCCTGTCGCCTGGTGCACGCTTTTACACGCGAAGAAGTCCTGTTCGAACTCAGTGGGGTTTCTTTTGCGAAAACAATCACGGGAAGTAGGCGCTAAGCGATGAGCATGTGCAAATTAACTTGCTAGTCATTATCCTGTTACCTCCCTCCCCTCCCCCCCGGTAAGGAGAGGCTGCAACCCCGAAAGTGTATTTAGCAGGCGCACGAAATATAGGCCTATTTTCTTTGGCGGAAGTATCTTCCGAGTCTAATCGAGAATGCACTTTATGAAGAAATTGGCTGCAATTGCAACCATCATTACAAGGTGGATGCGACTATTGGACAGAGAACACGAAGAGTTACCGTTCGCGATAGACAACTTACAATCAACTGGAAGGGGAGGGAGGGGGATTAAAATAAAGCATTGGTAGTGGTGGGGGGGTCTTCTGTCTAAAAATGCGGATTCCTTTTTTTGGCAGAAGGATCTGACAGTGCTATGACCATCCATTACCATGGTGAGGAGGGAGAGGGGGCTTGCGAATCTGGGACCACCCCTTCCCTCAGGTGATGAGAAGAAGCTGAGCCGGAACTTGTTTCGCTACTCTCTCCCTCCGCGTCCAAGGACCAGTCGTGTGGACGAGAAAAAGCAACCACTCTCTCCCCCAACCCCCGATGGCGTCTTTGGCCAAAGGAAAGGCGATATGAACGGGGCGGTTCCCGCTGGCGGAGAGATCTCTGTGCCGGGACTCGTTGCCGGCGGAGGGATCTGGTCGGGTGGCTGGTAGTGCGTCCCTATCTTGGCTCCGCTCTGGGCGGGGGGAGGCGGCTTCGCAGCCGGCACCATGGACGAGGCCTACGACGTGATCGTGCTGGGCACCGGCTTGACCGTGAGTTCTCCCGGGCCTCCCGCCCTATCCTCCCTGCAGTTCTCTTCGCTCTGTTAGCATGTTAGCAGCTGTAGCCGCGACCACCACTGTGCAGCCCGCTCTGTTCCCATCTCTCCTGCATCCCTGTGCATCATCAGTCTCAGCATCCCTGTCACGCCCGGGTGGGGTTGCATCGCCCCTTAGGCAATTCTCGGCATCCTTCCCTAACGCATCTCCGGTTATCTGTGGTTGCAGTAATGCTGCTCCTGGAGCAACAGTGCTGACTCTGCGTGCGCTGTGCATTTTCTCCGTTGCACTTACAGCTGCCTACCCCATTTCCTTGGTATCTGTGGTTCCATTTTGCATCGAGCCTCCATCCTGAATTGCAGTTGTTGTTCCTAGCCATGCATCTGCTTCTTCCTTATCCTCATCCCTTCACTATCCCAGCAACTTCATGGTGATGCGTTTTGGTCCCATTGCAAGCCTCTCTGCTACAGACGGATGCAATCTCTGTTCCTGTGAGGAAATGCTGGACCCCAATTGCCTTCAGTGCCACCGCCACCCTGCTTTTGGGTTGCCAACAAAACAAACTTTTTAACTGGTCAGCCTGTCTTCGTGCAGTGAAAAGTTTCTTCTGCTGATTTCTGCAAGTAAAGCTGCTAAAGGCACTAAAGCTGACTAGGTTGAGTTTTGATCAATGAGCAACTTTTACATCTCGGTAGGGAAAGGAAGGGGCAATTGCACCTCTGCAGTCCCCATGCTCTGTGCACCCCCTCCCACCTCCCCAGCCACCCCAGTGCAGCCATTTAACTTTCTGCTCCTAAATCCTGCAGTCATGTGAACATCATCAGCATACAAGTTGTGGGGTCTGTAGCCTGGAGTAAGCTTTGCCATGGCCCTGAACATTCCTGCATCTGGTGCAGACCTGGTAGTGTGTTCATCTTCTTGCAAGCTTGAATTGCATTGTTACCTTCATTTTTTTTTGAACCCACCAATCAATGTAGCCCCCCTTTTTTTCCTGCTCTGAACTTTTGTAACGCTTTATACAAATCTTTACCAATACAGTATAATATGCTTCTCCTGTTTTTCTTGGGGGGTAACATAGTTTGCATCTCCTTGTGCAAATCCTTGCAGTCTAGGAAGGGCAAATTGTTTTTCCTTTGCAATCCCCATTATGTCAAGACTCTTCTGTTTCTTACAAGCCTAATTTCTTCCTTTAGCTCTCCTGTATCTTCTCTCTATATTCATTTGACTTTGTATCATCTGTGATATTTGACAGAACTGGATTTAACTTGTAAAAGCAGTCACTTTCTGTTCAGTGGCCTTTGGTTATAAGTAGGCAAGGGAGCATTTAGCAGTTCTCAATGTGTTGGTTTGCCAGGGTTTCTGCATTGTTGCAGGATGTGGTTTTCTGTTGTGGAAACCAGTATAGGTCATCTCTTTCTGCCCCCAACAGATGGATTGAATCCCTTTTTTGTATAATAGTGTGTATCTTTTTGCATCTCTTTTGTGTTTTACACTGTTGAAGACCTGTCCTTGCCTCCTTCAGTGTCCTTTCTCTCCGGGGTGTCAAAGGGATACAGCACTCGTCTTGGAAATTGGAATCTGTTCAAGTCTTCTTTCTTTGCCTGCTACAGTCCGTATCCCTCAATTGAAGAGCAGTATGTGCTATGCTCTGTACCCCTAGAAATTGTAATTGGGGATGGTGGCACGGACTGTCTTCTGATCCCTTGCATCTCATCCTCGTTTCTTCCTTCAGTCTCCTGTCCTGCAGCACTGTTGTGTAGGGAAAATGAGCTTTTCAAGTCCCTGGAACCTGTCTATTTGTCATGGGGCAGAATTAAGATAGGGCTTGATAGCAAGAAAAGCCCTGAACCTTCCTCTGCTCCTGCAGATTAACTTTCCCCCAGCCTCCTCCTCAAAACCCGGTTGTCCTTGGATGAATCCAAACTGATATCCCCTAGAAACCATTCATCCTCTTGTGGCAAGCAGGTTGTCCTCCCCATCAGTGTCCACGTGTTAGATGTTAACAGCAGACCTACTTACCAACTTATTTGGGAGAAACCATGACACTTTAAGTGAAGTAACTCCAGCTGAGCAAGATTATGTATGGGTCACGTAAGCCGTGCAAACGTTGGCTTGCTCTTCCCTAGAGGGCTTCTGGAGCTGACAAGGGAATTTCCCACGTGGTTTAAGTCATCCAAATGATACCAAAGTGGCACGGGATGCAGTCTTGAGGGAGCAGCTCAGATAACATAAGAACAGGGTTTGAGTTTCAAAGTGTAAAGACTCTCTTGTGAGCTTCCTTATTGCATGTGCGCACACACCCATCCACCCACTTGCAGCCAGTGTTCAGACTTTCAGCCCAATCCAGCGTAAATTTCCGTGCGGTGGCACTGGCGCGGGCTGCACTGCATCCCGCGGGAGATTTTTGTCTGCTGGAGATCTCCTCAGGGTAAGGGGACATTTGTAAGGATCAACTTGGACCTGCACCAACAATATCGCTGGCACAAGTTCACATTGATCCGTGCAGGTTGATCAGGCCCAGGAAGGGGGGTTGGATATGGTGCTGGCATCCTTGAGACTGGTTAGTTTCCGCTCTTATGCCAAGAGCAGAGAAGTCCTTTTAAGAGTTGCATGTTAACAGTCTATAGCTCAAGTTCCAAGGCAGAGTTTGAAGATTCCTGTCTGACTGTGTGAGAACAGACAAGAACCTTCTTCAGATTTTCTTGAAGACTAATCTCAAGGCTTCTGTGCCAGCCTCCTCTTTGTAGCTGAGTACTCTCCTTCTCCTGTTCGGTAAGCACACATTGGGATGTGGTGAGTAGAAAACAGGAAGTCCCCCTTCCCCCTACCAGCTGTTGGTTATACTGAATATCATGCTATGGCTGCTGGTTTGGGACTTCTAGGTCTGTGCTGAAAACAATTACAATGCAGTAGGGACACACTTTGAACGAACCATCTGGAGAAGCTATAATTGTACCCACTTTCTGTCCTAGGAATGTATCCTTTCAGGCATTATGTCTGTGAATGGCAAGAAGGTCTTGCACATGGACCGGAACCCATACTACGGGGGCGAGAGTTCATCAATTACCCCCCTGGAAGAGGTAAAAGGATTCGGGTACTTTGTGTGTCTGTTACGTATATTGGAAGAACCGTATATACTCGTGTATACGCCAAAAATTGTTTGTCTTAAAATTGACCCAAAAAACCTGGGTTAGCTTATACATGGGACTTCTAAGAACAGCTGCTTGGTAGGGGAGAGGGAAGGGGACCAGGCTGAGAAGCAGGACTCATGGGGGTGGATAAAAAAGGGAGCTGTTTTACCTTGTTCTGAAGCAGTACAGAATAGAGCTCTTCTCCAAACAGGAAGGAAGGTGAAGGAGTTTATGGGAGTTGTAGGCTTTGTGAGGAGTACAGTACTGTACTTCCATAGCAACAGCCCTAACAAAGACTGCAACTTCCAGAAGCTTCTTCCTTCCTTCCTGTTTGGAGAAGAGCTCTGTTTCTGCTGCTTCAGAACAAGGTAAAATGGCTGTGTGTTGTTTTTTTTTACCCATCCCAAATTTTTGTTGCTGCCTCAGAACACTTACTGGTAAGTAGTTTTCAAAGAATGTCATACATCCCTAAGTTTTACCCTCGACTTACCCATGGGTCAGAGGAAAATAAGTTTTACCTTCGACTTATCCATGGGTCAGAGGAAAATCCATGATTTTTACTTACATGTACCCTTGACTTATCCATGAGATCGACTTATACTCTAGTATATACGGTAGATCTAGGGGTGGTTTCCTATGATAGCAATGCCCATGAGCTGTACATTGGGAAATTCAAATATCTTCTCAGCCATGAACTGAATAGGTGACCATAGGCAATCTAATCTTTCTTTCAGTGCCCCCCCCTCCCCAAAATCAGTAAGATGTGGATAATTGTACTGATTTACCTTACGGGGTTGTTGTCTGAAATAATTGTATGTGAAGTGCTCTGAACACTAAAAAAAAAGAAAAAAACACTTATTATAAGTGTATTATTATATAGTATAAGTGATTATAAGATGCACCCTTAAAGTTTGGTGCTATTTAAAAAAATTAATTAAATCACTGGCATTAAATTGCAACAGCCTGATTATAAGACGCACCCCTAATTTAAAAACTTAAATTAGGAGAAAAAAGTGAGTCTTATACTCAGACCAATATGGTAGTTCTTATGGTTCCTACACTAGGGACTTTGGGAAGACAGTAGTAATAGTGGGTACAATACAGTGAATTTGCGGTGATTGGGTACTGATGTCCGTGGCAGGGAGAGCCTCGTTGTGAGACGTGCCTGTGCTCTTGAACGTTCCTGAAGGCCCAATCCTGTCCAACTTTCTAGCACCAACGTAGCCTCCGTGCAGCCCCAAAGTAAGTGACGTTCCCTTACCTTGAGGAGGCCTCCGTGACTGAATCCCCACCACAGGATTCAGCGCACACTCCATTGGCATGTGGCTGCATCGGCGCTGGAAAGTTGGATAGGATTGGGCCCTAAGAAAGGCCATGACCTTTTCTAGACTGATATAGCGGAGAGAGATTCTTCTCCTGTATGCTGGTAGCGCCGTAAAGTCTATTTGAATTGAAATGTCCCACTTGACTATGTGTGATATTCTATGTTCTTCAATCGTCAGCTCTACAAGCGCTTTGAGATTGCTGATGGCCCCTCTGAATCCATGGGGCGTGGCCGGGACTGGAATGTTGACCTCATCCCCAAATTCCTCATGGCCAATGGTGAGTCAAGCTGGGCTTGGTCTCATGGCCCAGTAGGCAGACATTAGATCCATTTTCTTGAAAGAAGACTGAGGATGAGCTAAAGGAAGGACATTGATGTAGAAAAGCAATTGACAGCGGAGTAGGATTACCACAGTAATAGTACCATTGATATATATTGGTGCCTTGATGTGAACCAAAACTTGGCAGGTTATTGGCTGATACTGATGGTCCAAATGTTGTCTTCTGCCGTCCTTGAAGCTCCCTCCCTTGCACCACAGCTTGTTTGTACCTTCTAGGAACATATCCCTGGCAAGCCGATCACCTCACAACTGCAGCTTCCTATGAAACTTTGCACCGTGTGTAACTGGAGAGTGTAGGAGGGCTCCAAGGGCCTAAACTTATGTGTGTATGCATTATGTATTTATACCTTGAGTATCAACCTTTTTTTACCAGGATGATATATCGTATTAAGAACAATTACAGTACAATTAAAAAAAAAATCAAAACAGGCGTTAAAATAGCGGCATAAAAAAAACCCCACTGGTATCTGGGGTGAAAGCATGCATTCAAAAAGACTGAGAAAATAAAAAGCTCTTCGCCTGGTGCCAAAAATGGGACTTGTCTTCTCCCACACAGGCCAGCTGGTGAAAATGTTGCTGTATACAGAAGTGACACGCTATCTAGACTTCAAAGTGGTGGAGGGCAGCTTTGTCTATAAGGCGGGAAAGATCTACAAGGTGCCATCAACAGAGACAGAGGCTCTAGCATCCAGTAAGTAGGTTTTCATCATGCTCCCAGTGCAAATTGTATGATGTCTGACTCACAGCGGTCTTCATATCCATATTTGGTTGAATTTATTTTGTGGTTTTTTTTTATATTCGCTGACAATTTGATATCCTACTTTTACAGTCCAAAAACAGGACCTTGAGGTAACTTGACAGGATTTGCTGTGTAAAATAGTTATAAAAGTACAGTACAACCAATACCCATATAAACCAAGCAAACAGGTCCATAATAGTGGTATTAGCACCTTCTAGGCATCCTAGAGCAATGTTTCTCAAACTTCTGATAGCTAATAGCCAAGACATATGTGCATGTGTGTGTTTGAATTAAAATTGGAGGCGCGCTTCACTCTTGCACCTGAAAAGGCTTACTTTGAGAGTAAGAGTAAAAACCACCTGCCCTTGAAGGGGCCCATGTCTGCCCAAAGAATGACTTGATGCTACCCTTGTCAGATTCCCAGGCTCAAAGACAACTCTCTGATGCCCAGTGACTCACTCCTATACTTGAAAGGAACTGTCTCTCCCATTCAAAATGGTGCCTTGTACATACGAAGCTGCCTTAGACTGCGTTAAGGCTATTGGTCCATCTTGGGCTTGGGTCTCTTTGCCACCCTGAGATCTGTTTAACTGAAGATACCCGGGATTGTACCTTCTGCGAGTAAAACATGTTGTTACTGGATGGGTCTGAGACAGGCGTGACATGTGCACACGAGGGATTTGGATGCATGTGCCAAGACCTTAGGTGCGTTGGTTCGTGACACACTTCGGTGGATTAGCATTTAATAAGGATGAGAGAGAAAAAGATAAGGGTGCAACGTAATACAGTTTATTGGAAAAATAAATATACAGAAGGGGGGATTGAAAAATATGCCACACACAGAAGAGGAACATAGACATGCAAATATGGAGGAATGGGAAGGGGACATGAACAGAGAAGAATTATTGTGTTAGAGAAATAAGGAGATTACTCAGAGGGACTAGGGCAGAGGATCCTAAACTCCTCAGTAGAGCTTACGGTGCTGGAAGTTGTTGCAGGGCCCCCCGACAGCAGCAACAGCACCCCGGGATCACGCCACCATGAAAAAAAGTACTTTTTTTTTTTTACTTCTGCTGGTCCTCCAGGGGGTGCAGGGAGCCTGCGGGCCCCTATGCAGGCCTCCCTGTGCCTCAGAATTAGGCTCTCCGACACGATCATGACCCACTTCTGGTTGTCTGTTCTCAGGCATGGGGAGGCCTGCAGAGAGGTTTGCAGACTCCCGGCAAACCCCCCCCCCCCTGGTAGGACCAGCACACCGCTCAGGGAAGTAAAAAAAGGCACTTTTTTCCTGCGGCAGCGGTGCGATCCTGGACGCGCTATCGCAGTTGCCGCAGGTCGCCATTCCCCTTAAGGGAGTAACGACCCATTGTTCCCGGCTGGGGCGTCACGACACCCCAGTTTGGGAACCTCTGGACCAGGGGATAGGGAACTGGGGTTTGTGCAGTGTTCGGGGAAGAAAGCTGAAGAAGGGAAAGAAACCAGAAAGAGCCAAACATTCCAGCTGTGTTGTGGGATTGTGATTTAAGTAAGAGTTCATGGAAAAGTGGCTACAGGCCAGGAGTAAGCCCCTTCTTGAGCTTTCAAGTGAGCTCCCACCATATGGTGGTTCTTAACTGGCATTGCAGGTGCTCGCAGAGTCAGCTCCTCTTACGTAAGGGCACTTCCTGTCCTTCAGCTTTTGAAGAAATGGCTTTTGAAACAGGTGGGTGCCTAAACTATGGGTTCTGCAAGGAAGTCAGACTGAAAAGGAGGCCTGGGACTAATCTCCAGGCCCTCCACAACTTATTGGTAAAAGACAGACCAGAAAGTCTTGCACAACAAGGGGGGGGGATAGAAACTCTAAGCGTGTCATCAACTTGATTATACATGTGACACAGAAGATACAGTAGCAGGATCCGTGGCCAGTAGCCAAGGTTTCCTCTCCATTTATGCTGGGATGGTTTTGTTGAGGCTTGGGTTGATGCAGGAGTCACGGAACAGTATAGTCAAGATTACAGCAAGCTCCCAGTTCAGGAAAACAGTTCCAAAAGCGGAGAGTTTGATAAGTAAACTCAGCAGGGTTGTTGAGATGAGTGGGGGTGCTTGACATACGGTAGCACCAATGGATAACTTTCCTGATGTTAGGTGGAAGGAGAGTGTATACAGTGGAGGACAGGGTCTGTGGCCAGACATTTCATAGGGATCTCTGCCATAGACCAACATAGGGCCTGTTGTGGGATGAGCTCATTCCAAACCATCCTCTTGTTCTGAAATGATCCTTGATAGTTTTCCTGTTGCTCGTCCTCCGTGGAGACGGCTGTTCCCTGTTGTGTTGCACTCTGGCAAGGGTATGATGACTGGGACTTCTCAGTTACTCTGGAGGCATGTGTTCTGATTAGCGTAAGGTTTGTGATTGAATTGTCAGTGACGTTGGCGAGGGAAGCCAAGCCATGGTTATAAAGGTGCATCCTTGGTGACCCCAAATGACCCTGCTTATCTCGGAGCGAGGAAGCTCCCAGGATGCAGCTTTATTTTGGGGTCTGAATAGGATGGCCAAGTAAGGTGTGGCTGATGTGGAATTTTCCAGAGGCTTTTTGCACACCACCAAGTGAAGGAGGGAGAGTGTTGCTCCAATGAGCCAGAGTCGGTGGGACTCTTTACCCAGAGGCCTGTGGGACATGATGTTCCCCTGCTATCAGCCTGAGCACAATCAAAATAAACCTGGCCTGGGGCATGCACCCAGCACCACATATATGTGTGTACAAATGTGCTAAGACTATAATAGTATGTGTGCTCTGTTGGAATAGGAGGCCCTGGCAATGCAGTGTTACTTTGCCACTGTGCCCCTCCCTAATCGCCTTTCTTCCCTGTTCTTCTTCAGATCTCATGGGCATGTTTGAGAAGCGGCGCTTCCGCAAATTCTTGGTGTTTGTAGCAAACTTCGATGAGAACGACCCGAAGACATTAGAAGGGGTGGATCCTCATGGCACTACCATGCGCGAGGTCTATCGACGCTTTGACCTGGGCCAGGATGTAATTGACTTTACAGGTCATGCGCTGGCGCTCTATCGCACCGATGAGTGAGTGCCTGGAAACTCCCCTTTTGGCCTCTGGCCCTGGAGACTCTCTATGCCCCCCTTCTCTCTATGCCCCTTATTAGGCAACTGCACTGTGCCCCTCTGTGTTCCTCCAGCAGCCTCTTGCAGTTGGGGGATAGATAGTTGGTCTTGAGAGTTATCTGATGTCTCTTCTAGCCGTGGCTGCTGTTCTTTGGCAATCCCTTCACTCCCAAGGAAATATAACATTTTGCTAACGCAGTGGATCATTGGCCACCTCAAGCAAGCATGACAGCCCTGGTTAGCCCCCTGGGAAATTCCTGTTGCCCTGTCTGCCCCTACTTGCTAATCTGTAGGGTAGGACTGAGCATGCTTTTCTCTCTTTCCACAGTTACTTGGATCAGCCCTGCTTGGAGACCATCAATCGCATCAAACTGTACAGTGAATCCCTGGCCCGCTATGGCAAGAGCCCTTACCTCTACCCGCTTTATGGTCTGGGTGAGCTCCCCCAAGGCTTTGCCAGGTACTCTGTCTCATTGGAAACGAGGAGAATATAGGGCAACTCCTGCTTTTGATCCACCTTTCATTCTGGAATCGGCAGAAAGGATGGCATTGATCCTTGCTGTCTATTATCTGAGCTAATGTCTCTTCTCGATGCCCCCTGCCCTCAAATTCCCACAAAAATCTCAAAATATTGAGCTGTAAATGAGTTGCCCAAATCACTTCTCTGCATGAATGTGTGTACTTTATTCTGAACTCAGCATTTAAGATTTTTGCAGAATTTTCATTTTTGTAATTGTAGCTGGCCAGGATCAGTAGTGGCAGATTATGATTATGTGATGGGGGAGGGGCTTGAATAAGTGCTAATAAGTGAACGGTGCTGTGAGGGATGAACAAATACCCTTGAGGAGTACAGTCAGTGTAGTAGTCCTTGAATGCTCTCTTAAATCCTGTCTGCATACCTCCATTAGCATATGGACTGGATACCTAAAAAAAAAAATTGGAGATCAAGATTTTTATTTATTTAAAGAGTTTATATCCCGCCTTTCCCATGCCAAAGCATGTGTCCAAGATGGCTTAAAAGTTCCATAATGAGTGTACAATGTATGCAAACAATGAGTAAAATCATTAATAAACCATTGGGAGCAACTATTCGGTACAGAAAGAAGTAGCAGAACTAAAACACTATCACAGAGGCACAGACAGATTTTTTTTTGGGGGGGGGAATGAAACTATATTTAATAACAAGTCATGGAAAAACAAGCAGCTCTTTTATTCAGGGGTATACATTGGAGTCACGTGAGGATGAAAGCTGGAGGGAAAAGAATCCTTATGTGCTTTGGATTGGCAAAATAGTGCTGCCTTTGTAACTGAATTGAGGTTGGGGGATGGAAAATAGTATAATGCCCTTTGCCACACTCATGCCCCCAGGCTCAGTGCTATCTATGGAGGTACTTACATGCTCAACAAGCCGGTGGATGAGATCGTCATGGAAGGCGGCAAGGTCATTGGTGTCAAATCGGAAGGAGAGGTGAGAACAAGAAGCTGACATGCTTGTCCCCTATGTGTTCAAGAAAAGTTTGGTTGTTTTCAGAAGTTGCTCCTAGGAATTAATAGTAGTGAGAAGATGGTCCCTAAAGCAAAAAGTAGTACTTCATTTTAAAAAGATACTTCTGTTGCAAGACTTTTGTGCTATCTTTGCTGTGTAGGTGCAATTGTAGTATCTTTGCTGTGTAGGTGCAATTGTAGTATCTTTGCTGTGTAGGTGCAATTGTAGAATGCTAGCCCCATCTTTCCCTCCATGCCATGCTAATCCTGCTGGGATGGAGTGAACTGGCAGCAGCTGGAATAAGAACTGCCCATTCTCCAAACATGCAGCTTCCTTAGCTGCAGTCAGAGATGGCACAGCCTAGCAAAAGGTTCCCTGTGTGACACTTCTTCTAGTCATTGTTTTTGTTCTAACATCCATTGCATACTGTGGCAGCTTAAATGGGAACAAGAGGCATGGGCTAGGATCATGAGTTGGGGCTGCAAGCTGTTTCCTTGGGCCCCCTGTGCAGGAAGGAGGAGGCAGTTAGTTCATCAAGGGGATTACCATTCTCTCAAGAGGGCTTCCAGGGGCAGTGGAGTCTTTTTGGCTCTCTACTTTCCCTTTGTATTTCTCCTTGCTCCTAGGTTCTTCTACTCCTCCCCTTACATAGGATGGTGTAATTCACACATGCCCCATAACGGGGGTGGCCAACCTTCCACCATTAGGGCCTTTGTGCTCTTAAGAGTTGTGTTGAAGACAGAATCTTGGCAGCTGCAAGTGCTGATGGTGCTGCTAAAGCTGCTGCACCTGCTGAAAATGCCCTTAAAGGGCCAGGAGCATTCACGTGGAAAAGTTGGCCACCCCTGCCCTATAACCTTTGCCCATCCCCAAGATACCACAAAACTTGGGTGGTTAAGAACCCAACTGGAAATAATCTTAGTACAGTACTCCCCCCCATATCCGCTGGGGATATGTTCCAGGCCCCTCCGTGGATACTTGAAACCGTGGATAGGAGTGAACACCCCCTCCATGGTTTCTTGAGGGCCCCCCACCCTGCCTCCCCTGTGGGCAGGCGTGCGTGCCCCCCCAGCTCTTATTTTTCTTTCAGCAAGCTTTGTTTCTTCCTTAAAACAAACAGAGAAGCAGCCTCCATTGCAGGCAAGTAGAACGAGATGAAGTCTTAGAGAGGCTCTGCAAGGTTTCTGTTAACCTTGCAGAGCCTCTCTAGGACTTAAGTCTTGTTCTACTTGCCTGCAATAAGCAGCCAGAGGCTGCTTCTCCTGTTTGTTTAAGGAAGAAATGAAGCTTACTGGGAAAAAAGTAAAAGCCTGGGAGGGGGGGTCCCCACAATCCATGGATAACTGAAACCGTGGATATGGGGGCCCACCTGTATTGTTGGCCATCCTTGTTCCAGCAAGAAGTTCCTTTTTTCAGCATTGAGCACCTTCCTCTACAATGCTACACTTCTCTGGGCTGACTTCTCTTCCCTCAGCCATCCACCCATAAGTACTGACCCTTTCTGAGAGCTGGACCAAAGAGGGCTGTACCATCAAACTTGATAGTGGGTCTTATACTCCAAGAAGGAATGTTTCAAAACTGTTAAGAGTAATGCCTAATCCTGATGATCTGATGTCTTGACATATTTTGAACCTTATTGGCTCTTCAAGGAATTCTAAGGCGATGTCAGGTAGCACTATTTCCTTTCCACCTCTCCTGCAGGGATTGAGAGAACCCTGAATGTGAGGGGCCCAACTTGAATAGTAGGTTGCATAGCTGGAAAGGTGAGAAACTCCCCACAGGGATACCAGATGTTGTTGTGAGTGTAATATCCACAGCAGCTACAAAGTCTCAGCTAGATGATTTCCGGGTCTTCTACATTCCGAACTTCATAGGGAAGAAGGCTGGGTCTCTTCTGTATTCATCTTGATGATGCCTACTTCCCCACCCTCCCACCTCTTTTCCAGGTGGCACGTTGCAAACAGTTGATCTGTGATCCCAGCTACGTGCCAGACCGCGTGCGCCCAGCAGGGAAGGTTGTGCGTGTCATCTGTATTCTGAGCCATCCTATCCGTGGCACCAATGACGCCAACTCCTGTCAAATCATCATCCCCCAGAACCAAGTGGGGCGCAAATCTGGTGAGTGTAGATGCTTTGGGGATGGGATTGAGGTGAGAGTATACACAGAAATGGGAAGCAGGTACAGGGATTTTCTGCTCTTTGGGCTTCTGCTGCAATCTCGGGTGGGATAGCATACAGTGTACCCAAGTGCCTTGCAGTTCCTACCCAGCTCTTCACCTCCCAACAAAACTGTGAGGTAGGATAATTTTCTGGTACTCTAAATTGGGGGCATGGACCCAGGAATATGATATGGAGGCCAACTATGGGCTAAAGGGCATATTCAGTAAGCAATCTGACTCTTTCCTTTATCTCCCCTACCAGATATCTATGTCTGCCTCATCTCCTCTGCCCACAATGTGGCTGCCCAGGGCAAATACATTGCTATTGCCAGTACTACTGTGGAGACAGAATCTCCTGAGAGTGAAGTGCAGCCAGCCCTCGAACTGCTTGAACCTGTTGACCAAAAGTGAGTAAGGGGAGGTGGGTAGAGTCACATGAAGAAAGGAGAACCAGTCTCCAGGATAGCAATTGCCTAAAATTTACTAGGTGCAGTAACTTAAGGATGGTTTCCTGCCTATAGTTCACAATCTTAAAAGGGCAGGAAATGCACACAAAGCGGGCATGGGGAGGGGGATGAAACGAGAATATGCAAATACTTGGGCACAGCTGCACTTCATTAAAGGTTGCTAAAACTGGTAACTCCTGAGAGGTTTTCCACGCAGAGGGTTAAGAAGGGAAGCCTAAGGAAAAGTGGTGTTCCCTGGTGAATCCAAGCAAGAGGAACTATCGGAGAGAAATAATAAAGACTTTGTCTTAATTCTTGTAGCAAAGGAAGTGGTATGCCTGTATCTAATGTACTGCTTCAGATTACATGTGGAGACTTGCATGGTTGAATGCTGTTCCACAAAGTTGTATCAGGACTTTTCATAGGAGCCTCTCCTCCAGTGTGAAGTGATGCAGCTGAGACAAGGGTACCACCTGTTTGTGAGAACTGAGCCATAGACCAGAGCAAGAAATGGACTTAGCAAAGAGAATGGGTGGGGATATCATGGAAAAATAAAATAACAAAGGCAGGGAGGTACAAGATTTACATAGAGTCTTTAAAATGGAGTGGCTTGTATTGGAGCTGCTAATACAAATAATATGGGGAGAGTGGGCTGCTGAATCTTTTTATTTACGTGGGGATGAAGCTATGAAAGTTGAGGCTTTTGGGTTGGGAACAAATGATAGTGTTTGGGGACTCTATTTCAGACAGCTGAAGGTAATTTGCAAGACAAATTGCTGTCTTTGTACATGTCACTATAATTTTGCCTATAGTTAGGCTTACCATAGTCCCGGAATCGAGTCGCGCTGCGGCCTAGAAAAGACACGAGCCTCTCCCAAGGATGCACCGCGGCAGACCAACGCGGTCGTCTCATTTACCGGAAGTGCCGGAAGCTGCGGCTTGCATTGGCCCGCCGCAGTGCACTTCTGGGAGAGGCTCGTGTCTTTTGCAGGCCGCGGTGGCACTCGATTCCGGGACTACAGTAAGCCTACCTATAGTACACTGGGGTTGTGTTCTGTGTTATTTCAAAACCTGTCTGACTAGAAGTGGCAAAAGAAGGCTGTGCGTACACCATGGGAAACAAAGCCTCAAACTACTTTCAATTCTCTTTAAGGGGGGAAGAATATTTCTTACATGTCTCTCCTTCCCTATAGGTTTGTGGCCATCAGTGACATATATGAACCCACTGATGATGGAACAGAAAGTCAGGTGAGACTCCCAAATAAGTCTGAAAATGCTTCAGGGAGGGACGGTGTTGTCTGCTCTCATGCGGACTCGGGAGAATTGTGGCTTCTCTCTTTCATATACCTCCCCCATCTCGTGTGTCTGTTTTTCTCTCCACCCCACCCTTGCAGATATTCTGCTCACGATCGTATGATGCCACAACCCACTTTGAGACAACATGTGATGACATCAAAGACATTTACTGGCGCATGGCAGGGGCTCCCTTTGATTTTGAAAGCATGAAACGACGCCAGAATGACGTCTTTGGCGAAGATGAGCAGTGACCACTCCCTTTCTCTTCTCTCCCCCAGTTTCCCCCATGCAAGGGACCATACTCCTGCTAGGGACTGGCTTTACCCCACACCTCACCTGAGACTGGCTCTTCCCTCAAATCCTCATCCAGCAATGCCAGACTCCTCTCAACTGGGACCAGTCCCCTTAAATCACAGGGAGGAAGTTGCATTTTCATCTCTCCCCCCTCCACTGTCCCCCCCCCAATCATTTTTACTACCTAAATGAAGATATTCCCATGTGACTGAAGTTGTATTGAAGTTGCTGTACCCTGTATCCTTCAGGGATCCGCTTTCTAAGCTCCTTCCAGTGCCTGTAGGGATTTAGGGGAAAACTAAATTGCATGCAATTGCATTGCATTTAAACCCTAACAGCTGCCTTCTCTAGGGGGAAAAGCATATTTGGGCAGCAACTCCTTCTCTGAGGCAAATGCACATCTGAAAGCAGGAAGAATTAAGCACACCCATCATTTTTTCCTTTCCAGGTAATTATCTCACAAAGCTGCTTCCCCTGGGGATGGCAAAAAACCCCAGCCACTTTGGGTTTGAAAGCAGGTAGTTGCATGCCACGTGTAGTTTGGCCTAATGTCAAGAATGATCTTCCTTTTTTCTCAGTCCCCTCCCCCCTGCTGGACAGACTTTTATTCTTTTCCCCACCAGCTGTGCCCCTATTACTGTTCCTTTTGTGCCTCACAATTTTTCCCTTTTCCAACCTGATCCCAGTGAACTGACTTCTTCATTTGTGACAGACTTCTCAATCTGCCCTCCTTCCTGCCCGCCCTTGTTTATTCTGATCATGGTGTGAACCTTTGATTCCTGTATACTGAGAGGAGACTGAAATGGCTGCCACGTTAGTCAGAGGATGTGGGTGCATGAAGAGCCATTCAAAACCATCTCTTCCACACATCCCACTAGCCAGTCCCCTGCGCCCCACCTTGCCACTTCAGGTTCCCACAGACCTCTCTGTTTGTCTTGCGTCCATTTTGTCCCTTCGATCCCTTAGTTCCTCTAGGCTAAAAGTGTGGGAAGATTTGTGTGTGTGTGTATGTGTCTCTCTCGTGTGCTGGACATAGGGACAGGGTGGTGGTTCTGTCCCCCCTCCACTTGCTGCCACCTGCTGTAACTTATTGTAACTTATTAAAGAAGCAGGTCAAACTTTTGTTGACACTCCTGAGAACTAACGAGGTTTGGGTGAAGGTCAGGCCTTGGCATGAGCAAAAGAGGCCTGGGGCCTGTTTTGTGTCAGAGGTCTCCTTCATCCCGAAGCTGGCTTTATGGTTAACAATCTGTCTGTAACTCTAGGGGGATATGAGGGGGTCACCCTCCCTCCACCCCACAGCTGCTCAATTGTCTCAAGATAATAAATACACTTAGTCTATCTCTGCCTCCTGTCTAGTATTGTTGCAATGGGGCTGGGAGGGAGGGAGGGGTAATGCCTGGAACTGAGCCCTCCTCAAAAGTGGAGAGGCACTATGTCAAGCTCAGAAGATGAAAGAAACATGGAATAGTCTTGTGGCATAGATGAACATTGGAGAAGCACCACAACCTGCCTCCATATCCAGTCTTTTGGAAAGGAATCCAGATGGCTGGTGTAGTAGAACCCAGGGCTGTGTGAACCATGGAACTTGGATTTTGCTTACCGGTAGTTTGCATAGCTTATTCTATGCAATAAGAATAGGCAGGAGGTGTGGTCTAGTAGTGGTTGAGCTGCCGCCTTGTCCGAAGAACAGCTGGGACGAGATCAGTTCAAGACTGCCAGAAGCTGTTTACAAGCTGAGATATCTCAGCTGAGATAGCCTGTGCCGACCCTCTGTGGGAGAGAGGAGTTGCTGTCAGACAAGCTCAGAAAGGCGTGTGCAGCCAGGGAGATACCGTTACCACACTGTTGAAGGGAAACTGCTGGAGAAGACTGGTTCAATGGAAATAGAACATTGTAAAAAAAAACCTACTTTAGAAAAAGCTTCCCTATGTAAACTGCCTTGAATAAAGTCCGAGGAGGTATATAAATACAGATATTGTGACAATATTAATAATCTACATAAACAATTTGTTTATGTTGTAGAGGGTTGGGCTTTTAAAGGTTTAGGAAGGGCAGGCCTAGGAGTAAAACAATGGGATGAGGTGAGACTGGGGGAAGGGAGTAGTGGCCATTTGTGCAGATATTCTGTATAGCCCTTCATGTTTGTGCTCCTGTGCCCTACATCACAGCTACTTGAAGCTCCTACCTGAAGTCTGGACTCAACTGGCTTTTGAGGTTGGACTTGGCCTTCCCCACACACTTTTCACCTTTCCTTTGTGGTACCAAATGCTATAGGCTTAGAATTGCATGCTTACTTTTAAAAACATCCCAACTTTCCCAGTTGATTTAAGGCAGCTCTCAACAAGAGCAATAAAAACATTAAAGTAAAAGCAAAGCTTTGGTAAGACTGCCTCAAGTTGTATTGCGGAGAGAACTGCTGGTCAGTCTAGGACACAAATGTATTCCACTTGGGTGTTGGTCCCAGTTGCCTTATGTTTCTCCGAGTAACCCACTTTTCTAGCATTTGTACCCTACCTGTGCAAGTCTTGTTGAAATGAATGGGAGTTGTACCAGAGCACTATTGTACCCCCTGGATCATATCTGCCAACCTCTTATTCTGCTGCATTTGATTTTCTCATGGTTGGGCTGCCTCTGAGGAAGCAGAGGTGGAGTAGGATCAAGAAAGTTGAAGATGGGTCAGGAACCTGTGCCCATCAGAGGGTCTGCCTGGCTGACTGGAACACTCAATATTGCTGCTGGTGGTAGTGCCCAATGTCCTATTGGAAGGGGGGCAGTGCAAGCTTTTGTCCCCTAGTCTTTAGTAGCTTGTTGCCAGCACTGTGAGGAAGGGTGAGTGGAGAAATTACCACTGAAATGTTATGCATACCTTTACACTGTGTTAGATCCCTCTGTCAGTATTGTTTTTTTTATTCTAGTAGTAAAGCAGTGTGTTGTAGCCAGCAGTTGCCTATGAGGGGGAAGAGGATGCATAAAACCCAGTGCAGGTGTGGTGGGAAAGGTGCACCATATTGAATGCTGGCTGAGGGCCTACACCTACCCCAGGGCCCACCTGAACCCCCAGTAGCAGCATCCAAGGAGCAGTATGAGGGGGCCAGTGCATAACTTTCCCCAGGGACCTTAGCAACCTGATGCCAGCACTCTGTTTAAAGCCCGTGACACACGGCCTACATCTCAGTGCAGTGTGTCTGGTTGCAGTGTAGCTGACTTGCCGCAACGCACCCTGTCTACACACTGAAGGAAGCCACACAGAGAAGGGCAAGATGTCCTGCCCCGTCCCCTGTTCTCTTTTTGCCAATCAGAATTGAGTCTTTTCAGACTCACTCGAGTCTGATTGGCCAGTACATTGCTCCGATTCTCTGAACCTATGTCCTATCATTCTGTCAGTATGAAATCCTAGAAAATGAGTGTTGCTACTCTGCATTTAAAGCCACCGCTACTGTTAGATGAATGTACTGATATAATTATTTATTTATAAATGACTATACTACTATGGGTTGTGATTGACCTCTTCTTGGTTCTACTCCAGTTCAGAAAACATGAAATTCCCACTAGCTGTCTTTGTGTGACCAAAACACACCCACTCAGCTACAAAAGCAGAGCTAGCTAGCTTCAGTGTTTTATTGCTATATGATATGACCCAAGAGCTGCTGCTCTTTAAACAGACTTAGAAAGAGTAGGGTTTGTTTGCTTGTTGCTGGCACGTTTTGGTTTTGTTTTTTGCAGGAGATACCTGCTTCCTAATCACATATGTGGGAAGATTTCTTCACTCATAATAGGCAAATTTCACTTCCGCTACCTGGGGAGGGGAAAAAGACGGTACAGAAGCAGGAAGCCTGCCCTGTATATCAGTCTGCTGATTACGTGTCTATGATTTTGTCTGGTGGTCGGGTCGATGTCTTGGTGCACGATGTCTTGATAGCACCAAAGGGGAAAACATGTAATTCACCATTCGCTTCCGGTTCTCAAGTGCAGCTCGGATAAGCTTCCGTAGGCGGGGCAGCAAGCGTGGGGAGAATACATAAACACTACAATACAGTATGTTGTTATAATCGAAGCCCTTAAATAAAACAGTAAGATTAGAGGCTTTCTTTCGTTGCACTGCTTTGAAATGCACTCTACTCCAGCAAGACAAAGCGTAGGTGGTGTAGTCGTAGTTTTGCTGGCAGGATTTGCTTTAAAACCACGATATCTTCTTGCCGGAAAAAGTAAAAAAGCTACAAAGCAGAGGTCCTTGAGCCTTTAAAATCTTCATTCCAGGCAGAAACTCACCTGGTGCAGCTTTCCACCTTCATGGAAACAGCGATGGGAAATGCTGCAACCACTGATTTTCTGCTTGTAGCACAATCTCTTTTAAAGGCGTTAAGATAAGAACGCCGCAAAAATGCTAATAAAGGGAAACAGTGGAGAAAGAGACGAGCTGTGTATTTTAACTACTGAGTAGCGTCGCAAATCATAGCGATCGGGGAGAGGGAAAAAAACTAGTCAAACGCCACCGTAATACTTCCGATATAAAATCAAACTGGTTTTCCACTCTTCCAATGTAAAGAGGGTAGGATTTTCGCCATGGAAATGCCAATGGGGAGCATGACGACTTTCTATTTTACCGGAAGTTCAGGCTGTGTCACTCTAGCCTTTTTGTATCTCTGTGTAGCAAGTAGAAGGAAGCAGGAAGAGAGGGTCGTGGTGATTCGGCGCGTACGAATGACGTAAGTGAAGCAGCTGGAGAGATCTGTGGCTGGGGAAAGGCTAGCCTGACTGCCCTTTCCTTGAGGATAATACTGTGTTTCTCCTTGTCTTGACCAGGTAAGGATCTCGGAGTTCCTCGTGGGGACGGTTTGCTCCACCCCAGCCCCTTTTTACTTTGGTGTCTCTCTGGCCAAATCCAGCAATCCTACCCTACCACCCAAATCCTCTCTGTTCTTGACTCTCTTCCGTTTTTTTTACTCTGAAGATCCCCTTGGCCTTTTGGAGTATTGTTATTTAGGGATGGAGCTGTACATAGCAGGATGATCGTTCCTCAAGGGTCAATCTTTGGGCAACAACAAGCCTAGGAAAGCCCCCTGCCTGCACTCTTAAGGAGTTACCATCAGTCATATTGGGTTGGAGTCGACTGCAGTGGTTCCCAAACTGGGAGGCACAGCTCCTAGGGGAGCTGCGCCGTGGAAACCAGCCAGGGAAGCCACGGAATACTCTTGGAAAACAGTGCAATGCCAATTGGCAGGCATCAACATAATGTAATGGGGAATCACGGCCAATGGTCAAGGGAGCTGCAGGTTGAAAAAGACTGGGTTAGAGGGATCAATGATGTCAATCTGTATAAGGTAGCTTTATATGTTCATGTGTTTGTTTATGCTTCCCAGGCCCTTTTGCAGCCATGGCACAATACAAAGGAGCAGCCAGCGAGGCTGGCCGGGCACTCCAGCTGATGAAGAAGAGAGAGAGGCAGCGCGAGCATATGGAACAGATGAGGCAGCGCATTGCTGAGGTAACGGGAAAGAGAAACCCCTGGGGAGAGGAGATGGGGTGGGTGCAGTGGGCACGTGGTAATGCTGAAGGTGCTGATCAAACCAGGAACTGCAGTAGGGATATATAGGCCAGAACAATTCAGACAGGAAAAGGAAACAAAGCAAACAAAGAAGAGAGGTATTTGAAATGAAATGTTCATTCTAGAAATATTTGATATTGCACTCAAGTTACAGTAGAGATGCAGGAAATGCAACCTCCTGCCCACCATGGAAGATGTTTTTTTTTAGCTGAAAATGTATCTATTTTCTGACTGTGAAATGATGGAACTTGCCACTCCACCCTTACCCCACACACACATTCAGTGAACTCTTGATCTGTTTAGACACAATTTCCATCTAGGATATGTCCTCTTTCATCATAGAAATGAAGGGATGCCGTGGGTCATGTCCAACCCTCTCCCCAAGATATGGTGCACTGTACCTGGAACCTCCACAAATACATTTCCTGAAAACTTCTCTAGAAAGTGTCAACAACCTCCCTATATGTGTTGTTCCATTGTTAGATTCCTTGTGGATTTATTATTATTATTATTATTATTATTATTATTATTATTCTGCTTTGGGCTTGCTGTATTTTCTGTACATCATTCTTTTCCCCTCCTTGGCCATTTCTCCTTCTTCTTCTTCCCACCTTCTGTAGGTTTTGATTGTCCAGATCATGAGATTCCTGTGCTACCACACTCATCAACTGCTGTGATTCTTCCTTTTTCTTTTTCCAACCACCTTTTTCCAGTTCATGGAGGGTCTACCAATTCTCCTTCCAGTGTTGTTCTCAGAAATTGTTTGTCTTCCTGCACTCTTTTTGTCACTTAGCATATCTTTATAAGAGTCTTTTCTTACCAACTGAGTTTGCTCAAGTTGCACCTGGTCTAGATGCCTTTAAAAGGGGATTGGACAGATTTATGGAGAAAAAAATCCACCACAGGTTACAAGCCATGATATGATTGAGAGACATATACAATTATGCATGGGATGGATAGAGTGGATAGAAGGAAGTTCTTTCCCCCCTCGCACAACACCAGAACCAGGGGACATCCACTAAAATTGAGTGGCAGGAGAGTTTGAACAGACAAAAGGAAATATTTCTTTACCTGGCATGCAATTAACCTGTGGAACTCCTTGCCCCAGGATGTTGTGATGGCACCTGGCCTAGATGTCTTGAAAAGGGGATTGGACAGATTTATGGAGGAAATATCCACCACAGGTTACAAGCCATGATAACTATGCAACCTCTGGGTTTTAGAGGTAGCCTATCTTTGAATGGCCAGATGCAAAGAGTGGCAGCAACAGGATACGGGTATCTTGTTGTCTTGTGTGCTCCCTGAGGCATCTGGTGGACCACTTGGCATGATCCAGCGGGGCTCTTATGTTCTTAGGGTGTTTTTCTTTCTCTTTGAAACCTGAACTTTGCTATCCCATTGATATCAATATTTATGCCAAATATTTCTTTCATTTTTTAAAGTTATAATGAAGCTCTTGTATGTCCTGAATATTTTCTCCCAAGACACTGCCACCTACCTTTAAGTGCCAACTAATTTTGCTCTAATAGTGAATACCAACCTCAACTGTGATAGATGAACCTCTGACTCTTTCATTGACCTGTTGAACCAGAAAAATAGTACCAAGTGTTTGCAAATCTTTTGAATAGCCTGTGTTTCTGTTTCTGCCAAATAGGGGAGTTGCAGCAAGTTCAGAAAAAAATTTAAGCGCCTAGAAATATGAACTGCTTTTCTAGCCTTGAGTTGAAGACTGTTTTTATTACCTAGGATATAGGGTTACCACTTTACAAACCGGAACACCAGGTACATATCTTTTAAGTTCCCCTAATGCAGCAGGAGACATGCAGCTGTAGCTTCTTCTGCCTATTCTCTGTCCAGCCTTGAAGTTCGTTCCCATTCTGCCTGCTGTGACCAGTACAGCTCCACGTTGGCCTTGCAGGAAGTGGACTGAATGACAGGACTGGGGAGGAAACAGGCAGAAGTAGGCATAGTTGGGACATTTAAAGATATACTTCCAGTGTTTGGGTTACATTGTAGCATCTCTATAATAAGTATATTTAATATAGAAATAAGTTTCACTAAAATCAATGGGACTTAGCTTCCCCATAGCGTGTTTAGGGTCAGGGAGCAAGCTTATTTTGTTTAAAGAATGTCTGCTCTGACTGATTCAGGGATCTATAACAGACATCCACAATGATATGTCTTTTTCCTGTCTTCACCCAGATACATTCTCAGGTATTGCTATTCTCTTCATTCTGGACCTGGGTGAACATATACTACTTCTGTAATGCTAGAGTTATAGACTTTCCTTTCTTTCTCTCCCTGTCTCTTTGGTATAAGCTAGAATCCTGAATAATAATGACATCCCAGTCCTGAGAGCTTTCCCAGCAGCTTTTGGTCATAACAGCTCTGCTTATGACAACTTTGCACTTGCCTGGCTTGCTCCTATGTACTCCTTGATGCTATGTGTCAGTGCTTGAGGATCTCAAATGGGCTTTCCTGTTGTCCTGCCTTGGATCTTGCTGTGGTTCTGCAGATCACTAAACATGACTATGGATCCTCCTCCTTGGTACTTACCCTCTGGGCTTAGGCCACCAACCCTGTAGATTATAGTTTAAAAACCTCTTATCCAGATTGCAAAGGCACTGCTGGAAGGTGTTTTCTTCAGTTCTCATAACGGTATCTCGTCTCTGACCATTGGTTCTTTCTCGTGGAACGTGACTCCTTGCGATCAATAAAGCAGAATTCCTCCTGGCGGCAGCACCTGCATATCCAAGCATACTCCTTGAGGATTTGCTCATCCCCAGCTGAACCATAACAAGAAGGATTTTTAAATGTTTGTTTCATTTTGATGGGACCTTGTAGAAAATGTACGTAATCTGCACTGAGCCTTTAGGGTAAGGTGGGTGTGAGAACATGACTCTGAGTGCTTATTCTCATTTAGAAATACACTGAGACAATTCATAAATATTTATTATCACTGTATGCACTGAGGAGAGGGCAAGATGAGAACATGGAAGGGTGTGAAGTTTTTCTGGGCTCATCCAGCACCTGGGTTGGGTTCACCTCCTTTCTGCTCCTCCTCTGCTTGGGTAGTTGTAGATCTCCTAAATTTAGTTCAAGAAGAGCATGCTGGAAATCGGAGTATTGATATAGTCTCACACATCATGCGGCAAACTTCATCACCTCTTTCCAATGGTAGGAGAACATCATGAAATCCAACATTGACAAGAAATTCTCTGCTCATTACGATGCCGTGGAAGCTGAGCTGAAATCTAGCACCGTCGGTGAGTATGTGCAAGGGTTCAGTGCTGGGAACAGAACCCAGGAGTCTTTGCTCCCTCTGCTTTAAGGCATTTCTACACAAGGGTGCATATACACAACAGGGGTTATATGCATAATACACCTGTGGGCCAGGAGTGAATGGATCCTGCTTCCCTGCCCAGTGCTGAAGGGTTAAACCAAAGAGGCCTGATTCCCAGCATATTTTCTTATGACAGGCTTGGTGACCCTCAATGACATGAAGGCCAAGCAAGAGGCTCTGGTGAAGGAGCGGGAGAAGCAGTTGGCAAAGAAGGAGCAGTCCAAAGAGCTGCAGCTGTGAGTTATGGGTGTGCATGCATGCACGCACTCCAAGGTGGCTGAGATAGCAGAGAAAATAAATCAAGTAGAGAAATTATTGTGTATTGTAAGGGAGGATATGGAGTGGCTAAGAATGTAAGCTGTGCGTCGGCAATCCCCAGTTCAGATCTCCTAGCTAGAACTTGGACACGCTAATGAAATTGATTGGCATTGGGTTCAGGGCAGGCAAAAGAAAGTGTTACTTCTTACAATGCATGATTTGCTTATGCGTTGCCCTAGGATGTGGTCATAGCTACTAGCCTAAATGGCTTTTTATTTTAAAGGGTCAGGCCAATTCATAGAGTGTTGCATAACCAACACCAACTAGCTGAAAAGGACCCCCATATTCAGAGGCAGTATATCTCTGAATACTGGAGGCTGGAGACAAACTGGGGAGGGCTCTATGTCCCGTTTTGTGAGCTTTCCAGAGGCATCCACCTGGCCGCTGTTGGAAACACAATGCTAGAAACACAATGCTAGACTGTGTGGACCTTTTGTCTGATTCAAGAGTTCTCATTTCACATCCATCCAACTAGGTGGCCTTAAGCAAACCACTATTCTCTCAGACTCGGCCTACCCACCTGGAATATGAGCATATTATTAATATTATATTAATATTTTAATATTAATTTTAATATTTTAATAATAATAATAATACTGATCTACTTTACAAGGCTGTTGAGAAGATCATTGAACTTTCTAAAGCACTCTATAAATGCCTGATAGTGATATTGATGGTGTGAGCTGTCTTTCTCCCCTTTGCAACACAGCAGCTTTCTGAATGGGTAGTCGCATATAGACTCCCTGTTTGAGGAAGTATGACCTGTCCCAGGGAGTATCCTAGCATCAATAGGTCTCTTGTCTTTCTCCAGTACCCTTGAAGTGTTTCAAATCTTGGCCATTCTCAAAGTTCTTGGAATAGTTATTTATTTAAAACATTTGTATCCCACCTTTCCCCTCTTGCAAGGGAAAGCACTTAAGGGGGCTCGCAACATAGTTAACTTCCACCCCTCTTTCCTGACTGAGCGTATGTACGTAGCTGACATCTGTCTGTCCCCCACAGGAAGCTGGAGAGGATGCGGGAGCGAGAGCGCAAACAGGAGCAGAAGCGGAAGATCTCAAGCTTGTCCTTCACCCTGGATGAGGAAGAGGAAGAAGATGGAGCAGAAGAGGAAGACGAGGAGGCAGAGTTGGAGCGAGAAGGTGACAAATGGGAGGCTGGGTGCTTGGAAATGGAGAATGATGCTTGAGTAGGCCTGGAATTGTGGGGTAGGGGTGCGGGGGGGGGGGTTAGGACTGAAGAGGACAAAGGGATTGCTGTCAAGCTGAAGGAGGGGAGTTTCAGGACTAGCATTTCATTACTGCCCAGTTGTCCCACTTCTTTCAGAACTGCTCCCCAAGAAGAGGAAACTGGGGAAGAATCCAGATGTGGACACCAGCTTCTTGCCTGACCGCGACCGTGAGGTAGGCTACTCCAGTGGTGCCCATCTACCCTCATTCTCCAGTGTTGTTGCCTGCTGTGATGATTGAGTTCCCCTTGCTCCCTTTATTTTCCCCATCTATTTCCCTTAAGAGAAGTCCCAATGTAAGCTCGATAAGGAAGAGGCTTCTCTAATGCACTGTGAGATTGGCACCATTGCAAAAAGACCACATGTCCAATCAGACAGATCATTTTGTGGATTCACTGTTGTTTTCAGCTGGGTCCAGCCAGGACAATAGCCCTAGCCACCCACCCACCTGCCTGGATTGGCATGCACCAGCTTACCAAGTACACCTGACCAGGTCAGAGGGCACAAGTAGGGATGCCCAGGTAGTTGCAGACTATCCAGTCTGACAGACCAGTGACATCATTGAGCCAATAAGTCTTCTTAAAGTTATGCCCAAAGATGCTTGTGTGGGCTCTGACTTGACTCCCACAGAGAACACTTATGTGTCTGGTCAAGTTCTCCTTACCTCCCTAGTGTACAGAGAGAGGTATACACTAGGAACCAGAGGGATACCTGCATGGGGGAATGTTAATGTTGCTTTGTGGTTTACCTATAATCGTCTGCTTGCATTTTTGCCAAGATCTGCAAACTCCCAAGCCTTTTCCAAGGTCTGCTTGTTTTATTTCTTTCCTCCTTGACTTATATTGCAACTCCCTCTCATTTTAACAGACTTCTTTTTTTATGTTTTTAAGCATCCTTCTGCCTGCTGTGTGGTTGAACTCAGCCAGAGCTTTGCCCAGTTCTCTTGGACCCTTGGTTACATGCGACAGTGTAGGGTTGTGGAATTCTTCATGTAACTGGGTGGGAGGCTTCCAAGGATGGTCTCTCGCTCTACCTAGCTTTGTCCTCATGGTGGCAGCAGAGTTAACCGGATTTGGGACCTTGGCATAGGAGCAGATCAGGGAAAAGGAGTGAGGCACCAGCATCGGGACTTCCCATCCACCCCCCAGATCAGACTACCGATTTTCCCTGCCAAGCTGCAACTTCTAAAGCACTTCCCCCCACCCCCCGCCACTTGCCCCTGTAGACTTTTTCCTTCTGCATTAAATAGACTGGTTTTTCCGTCCCTCACTTTCAGGAGGAAGAGAACCGGCTACGAGAAGAGCTTCGCCAAGAGTGGGAGGCCAAACAGGAGAAAATCAAAAGTGAGTGACGGAAGGCCATCCTTTGCCCATTGGTTAGCGGAGATGAATGTGGATTGAGAGGAGGGTGGGTGATAGGGGTCTGGCTCAGTTGGGAGAGCTACCGCCTTGCAAGCCTGAAGATCGGTGAATGACAAGTTTGAGACACGCCGCCGACAAAAGCTGTGAAAGCCCAGGGTTCCCAGCAGCGTCGGTCGAGTGTGGGAGGTGACAGCCAGTGGAAAAAAGCCAGACTGCAAAAGGATACCACCTGGAATGTAGCTGTTCACGAAAGATTGGACATTTATAAATTGTAAAAAAAACCCATTAGGGGGCTTAGGAAAGCTTGCCCATGTACACTGCCTTGGATTAAAGTCGGAGGAGAAATCCAATGACCAAGAAAGACGGTATATAAATACTGTATATTATTATTATTATTATTTATTAATAGTTACAGGAAGGCTCTGGAGGCTTTCATGTTAAATCATGAGTCAAGAGAGTTTGGCTCTGCCTGTCTCTTAACCCTTCCATGCCTGTTTCCCCCTTCTGTCTCCATTCAGGTGAAGAAATTGAAATCACCTTCAGCTACTGGGATGGCTCTGGGCACCGCAGAACTGTCAAGGTGAGCATTGTTCCCTGCTTAGTTGGGGGAGGAAGAACTGCAGCATGCTGAGGGCTTGTGGTTTCTGTTCTGAGTTTCCGTTCCGTTCTTAGGGGGCGCTAGTGGCTTAGTGTGGAGGATGCTAGGAGCCCAGACTGCTGGCTTTTTCCCATTCAGTTCATTGACTCACGGTGTGGGACATTGTGGAACATGGGTTAGATCAGGGGTGTCAAACTCATTTCATATAGCGGGCTGAGTGCCTGCTAAGGGCTGGAAGTGACATTATTAAGCAGGAAGTGATGTCATTAAGCAGATGATGGCCAGAAATAAGCACTTTACTCTCACATAGCAACTCATTAGCTGCAAAAAAACCAAAAAAAAAAAAACAGAGAAAATGTGCAAATCTTGATCATATTTTCAAAATATGAGAGAGCCCAATTATCACGCTGGGAGAGCCCAGTTACCACGCTGGGAGAGCTCAATTATCATGCAGGCTGCCTTTTTGGCAGCGCCTCTTCTTCCGAGGCATCGCTTTGCAGCTCAGCAGCTGAGAGGTGGTCTGCAAAGTGACGCCTCGGCAGAAGTGCCACTGCTGAAAGGGTGGCCCGTGCAATAATTGGTCTCTCCCTTTCTCACCACTCTTGGTTTGCTCCTTACCCTGTTGCATTCCTTACCTTCTGAGGCCTCATTTGGTCTCTCCCTCCCAGAGCCTCAGCAGAAGCAGCGTTGCTGAAACGGCAGCGCTGGGAGAGCCCAGTTACCATAGGGGCCAGATAAAGAGCTTCCATGCGCCATATCTGGCCCACTGGCTTTGTTTGACACCCCTGGGTTAGATTATTATTATAAAGGCTTTTTTGAATGTTTTTATTTATTATTTATTTATTCACATTTTTATACCGCCCTTCCTCCAAGGAGCTCAGAGCGGTGTACATATTTCCTCCCCTCCTTTTGTCCTCACAACAACCCTGTGAGGTAGGTGGGGCTGATAGTGACTGGCCCAAGGTTACCCAGGAAGCTTCGTGGCTGAGCAGGGATTTGAACCTGGATCTTTCCAAGTGTTACTTACAGCGCAATCCGACTTAACTTTTGTGCCGGTTTAACCAGTGGCGCAGCAAGAACGGGAGGCCCCAGAACGGAAAAGGGACTCAAATCCCCTTTGAATTTCTCTTTTGGAGGGGATTTGAATCCCTTTTCTGTTCTGGGGCCTCCCGTTCTTGCTGCGCCGCTGGTTACACCGGCACAAAAGCTAAGTTGGATTGCGCTGTAAATAACACTTGGAAACCAAGCACCCCTTCCCAGTACCCACCCAATCCCTCAACTACACATCTGTTCACATACATAGACAGACAAATGTTTTTAGGAAGGAAGGACGTCTAAATCCTTTTTAAAAGTTGCTGCTGCTGCCCTCGTTGGCTCCTCATCGCCGTGTGTAGCAGCAGCAATGAACGGCACCCATGAGGGTGAGGGAGAAATAGCAAAGGATTCTCCCTGGTTCACCATGGGGAGCTATAACTCTCAAGAACGAGGTAGCCCTTGGAACAAGCAGGTTTTTTAAATTTAAAAACAGCTGCTTTGATGCCCACAAACAAACACACCTCTGATCTAAGAGAACTGTGGAGTCATGTGCATCCCCACATCCGTTTCACATATGTATTTATAACTTTTCAATACCTCATTAAGTCATCCTCCTTCTTTGCATATCATTACAACTGCGCAGTATACCTGTTTTTCAAAATTCTTAGACATGCGTAGAGCAAATCCCACTAACTTTCTATTCTCCTATGTCACGTGGTTCTGCAATAAATTAAGACTCTGTTTCTAGACACAGTTTGATATAACTTAGGGAGGCAGCAACGAAAACCATCCCAAAGAAAAAGAAATGCAAGAAAGCAAAGTGGCTGTCAGATGAGGCTTTACAAATAGCTGTGGAAAGAAGGAATGCAAAAAGCAGGGGTGAAAGGGAAAGATATAAACAACTGAATGCAGATTTCCAGAGAATAGCAAGGAGAGATAAGAAGGCCTTCTTAAATGAACAATGCAAGGAAATCGAGGAAAACAACAGAATGGGGAGGACTAGAGATCTCTTCAAGAAAATTGGAGATATCAAGGGAATGTTTTGTGCAAAGGTGGGCATGATAAAGGATAAAAAAGGCAGGGACCTAACAGAAGCAGAAGAGATTAAGAAGAGATGGCAAGAATACACAGAAGAACTATACAAGAAAGATCTTAATGTTCCTGATGACCACGCTGGTGTGGTCACTGACCCAGAGCCGGACATCCTAGAGAGTGAAGTCAAGTGGGCCTTAGGTAGCATCACTAACAACAAAGCTAGTGGAGATGATAATATCCCAGCTGAGCTACTTAAAATCCTAAATGATGATGCTGTGAAAGTGCTGCACTCAATATGCCAACACATTTGGAAAACTCAGCAGTGGCCAAAGGATTGGAAAAGGTCAGTTTACGTTCCAATTCCAAAGAAGGGCAGTGCCAAAGAGTGCTCAAACTATCGCACAACTGCACTCATTTCACATGCTAGCAAGGTTATGCTCAAAATCCTACAAGCTAGGCTTCAGCAGTACGTGGACCGAGAACTACCGGACGTACAAGCTGGGTTTCGAAGAGGCAGAGGAACTAGAGATCAAATTGCCAACATGCGCTGGATCATGGAGAAAGCCCGAGAGTTCCAAAAAACCACCTACTTCTGCTTCATTGACTACGCAAAAGCCTTTGATTGTGTGGATCACAACAAACTGTGGCAAATTCTTAAAGAGATGGGGGTACCAGACCACCTTACCTGTCTCCTGAGAAACCTGTATGCGGGTCAAGAAGCAACAGTTCGGACCGGCCATGGAACAACCGACTGGTTCAAAATTGGGAAGGGAGTACGGCAAGGCTGTATATTGTCACCCTGCCTATTTAACTTATATGCAGAGTACATTATGAGAAATGCAGGGCTGAATGAATCGCAAGCCGGAATCAAGATTGCCGGGAGAAATATCAACAACCTCAGATATGCAGACGATACCACCCTAATGGCAGAAAGTGAAGAAGAACTAAAGAGCCTCTTGATGAGGGTGAAAGAGGAGAGTGCAAAAGTTGGCTTGAAACTCAACATTAATAAAACTAAGATCATGGCATCTGGGCCCATCAATTCCTGGCAAATAGAAGGGGCAGAAATGGAAGCAGTAACAGATTTTACTTTTCTGGGCTCCAAGATCACTGCAGACGGAGACAGCAGCCATGAAATTAAAAGACGCTTACTCCTTGGAAGGAAAGCTATGGCAAACTTAGACAGCATAATAAAAAGCAGAGATATCACCATGCCAACAAAAGTTCGCATATTCAGGGCGATGGTGTTCCCAGTAGCAATGTATGGTTGCGAGAGTTGGACCATAAGGAAGGCTGAGCGCCGAAGAATAGATGCTTTTGAACTGTGGTGCTGGAGAAGACTCCTGAGAGTCCCTTGGACTGCTAGGAGATCAAATCAGTCAATCCTAAATGAAATCAACCCTGACTGTTCCCTGGAAGGACAGGTACTAAGGCTGAAACTCAAATATTTTGGCCACCTAATGCGAAGAGAGGACTCTCTGGAGAAGACTCTGATGCTGGGAAAAATTGAAGGCAAAAGGAGAAGGGGAAGGCCAAGGATGAGATGGTTAGACAGCATCACCGATGCAACGAACATGAAAATGAGCAAACTCAGGAAGATAGTGGAGGACAGGAAGGCCTGGCGGGATATGGTTCATGGGATCACGAAGGGTCGGACACGACTTAACGACTGAACAACAACAAGATACGCGCTCATTAAAATACTTTTTTCATGCCTCTTTGTTCTAAAAATAATCTCAGGCTTTAACTCCTCAAATATACAAAACATACAAAACAGAAAGCTAACAAAATATTTAAACTCGCAGCACATCATTAATATAATATATATAAGTTAACATTTTAAAATTAATATAAACCTAATAAAATACTATTAAATGCTGTTAAATAAAATACTGTTAACTGGGCAAGTTCAGGATCACAGTAGCATTCTATTCTGCACCTACAATTTCTTATATACAGTTGCAAGAAAAAGTATGTGAACCCCTTGGGATTACGTGGAGTTTTGCATGAATTGGTCATAAGATGTGCTCTGAACTTCATCTAAGTCACAACAATAGAAGAACACAGTCTGCGTAAAATAATACGACACAAAAATTAGATGTTGCCATGGTTTAATTGAACGTAACATGTAAACATTCACAGTGCAGGGAGGAAAAAGTATGTGAACCTTTGGACTTAATAACTGGTTGACCCTCCTTTGGCAGCAATAACCTCAACCAAACGTTTCCTGTAGTTGCAGATCAGACCTGCACAACGATCTGGAGTAATTTTGGACCACTCCTCTTCACAAAACTGTTTCAGTGTAGCAATATTCTTGGGATGTCTGGTGTGAATCGCTCTCTTAAGGTCATGCCACAGCATTTCAATCGGGTTGAGGTCAGGACTCTGACTGGGCCACTCCAGAAGGCGTATTCTGTGCTGTTGAAGCCATGTTTTTGTTGAATTACTTGTATGCTTTGGGTCATTGTCCTGTTGCATCACCCATCCTCTGTGGAGCTTCAGTTGGCGGACAGATGGTCATACGTTTTCCTGCAAAATGTCTTGATAAACTCTGGAATTCATTTTCCCATCAATGACAACAATCCGTCCAGGCCCTAAGGCAGCAAAGCAGCCCCAAACCATGATGCTCCCTCCGCCATGTTTTACAGTGGGGATGAGGTTTTGATGTTGGTGTGCTGTGCCTTTTTTTCTCCACACATAGTGTTGTGTGTTCTTCCCAAACAACTCAATTTTGGTTTCATCTGTCCACAGTATATGTTGCCAGTAGTGCTGTGGAACATCCAGGTGCTCTTTTGCAAACTTCAAACGTGCTGCAATATTTTTTTTTGGACAGCAATGGCTTCCTCCGTGGTGTCCTCCCATGTACTCCATTCTTGTTTAATGTTTTCCTTATTGTAGATGTGTCAACAAAAATGTTAGCATGTGCCAGAGATTTCTGTAGGTCTTTAGCTGACACTCTAGGATTCTTCTTTACCTCATGAAGCATTCTGCGCTGTGCTCTTGCAGTCATTTTTACAGGACGACCACGCCTAGGGAGAGTAGCAACAGCGCTAAACTTTCTCCATTTGTAGACAGTCTGTCTTACCATGGACACATGAACATCAAGGCTTTTGGAGATACTTTTGTAACCCTTTCCAGCTTCATGCAAGTCAACAATTCTTGATCGTAGGTCTTCTGAGAGCTCTTTTCTGCGAGGCATGGTTCACATCAGACAGTGCTTCTTGAAACCAGTAAACCCAAAACAGGTGTGTGTTTTTAAAGGGCAGGGCAGCTGTCAGCAACACATCCAATATCATCACACTGATTGGAGTCAAGGTTGGCTCACTCCTGGCTCCAATTAGCTCTTGGAGACGTCATTAGGCTAGGGGTTCACATACTTTTTCCTCCCTGCACTGTGAATGTTTACATATTACGTTCAATTAAATCATGGCAACATCTAATTTTTGTGTAGTATTATTTTACGCAGACTGTGTTCTTCTATTGTTGTGACTTAGATGAAGTTCAGAGCACATTTTATGACCAATTCATGCAAAACTCCAAGGGGTTCACATACTTTTTCTTGCAACTGTATATATATAGCCAGGATGCCACTCAGGACATACCCCAGATCTAGGACTTGTCTTCTATCTCAGACTTCCTGATCTGCTCCTGTCCAGCCCTGTGTTCAAGTCCCACCCTGCCTCTGTGTTCTTAGAGGTGGAGAGTGAAGCGAGGTTCTCTTCCAGGCTCTGCCAGGAGTGAGAGTTGCCCACTAAGGATGGGGGTCAGACAGGATTGTTCAGGAGTTAACCCCTATATTCCTCTCTACAGTGCAATCTCCTCCCCCTCCCTCTGAGGGAACCAAACACAGCAGCATGGCATAGAGCAGGGGTGGCCAACCTTTCAACGTGAATGCTCCTGGCCATTTAATGGTTGTATAGGTGAGGGCATTTCAGCAGGTGCAGCTGCCAAGATTCTGTTTTCTACATATCTCTTAAGAACGCAGAGGCCCTAATGGTGGAAGGTTGGGCACCCATTGCATAGAGGTTAGGAGAGTGAGTTGTGAATCGAGAGATTCTCCAGCTCAAATCTTGTCTCTGCCATGAGCTCGCTAGGTGGCCTTAGGCATTTCTCAGCCTAAACGTCCTCCCCCTAAATGTCTCTGTCTTTGTCCTGCTGGCTTCATAAGTGCCTCTCAAGGAGCTCCAGCAGTAAATGCCTAAGGGAAGAGTTCAAGCCTGCCTGGAACCTGCAGTCTGTCAGGGAGGTGGAATAAATGAACATTAGGCCCATGTTGAGGAATATTCACTCTGCGCATGCTCAGAAGTACTTTCTAGTTTGCATGTTTTGCCCTGTCTCAGACAGAACTCTGACGGGTACTTATAAACGTTGCACCTGCTTTTTATACGTGAATGAGAAGTTTTATTTGTGCCATGGATCTTGTGTGTTTTATTAAGCAAGTCTTCCTGTGTCTTTTTGGATTATGAATTCTTCAAGGGGAAAAAAATTCTTAAAGAATGGGGGGAGGGAGATTGGGGCTACCTGCCAAATATTTTTAAGTTGCATATTACAATATAGTACTGTTTGTGAAATATTGAAAGCAAAGTGTACAATTCAATGAACAAAATATATCACTCATTGTTAGAAGGCCATTTCAAACATGGGCCTAGTCCCTTGGTTTAAAAATTCCTCCCATCATCTGGTAAAAGCTTTAGTGGATTTAATCTGGCCTTGTGAATACTTGAAGTGTGTGTGTGTGTGTGTGTGTGTGTGTGTGTGTGTGTGTGTACTCATTTTATATGTGAGCCCCTGATTTTTTTAGATTCTTCAGCTTTGTTTTGGGGTTGGCATGGGGGATGTAAGAAAGAAATCCATTGCAGCCTGACTCTTCTTTTCCCCGCAGTGCAGATGAAGAAGGGCAACACCATTCAGCAGTTTCTGCAAAAGGCCTTGGAAATCTTGCGTAAGGACTTCAGCGAACTCCGGTAAACGACTTGGCAGAGTAGGGCTTGCTCTCATGGCGGTGGGGAAGGAGATGATTGGTAGGGCTGCATGTCTACATACCTGCCTTCCTTTGTGCTATGGTCATTTTGGAACTGAGCGTCAGTGTGTTTTAGTGAGTATTAGAGATGGCCCTGGTGTAGGAATGGGCTCAAATCCCAGCATTAGCCTCAGATTCACATCTGTAAAATGGGAATACTGAAGGTGACACCAAGAACCACCAAGACAGATTTGTCATGCATTTGGCATGAAAGTGGATCTTCGGAGAAGTGAGCGCCACCTGGCCATTGTGTGTTGGGTTAAGTGGTTTTCCAGTTGGTGGGATGCGAGACTTGCGGGGGGGGGGGAGAGAGAATCAGATGCTAGATTCAAGCTGTGACTGTGTGTCTCCCTTCGCAGGTCAGCTGGTGTGGAGCAGCTCATGTACATCAAGGAAGATCTCATCATCCCACATGTGAGTAGAAGATCACTCTTGCCTAGCGTGTTCCCTGTTCTGCCCCTCAGCACTCTCCTGTTTTTGTAGAGGGGGTCCTAGCATTTAAAGCAGAGATCTAATGGTCTAAAAGTCAGAAGCCCTGAACCTACTCGCCTGGCCTATCTAGATTATCACAGTGGGGAAGAAACGCTGGAACCCTTTTTCACAAGGGAGATTCAGCAAAACAAGGATGCCTTACCTCTCTGCCCTCAGCCAGTCCTGTCACTCAACAGGGCACAACTGGAAGTTCCATTAAAAGGCAGCAGATTATAAATTACTTATTCCTGCCATAATTCACTACCATGTGCTCCTGGGAGGAGCAAGTAAAAAGGGGTTGTCATTTGGATTCCCTACCTAGGGCAGTAAAATGTCTTGTTTCTGCCCTCACAGCTTAGGTGTCATTGGCCAGCAGGGACAGCAGTCTAACAGGACGGGATGGGGAGAGTTGTGAACTCTCAACCATGCTGGTGGAGCAAAGTGATCTTCGGGGACTGGTTCTTACTGACCTGGGTCAGGATAGTTAAAGACAGCACAACTTTAACTCAAGTTGCCTCCAGCTTGCCAAGCACAGGCAATTCTGCGGTTGACTGTGGGAGCAGAGTATTCATATATTTATACAGAAAGATAAAGGTGTTTCGGATACCCATGGAGGAGCACAATCATATGGGGGTCGGGTGGAGGTGTAGATGAAAGGAAGCCTGTTTTTTACATTCCAGCAAACCCCAAAGCTTCTGAAAAATAACTCCACAATCGGTCAACACAGAGAGTGAGGAGGGACATAGCCTTTGAAGAAAAGAATACGGATTGGCTAAGCACTTTGTCTTCTGGACCAATCAAGGCCCAAACACAGACTGGCATGGGAGTTGCCTGCTCCAGCAACTGTCCATGCTTCTAGGAAGCCCACTTTCCACTTGAAAAACATGCATTTAAAAATAGAAGATTCCACTGCTCCAGGGTCCCATGAGATCTCTGCTCCCACTGCTCCAGGGTCCTATGAGATTTCTGTCGGGGGAGGGGGGAAGGAGGCTATTGCCCTCATTTTAACATCTACTTTGGCAACTGCCATCTGCCATCAGTGCAGGGAATCTAGCAACTAGATTCCTAGGTATGTGTTGGGGAGTATTTTTGAGTCATTCTTTTTTTTTCCCCCTCTCCTGCCCATCTAGCATCACAGCTTCTATGACTTCATCGTCACTAAGGCCCGGGGGAAAAGCGGTGAGCCTTCTTTGTCCTCCCTCCATTTCCAGCCTTTGCTTTTCTCGAATCTGAGTCTGCTTGGAGAGGGTGGCAAGGATTCTGTCTTAGCTCCGCAGCAAGGTCTTGGTGGCGAGTAGAGTCGGAGCGGGCTGAGGTTGCATGTTAGCAGAGAAGAAGATGCTTTGGGGTGGGGTGTAGATGCTTTGGGTGAGAAGATGCTTTGGTGAGGGGTATAAGTGCAGAAAGGATGGGGAGCAGTTCTTGCCCTGTGGCATGATGGGAGCAGTTGGCGGTGTAGTGACTGCGACAGCAGCGGAGAGGGAGAGTCTGGAACGGCATTTAGATGGTAGTGTTAAGATATGGAGCCCTGGCTGACTGGGGCTCAGGCTGCAGGGCAGGAGCTGTGCTCTGATGTACGTATCTCCTCTTCTCTCACACATTCACTATCCAATCCAGGGCCACTTTTCAATTTTGATGTCCATGATGACGTTCGGCTTCTGAGTGATGCAACCGTGGAAAAGGATGAGGTGAGGAGAGGGGGAAGCAACTCGCCTTCACTAGGCACCTGGGCTCTTTAGGCCTCTCCACTGAGAGGAGCCCCTGTCCGACAAGAGAGCAGCAGTGTTGTCTGACACCAGGCTCCCTGTTTACCTGCATGCCCGAGCAGCAGTGTATAGGCACACTGGCCGCGTTCTGCGTGCATGCAGCCCGTTGCGGCTGGTTGCGTCTGTGTTCTTTCCGGCCGGAGGCAAGTCCCACTGAACACCGGGAGCCGCAGAGAGGTCTGTTTGCGTTTGACACTTCCCCTGGAGAATTCTCAACTTTGGCTGCGTTTCACGCGCCACACGCAGAACGCAGCTGGTGTGCTTCCGGCTTATCTCTCTTGTCTTCCCGTCCCGTCCCCCCCACATTGAAGGGGCGCTTCTGAGTGCTCTTGCAAGCCACGTTGCTCCCTGGTATTTGTAGTGACCATCCTCCCTCCCTTTCCAAACTCCCCTTGTCAGTGAGAGCAGATTTCCTCCCCCACCCCCATTCTGAGCTGGTTGATTCCAGGCCAAGGTATGCTGATTCTCGTCCACCTCTCGCAGTCCCATGCCGGAAAGGTGGTCCTTCGCAGCTGGTATGAGAAGAACAAACACATTTTTCCTGCAAGCCGATGGGAACCCTACGACCCAGAGAAGAAATGGGACAAGTATACGGTGCGGAATGGAGGGAGCTGCTGGAGGTGGGGGGATGTGTCCGGTGGCAATGGATAGAAATCTTACTGGGCTGTGGAGGAGGGCGGGGTGATCTTATGCATTCACACAAACGTCCAGCTGTATTATAGCCATATTAATATTATAATGTTCTTGAGATAGCATTTGTTTCTGAGTGGTCAAAATGCTTCACATAAGTCCTTGTAATCCTTACAATAATCCTGTAAGGTAGGCCAGTATTATCATCCCCATAAGACTGATGGGATCCTGAAGCTGGGTGAGAATGCCTTGCCTTAGGGAGCCATGTAGTGAGTTTATAACTGAGGGGAGATTTGAATCGGGGACTTTCTGGCTCACGGTTCATTCCCTTAACCACCCCAGTATTCTAGTCCATCCAACTCAACAGGTTATCTTCATAAGCTATAAATTGCTCAGACTTTCGCCCAATCTAAACCCATATGCTTACCTCATGAAGACTTGTCTAATCATATAAGGTCTGCGATTGCCTTTGCTCTAAGGTAATTGTGTGACAGCCCAATCCTAACCAACTTTGCAGCGCCAATACAGCCATGCCAACGGGGCTTGCACTGCATTGTGCGGGGGGGGGGGGAGTCACAGAGGCCTCCTCAAGGTAAGGGAATATTTGTTCCCTTACCTCGGGTCTACATTGTAGCCACATCAACGCTGGAAAGTTGGTTAAGATTGGGCTGTGAGTGTTCCTTGCTCCACCTCAGCTCCCTTGTGATTAGTTTCTGTGATTAAAAACCATTGTGTGAAATTCATATCATTAAGACAGATACCGTATCATTGCTAAAGTACCTCAATGGTGCTAACCACTGGCGTTGCTTGAGGTGGGGCAGAACGGTAAGTTCCACACTGTGCTAACCTCTGTTTACTCCCTGGCATGAGGCGGTCCCGCCCCCTCGCCATCGGAGCCATTCAGTGCGGCGAAGCGCGCAGTAGACTCTTTCGCTGCACTGAATGGCTCCAACAGCGAGGGGGAGGGGAGTAAACGGAGTGCGGAACTTACCATTCCACCTCACCTCGAGCGACGCCAGTGGTGCTACCCATCCCCTGTTGTCAAGTCTTTGGTAGACCAAAACATATTGTCTTTGAACATGGAGGTTTTGGTTTCTAGCTATCATGGCTAGTGATAGTCCTACCCTCCGTAAATGTACCGTATTTTTCGCTCCACAAGACGCACTCCCCCCCAAAAAAAATAGGGGGAAATAAGCGTGTGTCTTATGGAGCAAATGTTTAATTAACAATCTTACCTGGGCTTGTGGGGGCTTCAGGGAGGCCTGCGCGACCCTCTGCAGGCCTCCCCGATCTTCAGTTCGGCGATAAATGGCTCTTTTCGGCCATTTCCGGTTTTCACAAAAACCGGAAATGGCCAAAAAGAGCCATTTATCGTCTAACTGAAGATTGTGGAGGCCTGCGCGACCCTCTGCAGGCCTCCCCGAAGCCCCCACAAGCCCAGGTAAGTAAAAAAAAAATCCCCATTTTTAGCTCCATAGGATGCATGCGTCCTATGGGGTGAAAAATACGGTATTCAGTTTTGTTTTTTCCAAAGCTATCTATTCTAGTGGCCACTGCAGTTCCTGTAGCAATACATGTGAAAATGTGTTGTTGAAGTTCAAAGCCCTAAGGATCTCAAAAGGACAGGAGGTTCCCCTTTGAAGTTGTTAGGAACTGTGCAAGAGCACCAACAAGGCCCATCTCCCTGTGGATCATGCCCGTTCTAAACTGTGCAGGAGAGATGTGCCAAAATAATGCTGAAATCTAATTGTACATTTGTAGTTCTGGCTAAAAGCAACATTTTTTTTCTTGATTTAAAAATTAGGCCTGATTTATACAGGTGGATATTTTCTGGAATAATTAGATTTCTACTATTCAAAAGAAATTGGGTTTTCTGGGTCAAATAAAAGAGAAGTGGTCCCCCCACCCACTAAAATAGGCATCGGTGGCTCCTGACTAATCTCTAAATAAAAGGATACAGCATGACAGAGAATGTGTGATAGCTTGGGCTTGTATTCCATGAGCCAGGTTTTCTAAAGAAAGCTCAGTGATCTTTGCTTCGTGCTCTCTGAGCTGCACCTCTTACTTTTGCACCTCCATCCCAATGTTGGCTTGTAACTATCTTGTGACTATTCAAGGCCCTATGATGGTGCTTGCCCAGCTGCTCTACCAAAACAATGATTCTTGGCCAAGAAGACTATGACCTTTGTCCCTTGCATTTCCTCTTCCATTTTTTTTTATTACTGAGTTCCATGAGGTCATTCACATCATTCTTTTATAACTGATCCAGACATTTGGCTTTCTGTGGTTATCCTAAGCACAAACAGGTGCTGTTGGGCTGAATGGCGTGAGAGCCTTGCCTGCATTCTGGAAGCCACTCCACAGTACTCATTTTACACAAGGGACTAGGGGTGCAGCCTGATGGCGCTGCTACAGCCTGGGGGGCAGGAATAACTCCCATTCTCTCCTCCCTCCTTGCAGATCCGCTGAACAATTGACAGAGACGGTGATACTCCATCTGCGTCAGATGGGGCTACACACTGCCTTCCTGAACCTCCTGCAGCGTCTCCTTTTTAACTGAGCCCGGTTCCCCACTCCCATAAAAAACATCTGCACCATCCCCTACTGTATCAACCTTTTGGTGAAATAAATTGTACCTCCCCCAAACCAGAAGTGTCTCATTGTTTTCACGTGACGTTGCGAAGTGCCTGACTTCTTGCTCACTCTGTTGGAATTCGCTTTGAACCAAAGTTTCGCTCTAGAATTTGCTTTGAGGCTCAAGGCTCAGGTTCTAACATGTAGCTGCAAACAGAGTGCTTTGTGAGCATGTGCAGAATGTCCTTCACTGCTGAATAACTATAACTGTCTTCCATGGAGCTGGGTTTAAAGAAACGGTTTCTGGGTATGTTTTGGTCTCTTTTGATCTTGGAAATTAAACACTCTGCAAAATGTGATGTAAAGTCACCCCAAAGGCCAAGAGCCTCAGGTTGTTTTCTGAAAAGATTAGCCACAGTTGGATCCTCTAACTTCTCACCTCGTAACAAGACTTTTCCGTCACTTAGGGTAACCATGCAAATCAGGCTACAAAAATTAACACCCTGAAAATACAGTATTTATACAGTATTAGCCCAACCTCTGCCCATAGGTATTAGTTATTTGTGACACATTGATGGCCTGAAAGTGGGGGGGGGGGGGGAGGGGGAAGACCCAACTTCCAGTTTAGCTAGAAATTATTCTGACTTGCCATAGGCAATTGAGCAATTTTCAAGCCTGACTTAAGGCGTCTCTGTATTACACACTTGCAGCGCAATCCTATCCAACTTACACCACCGGTGTTGTAACCAGCGATGCAGCAAGAACAGGAGGCCACAGAATGGAAAGGGGATTCAAATACCCTCCAAAGGGGGATTCAAATGGGAATTTAAATCTCTCCTCCCCTCCAAAGCCTCCTGTCCTGCACTCCCCCCACTGGTTACACCAGTGGTGTAAGTTGGATAGGATTGTGCTGTTAAAACGTTCCCACAGGACAGTCATTTATTTACTATGTTTAGAACCGCCTTTTGCTAAAAAGACACCTCCCCCCCCCCTCCCAAGCAGCTAGCAATATAAAACAAACAAATTCAAACACATGCAAAACCTCAGAGGACTGTCCTTGGGCATTCTCTCATACTCGGGACTCGCATAACTACAATTCCCAGCGTGCCTTGAAGGAAGGCCAAACAAAATTGACAAAATAATCCTCATATTATAGATATGATCAACTCAACACAAGCAGTATTCACAACGACCCTGTGAGGTAAGTTGCTTTTTTAATATATATTATGATTGAATTATTAAGAGTTGAGCTACACATTCAGATGAATCACATGGTGTGATACACGCCCCTTGTATTAAAATGGCTGTAGAAAGCTAGCCTGACACAGAGAAGGGGGTCTAACTTTCTATGTTCAAAGAAGCTTTTTAAGAGCAGGGAGAATTCAGATCATATGACGACCCTTTCCTATTGCTTCATAATACAAGTAATCTTAAGGAGGCTGTACCGCTTGTAGACTGACTCTGAGATGCAAACACTTGCCCAAGGACACCCAGTGAATCTGGTTGAGCTGAGATTTGAATTCGGCTGTCATGGAGTTTGTGTTACTTAACATACACAATGTATTACAGATGCTACATTAATAATAATGTATGATGGTGATTAAGGCTGCAATTCTATACACACACACACCTAGGAGTAAGTCCAATTGAAGCTAATGTCCTTACTTCTGAGTAGACACTCGGAGGATTGTGCTGTAAGAGGCATTTTTCCCCCCAGCTTGAATCTGGCAGTTTGTTCTCTTTCCTTTTTCCAAAATCCCTGATGAGTGTGAAGAATTGCTGTCTGTGAGCTTCCTAATTTTGTACCAGTTGCCTTGATGGTCCTGGGTAAAGAGTGTGAAGAATTGCTGTCTGTGAGCTTCCTAATTTTGTACCAGTTGCCTTGATGGTCCTAGAGAATGAGAAACTACAAAATAGGCTATTTATATTGTAGCACATAAGGGATTCTGTGGTGATTACAATGAAGCCTGTAAGTGCTACAGCTCAGCCAATCAATGTCGGCGCAGAAAGCTGGAGCAGGCAGAGGAGCCTCTATTATTGACTGTCGCTTTGACTCTAAAGAGGGGCAGGTTAGGAAAGGTGTAGGGATGGAGGGAGTAAAAGAATCAGGGGCCTGGGAAAGGAAGATACACAATCCTCAGAGGGTCTAGGAAGGAATGCTGGAAGAGGGAATGGTCCACAGCAGTGAGGGGGAAAGCTACAGAGAAGAAGGGAAGGGAAGGAACATAGAGGGAGAGAGTAGGGAGAAAAGATTTAATATATCTAGGAGCTGTGGAGGTCTTGAAGTGGAAGACACCCCCCTCCCCTAGGCAATTCTATAGACCTCAATCTAGGAAAATGCTGGAAAAAGAAAAGTATAATTGAAATAGCCTAATCAATGCTCTTTGTTCTCTAAACGAAAAGCTAAACAAAGCATATTTGCTGTAACAAAGTCTGTTTACTGTTCTTCCTTTCCCAACTGTCAACAAACAGGGAAGGAGGGGGTCAGAGCAGCTCAAACTTTGGCATTTAACTCTCCAAGTAACTGCTAGTAAGTATTGGCACGATATGATTATAATGAACCAGCAGTTTAATAGTTTGTTTATTGAAATGGAAAGTCCTTAAAATTGGGGAGCAAATCTACTTGCTTTTGCTGAAATGACAAGAATAATGTCAGATGGTCCCAGGTCACCCAAGAATAACTTGTTTGCTCAGTCAAAGACAGAAACAGTATGAATACATAAGATAAGTCTCCTAGCTGCTACAACACTAGGAGCTGTTGAGGTCAGAGATCACAATAGTTTTGAATAGCCAGCCAAATGTCTAGCTACAGGCCTCTGGTTGTCTTTTATTGGGTCTGCACTGTTGATTCAATAAGGAATATATAAAGAATGCCAAGACTTCCTGTTTTTAGCTGTTCTTTCTTTGCCACTTTCTAAATCCCACGGTCTCTGCTTCTTTGGCTTCAGAATATGCTTTATGTCTCGTGATCTCCAGAACCAATCAGTAGCTAGGGACTGTGAGGTGCTTGGTGCCTTAATGCGTCCTGAAGAGGTAATTTAGCTAAATAATGGTTTTAAGTGGAGAGTTGGAATCGCAAGCATTGCCATCTCCATGTAAGTGGCATCAGGGGTTGACCAGCTGGAGCACCGGCTGAGCCAACCCTTGAACCTGCAGTGGCAGTGTCGTAAGAACATAAGAAGAGCCCTGCTGGATCAGGCCAAAAGCCCATCTAGTCCAGCTTCCTGTATCACACAGTGGCCCCACCAGATGCCTCAGGGAGCACAAAACAAGAAGACAACCTGTTTCCTGCTGCCACTCCCCTGCACCTGGCACAGAGAAAACCTACTTCTAAAACCAGGAGGTTGCTTATGGCTTGTAACCTGTGATGGTCTTTTCCTCCATGAATCTGTCCAATCCCCTTTTAAAGGCATCCAGGCCAGGTGCCATCACCACCTCCTGTGGCAAGGAGTTCCACAAACCAATTACACGCTGGGTAAAGAAATATTTTCTTTTATCCGTTCTAACTCTCCCTCCACTCAATTTTAGAGCATGTCCCCTGGTTCTGGTGTTGTGCGAGAGGGAGAAGAATTTCCCTCTATCCACTCTCTCCATCCCATCCATAATTTTATACGTCTCAATCATGTCCCCCAATGCATCGTTAGAGGTGGGGGTTATGATGAGGGCCCCAGGGTCAGGCTTCCTTCCAGAGCCTCTAGCAACCTGGCACCAGCACTGATCTCCATCGTACATAACTGGGGATAGCCCTTGGATATGGGATCAGGGCCCATGAGAATGAGAGGGTAAAGGGGGTAAATTGTACCCAGGCCCAGGGTCAAAAAGAGGGGGCCCATGAGCCAAAGTAGGGGCCCCAGAAATTTCCTGGAATCTCAGCTGGCCTCATGGAGAGTGAAAGACAGTGGCTGGGCCAACCGGAAGGCCAGGTCTACTGGGTGGGTATACCTGGGCATCACTACTACATCTGGAAGCCTAGTAGACCTAGGCTCCAAAGACGTTTCCAGCCATTGCTGCCCTCCACTGCCCCATTTTGCCCCTCCCCCTTTGGGAAGGGGCCAAAGAGAAACTTCGTACCCCCTGATAAAATTCCTCTCAAAGGCCCAGTATCGGATCCCTAATTGCTGCCTGCTATATATAGTCGGATGGAACGGAACTGGAGAGCCTGTAGTGTAGAGCAGGGGTTCTCAACCTTTGGAGGACGGGTACCCCCTGTCTCGGTCCAATTTTCTGAAGTACCCCCTGCTAATTCACTGCTAATTAATTGGATTAATCAATAATTAATTAGGTAATTAATCATTAAATAAAGTACTAAACAATTTTAAATGTGAAAAATGTCTTATTTAACTCTGTGAGTGAGTGAGTGAGACACATGCAAGGATCTATTTTTTCCTCCAAGTCACACTTCCCAAAATAAGCTCCTCCCTCCCCCACCCTACCAAAGTACGTTTTCCAAAGTACAAAAATAAGCCCAAAACCAAAATCAGAGAGACAGAAGGACTCTGAAGATCATTACTCCGAAAATCATTACAATTTAAAATCCATGTTAATTAACACTTAATTAGCTGCTGGTGGGGCAGATAAGGGGCAGGGCTTGGCGTACCCCCAGCAAGAGGTCTGTGTATCCCTAGGGGTACCCATACCACAGGTTGAGAACCCCTGGTGTAGAGTATGTGTGAGGGTGAAAGAATATTGGAATATTTCATTTGTGATACTTCCCTTCATGGACACCAGGTGGTGCTGCTGTCACACTGCAAACCTAACTCAAATCATGTTCCAATCCTGTACAGGAGGAAAATGGGTCCCTCCATAGTAAAGCATTTGTGCAATTCACCTAGGACTCTGCCACAGATGGTTAGAGAGAAGAGATCCCCCCCCTCCTGTCATGTCTCTTCTTGTGCCAGACTAAAACCCTTAACAAAACCCTTGTGAATCTTTTTGAGGAATCTCCAAATTTTGGGCAGAAAAAAAACTGGTTTTGATTTTTTTCTGGGGACTGCATAACTGGGTTCAGACTGTTTTGTGTGGTTCTACAAACACGTGTGCACAGTTAATGATACACTTGCATGTACTGTGCGCACATACTTGTGACATACAGGCACATTTTCTCTCACTCACATGTGCACGTGTTCATGCCCCATCTGCACTTTGTTGTTGCCTCCATATTTTCTGCAGCTACCTTTGCAAATACAAAACCCTACCCACCCAAGTATCACAAGTGCATCATGTTAGGAGTCAACTCATCTTAAGACTGTATTATTGGCAAGACTCTGCAGTGTATAGACCTACACACAGAGTGGAGGCTGAAAAATCGTTAAGGTTGTGCCTACTAGGGAGCAAACCCCATTGTACACAGTAGAAATTGTTGTTGTTGTTGTTCAGTCGTTAAGTCGTGTCCGAACCTTCATGATCAGACAGAGTGGAGGCTGAAAAATCTTTAAGGTTATGCCTACTAGGGAGCAAACCCCATTGTACACAGTGGAAATTACTCGTGAGTTAACATGGTTAGGACGATGCTGCACATGGGAGTAAATCATTTACTGAGTAGGCTTGTGCTTCTAGGTATCAGGAGTCTTATTGTGAGTTTATTGCCACAGTTTAGTGTAGAATAGATGGGTGAAAACCTTGGCACCTGTAGATTTTCTCTCTTCTAAATCAGAAAACTGAATGAATCTAGAACTCCAATCAATTGTTATAATCTAGGCAATGGGCTACTTCTAAAACAGATACAGGTGTGTCTCCCCCTTAATGACTGATTGCTTAATGACGATCTGCATATATGACGGAGGTTCCAAAAGTGTAAACAAAGAATTAAAGCTACAGTACTGTATTTTAAATGCAAAAAAAAGTCATATTTAACTCTGTGTGTGTGTGTGTGTGTGTGTGTGTGTGTGTGTGTGTGTCTCCCTCCATTGACAGGTAGAAATCCTGTTGTGCTTTGTGTTATACTCATAATGTACACTGTGTTTGCCATTCATTCCCTATTACAATTCCACTGTTACATTGCGTTACACTGTACTGTATGGTTTTACACATACCACAATCGGCCACTAGATGGTGCTGAGGACTCGCTTAATGACAGTTTCACTATATGACGAACACATCCCCCTCAGTTCTTTTCTAGTCTTCATCTTTTTATTTGTATTTCCTTTTTTCCCCACAGAATTTCTCTCAGAAAACAGGTGGCAAATAAATAGAAATGTCACAGACTGAATCTCTTGCACTTCATTGCATTTTGACCCCACGCACGCACATACATGTATACACACAAGTACATCTCTCAACTGAGGAAATGTCCCTATTCGTCCACTTTAGCATCTCTTCCAAAGGTTGTGGCTGTTGCTGGTTTTCTTTTGTGACTCCTTTAAAGATTGTGAGCCATTTTAGAACAGGGAACCATCTATTCAAGTATTTGCTCTGTAAACTCTTTTGCTGAAAAGCGGTATATAAATATTCTTATTAATGGTAGTACATGCATGCACATGAGTCTCCTTGAACTGAGGATAACACTTCATGCATCTGAGGAAGTGGATTCTTGTCCACACAAGCTCATGCAATAAGTTGAATGGTCGTTTGTTGTTGTTGTTCAGTCGTTAAGTCGTGTCCGACCCTTCGTGATCCCATGAACCATATCCCGCCAGGCCTTGTCATTAGGGTGCCACAAACCTTTTTGTGTTTGCTGCAACAAATGAATGTGGCCCAGTCCACAGGACCTTCTGATGCCTGAGGCAGGATGCCAGATGCTTGCCCCACACTTACCCGATGAAGTGTTTTGTGTGGTTCTACAAACACGTGTGCACAGTTAATGATACATTTGCATGTACTGTGTGCGTATACTTCTGACATACAGGTATGTCCTCTCACTGTCCAATGTTCTAGCTCAGCATTCTCCTCCCCTCCACATTTCCTCTTCCTCTCTGTCCCCCCCTTTCCTTTTCCAATCCAGGGAGTGGAAGGAGGAGGAGAAGCAGTAGAGGCAAGAAGGTAAACAGAGAAGAGTACCCCAATGTGCTGCCTGATGCGGGTTTCAGTTGGGCTCATGTATGGGCTGGCCGTGTGGCTACCCTTCTGGAAGTTATTCTGTTTGCGATGTCTTCAGGCTCATCATTTGCTCCAAATTCCAGCTATTAAAAAGGAAATGCTCTATTTTGGGGATTGATAGGACAGTGTGTCATGTGCTTTAAGGTATCTCAACATACCATATTGACCTGAGTATAAGACTCACTTTTTTCCCCCTAAGGCAAGTCTTTAAAGTAGGGGTGTGGCCTACAAGCAATGGATGCAATGGGACTTACTTCTGCGTAGACATGCATAGAATTCTGCTGTTAACCATTGAAATTTGGGCAGGTGCAGCTCATCATCATGGAAGGGTGCAACAAGCTGCACCTGCCCAAATTCCAAAGGTTAAAGGTAGGCCCTTTGGATCTGGGAAGGTTACTTATACTAGGGTGCCCAGATTAAATAAGGGACAGGGTGCCTATGCATTTAACTGTACTAAAGCTGTACTGTTTTACTGTTCTAATGTGTATACAGTATTTTCTTTAAGTTAAAAAAGAGTTTAAAATGTATTTTTAAAAAAATAGCACCAAACTTTAAGGGTGCGGCTTATAATCAGGAGCGTCCTATACTCGGGGCAATACGTATATGTTTTTGGACTCCTGTCAGTGGAGTGCAATATGTGTAACAGAAAGATCTGAGTGGGATTTGGGGAATAAATAGAATGCCTGGAATAAAAACACTGCAACCATGACAATTCCAAATATATAAATGTGCTTACATAAAAGAAACTGCATATAAACTTTTGAGTAGATGGTAACTTTCTCCTAAGAACTCAGGATTTCCCTTTTTTAGCCCATTTGAGTTTATGCTGGAGGAAATGTGACCAAATGGGCATATTCTATCATGCTTGGTGGGCCTGCTTCATGGTGTAGAGATAGTGGGGTCACAATGCCACAGCATATAGAAGCAAAAACTCCCTATGGATCAAAAATATTCTTGTTACTTATTTTGGACAAAGAACAGTTTCTGGTTCTTATTGAAGTGATAAACCTGCATCTGGGACGTCAGACTGTAGGTGGGAGCTTGAATGCTCCTCCATTCAAACAAAACTCCCTGTGCACAGAAAACTAGTGTCTCAGGGAAAGTCAGGTCAGAGCCCTTTGCAGAGAGGCAAATTCACAGCGCAATCCTATCCAACTTACATCACCGGTGTAACCAGCAGAGGAGGGCAGGGCAAGAGGCTGGGGAGGGGAGATTTGAATCCCCTTTCCGTTCTGGGGCCTCCCATTCTCGCTGCACTGCTGGTTATAGCGGTGTTATAAATTGGATAGGATTGCGCTGTCTTAGTTCCTGCAGTCTGAAGAACCAGACCTTTTGAGAAAGTATGTTATATTTCCACTATGACTGTTGGCAAAATGTAATCTGGCAGTACAAGGGAAGAATTGGAAATCTCCATCTATGTATAGTAGGTTTGAGAGGATTTGAGGCCTTTTGATCATGGACAAAATTACTTCCCAAACCAGGAACATAACAAGCCTAGATCAAACCACATTTTAAAGAGATGGTTCCCATTTTTGTGGTATATTGAGAATAAAACAAACTTTCAACAAAAACACACACCAAGACTTTCATTTGCGTCAATTTATTGAACAATCAGGTCTTACTATATGGAAAAAAATGACTACTCTGTTATTGTGTCTTTATTCCTATAGTGCCTTGAAGATGTTTCTTCCAGATATGCTCTCTTTTGAACTCTAAAAAATTCATCCTGTTGGTACCCCCTTTCTCCAGTTCCAGTTTCTGTTCTGATTTCGCTTTCTCTTATATCTTTTGTTTGATCTGGTCTACTTATCCAATGTTGAATTTTTGTGTAAGTCTTGAGGGAAACAGAGGTTTGTTTGTTTTTTTACCACTCCTCAGAGGTTAGCTTCTCAAACAATTGCCTCGCCTTGCCCCAGATCTGTGTGGGTGGGCTATTGCTTTTCAGTGGTAACCTGCGGAAATGCACTCTGAACATGTTCAGAGGGCGGCACTCCTCTGCTCAGTTAGTTCTCCACGTGTTTCACGGCTGAGTCCTGGAACGACCTCGATTCGAATTAAAGCCCTGGCGCTCCATTCTACACTCACGCCTTTTCCACTGGAAAAAACCCTCACGTGGTTCTCACACCGAACCCGCTCTGTCTCGATGCAAGTTCACATATACTGTAACTCATGCAATGACAGTACTGTACTTGCTTGCTTTCGTCAGGGACATAACAGCTCCGTAGTTTTCATCCACAGTCTCCTTTGCCCCCGCCGCCGCCGCCTTGCATACTCAGCACACGTGGCCCTCGCCAGGCTCAGTAGCTGTAACGGCATCTGGTTCCCATCAGAAGCCTCGGGCGTGTTGAGTTTCAGTGGTTTCTGGGCGTTCGCGGTGCCAGGCAGCATCCTGGCCAGCCTCCCTGTTCCTTTCCCTTCCTTTCCTGGATCCCAGCCTGGAATGGGATGGGACGGGACGGTACTAGCCCTCCCCCATTCTTCTGAGCCGGGACACTAACACAGCCCCTTCCCCCGAGTCCCGCGGTTTATGACTCATCAGGAGCGAATGGTAGACGAAGCAACCCGGGGAGGGGACACAAGCTGAGACCGGACCGAGCCTGGGATGAGGCTTGTGGGGGGGGGGGGGGAGAGGAATAGTGTTGTCCAATGGCCAAAGAAAGAAGAACCTAGGCTGCTCTCCTGCCGGCCATGCCTGCACCAGGCCCATCTCCACGCCTGTTCTTGCCTTCCTTTCCCTCCTTATCTCTTTGACCCAACCCATCGCCCAGCTCTCTCCATCATCTTTCCCCGCCACCCATGGGGCGTCCATCATCTCTCATCTCCTGGCTCCCGTTGCCATGACGACGTGCCCTGGCTGGTATAGCGACAGCGGCGGCAGCAGCCTATGTAGGGGTGGGTGGGTGGGTGAGGGGAGATTACTTGCAGTCAGTGGCAGGGAAAGGCTGCAAGAAGGTTATGGGTGGGATCTAGTGTCGAGAAGCTCGAGCGGCACCTGTTTTTAGGTGCATCGTGTGGGTGCAAGCTGATTTCCACTCGTGCAAATAGTGTCTTTTCGTTAGTATCGTTGTCTTGGATTTTCGCTAGGGGGCGCATTGTGCACACAGCAACGTCGCCAAGGGCTGGGACAAGAGCAGTGGGTCAATAAGGGTGTAATTGGGAACCTATAAACCAGGGGGCAGACCCCTTGTTTTCATCCAGCAGTTTTTCACACGGGCTCGGGAATGTAAGCGTTCACACACCTCCCATCTCAGAACCCCTTGCTTTCCCCCCCCCCTTAAAACGAGAGGGCCCAGGGTTTCTGGCGGGGAGAGGTGGGTTTATTATCATGTGATCTTTTGCGCGCAAATTAGCCATCGCCTTGTCCACTCGCTCTATGATTGTTGTCTTCCTATCCCCTCTCCGACGGGTGGAGAGGGCTGTGCGCGAGATAGTGCCTTGTAAGGAAAAGCGAGCATCCCGGTACAAAACAAATGGGTAAGAGAGGAATGGGTGTGTGCGGTGGGACCAGGGGGGAGTCCCTTGCATGCTTTAGCCAGGGAGTTTTCAGCCGGATTGTCTCCTTGCATTCACAAACTTCTCCTTCCCTTAATCTAGGTTTTAGGACTTCAACAGAAGCCCAGCTTGTGTGGGAAAAGGGGGAAAAAGAGCCTTTGCAAAAAAACACCCCGAGTCTTAAGCTGGACCCTGCTTAAGGGTCTGGATGAATGAGTGCCCGGACAGTACCATTTCAGGGGCCGGGGGTGTGCGCGCATGGCGAGTTTGGTGGGGAGAGAAAGCTGTTTTGCCCCTAGGTGAAAATAGGGGTGGATGCTTAGGTCAAAAAAAAAATCAGCGAGGAAAGATTTCAGGGGCCGGACGAGGAAGGTGGTGGAAGCATGCTTTCCCCAACCCCCTATCCCTTCCCTTCTCCCCCCATTACGTCAATGGTTCTGGCCGTGTTTAAAGGGCTCCGACCGACTGGGGCGGGAGCAGACGCCGAGCAACAGCGGCGGCTGGAGATAGAGGCACTGAGTGAGCAGCAGCAGAAGGGCAGCAGGTAGCGACGGAATCTGTGGCGGCTGAACAAGCGGTCTGGGGGCGAAGGTGGGCTGGCGGGGAGAGGGCGCCCGCTGTGCACCCCCTCTCCGTTTCACCTCTGGGCAGGGGCGTTTTTAAGGAAAGTCGGGATTGCTCGTAAGGAAACGGTCGGTCGGTGCGGCGGGAGATCTCTTCTTCCCCCCCCCCCCCGCCTTGGTCTTTGCTAGACAGGGTGGGGGAGCCTCTGCCTGGTGCTGTGCCAGAAGCAGACGCCCCATCTGTTGCCCCCCCCCATTTTATGGTTGCGGTTCTTGCATTGCCGCTCTCTCCCACCTTCTTTTTGAAGCCCACCGTTCAAGGAGGTTTTCAGCTTCCCTCTCTCGTCTCTGGACTGGGGAGGTGGGCTTCATTGCAAGTGGGGCCGTCACAGGAAGGAAACGGGCCCGGGCTGGGGGAAGGGGGCTGCGAGACGAACAGGTAAGGCAATATTTGGGAGAATGCAAAGTAGGAGGAAATTGTACCATTTTGAGATTGTCCTAGGCGTGCGGCGGTGGTGGTGGCGGCTTACAACAGTGGTGGTGGAGGAGGAGGAAGAGATCAACTCTTTCCTTCCCACAATGGCTTGGCTCCTTATCCTGGAGGATGAACCCAACCTGGGGTGGAGAGGAGAAGGCTGGCTAACGCCCATCATACTCCAACTGGGGTTGATCTGTTTGGGAGGCGGGGAGGCTGAGTAGATAAGGAAGGGGGGAGGCTGAGTATCGGGGCCCCATCCTGTTGTGGTACATGATCTATCAGTCGGTACATTTTGTCTATAACTGTCTCTTTGCTAAAAAAAAACAATGTTTTATTTTGCAAGGCATTTCCAAACACATTGTCTTAGTGGGACTGGGAGCCAGAATCCCTCTTGTTATGTCGTTATTGTTGCTATATGGAGTCTGGAGAGTAGGATCTAAACAGGAAGGGTCTCTTGGCTCTGGGAACTGGGTCATCTTGATTGATGGTGGTGTGTTCTGGAAGGGAGGAATTCTAGGTTCTTACCTTGAACTGAGTGTACTATTAACTGCATTGTCTTATTTCATTCATTCCTACAATAGCTCTGCAAGTTGGACCAGATTATTCCCATTTTGCAGACTGACAAAACTGAGGCCAAGGTAGATTGCCCTGGTGACTTCATGGCTGCAATGTGGTTTTGAATCCAGGTCAAAAGCTATATCTGATGGACCACACTGAAATGGATGTCTAACAGGTTGGTCTTTTATATATTATATATAGGGAATATTTGTGGTTGCTTCCTTCCTCCCCAGTGAGTGCATTTGGGATCATGATGTATTGGGTGGGAAACAGCTATGGCTGCTGTTTTACCTAGTCCTTAGCTGTGATTCTTCCAGGCCTTTCTGGGAGGGGTCTGTTTATAATTCACATCTGCTTTGGAAAAGGGCAAGCAACAAAAAAGCATGAAGGGAATATGATTTTTTGGGGGGAACATGCTATGGGTTGGGAAACTTTTGCTATGTGGAGGGTAATGTAGAGAAGTGGCTTCAGACTGTGTTGGGAAGAAATAAAATTCTGTGAAGCAAAGGGAGAAATGGATTGTGCAGGGAGTGCTGAGAAGTGATCCCCGTTCTTGGGGTTGAGTAGTCTGTATTTCTCCCTGTGCGAGTTGTGTTGGCGGGGGGGGGGGGTGTTGAATGGAAAGGGGACATCTAGAGATGGACTGGTTGGGAAGGAGAAGTGTTGGAGAATTTGAGGTTGAGATGGTGGTGTGTTCTGATAGTGTCATTTATAAAGAGCTACTGAGGGCCGTCACACTAGGTGTGAAAAATTCAGTGTCTTAGCATGATGGAGAGTGATAGGAAGGTGACTGGGAGCAATAATAATAATAATAATAATAATAATATACAGTATTTATATATATGGCATGTGTATGTGTGTAATATTGCACACCAGAGGCTTGATAGGATTGCATGTGCATACATGATGTTCTGGTTTAGCTCTGGCGTGGAAGCAAAGTTGCTGGGCAGCTGCTGTTTTCCAAACACCTCTCTTTCTCCCCTCCACTGTGTAGAAAACCACAAAACAGACCCCTCTGCCCAGATGTAGTTTCACTTATTTTTAAATATGGTCCATAGTTCAGTGGTGAGACCACAAGCTTTGCATGAAGAATGTCCGAGGGGCAATCCCTGGCGTGTCTAGTTAGAGGATCTTGGGTAGCAGGGCCGGGTAGGAGACCTCTGCCTGAGATCTTGGACAGCTGCTGCTGGTCAGGAAACAGACAAAGCTAGGCTAGGTGGACTGTGCTCTGACTGACCTCATTTGCTCCATGAGCAAAGCAAGCTTGGGGGCGTGCGCACATGTGCGCACGACTGGATGGCTACGGACTGGCTAGGGAGCGTGTAATCTTGGGCAAGGCGTTCAAAATAGTATGGGAACCTGGGGTGGAAGGTAGTATGTTACCACAGAATAGATGTAGGTCTGGAGTATGGGTATGCATGGTGTGGGGGTTGTGTTCCTTGGGGCTATTCTGTTCTCTAGACATATATGATAAAGTTTTCATGTACCTGTCAATTAAGATACTGTGGAGGGGGGGGGAAGATCCAGAAAGAGAGAACATTAGTGTGTGGAATATCTCTTACCAGTTTTTTAAATGTTTACGAGAGAAGTTGAATACAGTGGGCCCCTCCTAATCCATGGGTTTGGCACCTATGGATTTGACCCAACGCGGGTGCCAACTCACGCTGGAGGATCTCATTGCCTTCTGGTTGTGTCCGGGAGATGTTCTGAGGCTCTGAGCGGTATGTGGCCTCCCTGGGCCTCAAAACTTCCCAGAGGCGTCCTAAAGAACTAAAAGTGCCTTCAGGACCCCTCCCTGTGCCTCAGAACACCTCAGGGTGTGACCAGAAGACACTTCTAGTTGTGTCTGGAGGTCCTCTGAGGGCCCCCCCCCCCTTGTTGATTTGAGCATCCGCAGACTCCTGGAATGGATCCCCCATGGATGCCGAGGGCCCACTGTATTATATTTATCACACCTTTTGCTTGCTTGCTTGCTTGCTTGCTCAGGGTGGTATACATGGTTGTCCCCTTATTTTTTCTTCACAGCAGCCTTGTGAGGTCGGTCAGGCTGAGAGAGACTGGTTGACCCATGGTTGAGTGGAGGCTTCATGGTTGAGTGGAGATTTGAACCCAGGTCTCCCTAGGGCATCTGGCAGTCTATACCACCAACCTGGCTCTGATAATGTTGAATGAGGTTACTGGGTGCGAGGTGGAATTGCGTCATTGCTTAGATCTGGACCAATGAGCCCCAGTCCACCCATTCCTGTTTTAGTGCCTATTTCAACCACCAACTTGCAATCAGTGATAAAAGGGTCCCCCCTTCCCCCCCCTCTGAGCCTGAGGACAATATGTATTCTGTGTTATTAATTCATCAAAAGGGAAGTTGGCAACTGCTGTCTAAATGATTGTGTGGATCATTATTGGAAATATAGCATTGGCAAGTCTGGAGGATAGATGAAGATGCATTGATGTGGGCACTTTGTGTGTGTGTGTGTGTGTGTGTGTGTGTGTGTGTGTGTGTGTGTGTGTGTGTGTGTGTGTTGAGAACCTATAAGTGAAGGGGCTGATTCACACGTACAGTACATGGCACATCACTTGATTTCTCATTGTTTGACTCTCTCAGCTGAATGTGTGAAGTGACTCCGGTGAAAAGTGTTGTGTTTTGAGGTGACATGAAAATGTGATGTTTGACCTGCAGTGGCTCACTTAGACATTCAAAAATCATTCCTTGATGGTGGAGCTATTAAGCAATGGATCTGCATGCATGTATGAACCTGCCTTTAAGATGTTGTTTTAAACATGATGCAGGAAGCCAAGAAGAACTTACCATTCTGGCATTGCATATGCCCAGCGTTGCACTTAAATCAGACCTTCAGCCACTACAAGCGCATGATTAGCACGCCAGGGATCTATAGCCTGGGCGGGGGCTGTGCTGGCTTGCTAGCATTACATATGCAGTGGCTTTGGTCCCAGTTTAAGTGAGATGCTGGGCAAACGTGGCGCTTCACAGGCAAGTTCTTTTTTGCTTGTGTCACATTTAAATTAGGCTGGGGGGTATTTGCACTAAGATGGTGATGTCAAGAAGTGCATAGGGCTTCTATGTCTGATCAGGACTGTAGCCCTGAATTGGAAAGAAGTAATATTTGTTCATTTTGTGTGACAGGTGGCATTACTGCCTTCAGCTTTTCTTAGCTGTTGCTGTGTGTGTGTGTGTGTGTGTGTGTGTGTGTGTGTGTGTGTGTGTGTAGCGGTATGATGTGTTTGCTTCTCAATCCTGCAGGTGCTGCTTCGTGCTGTGTATGGTGGGTGCTAATGAGAAGCTGAGAAGGGTGTTGGAAATGGAAGTGTAAATGTAAGGAGAAAACCGGGTCCTTGGAGGCTGTGACTCTTCACTTGGAGAAGTGTGGATCTTCTACTAGGGCTTGGAAGGAGTGGTGGGCAGAGGCCGCTAAATTACAATGTGGGGCTCTAGGAGGATTGTGGGAGTAGCCTAGAACTGTGTCCCTTATTCCAGGAGAATTAGCAGCTAAGACTGCTCTGAAACCTGCGCCCAGTCCGATGCATGTTTACCTGATAGTAAGTCCCACTGAGCTCAGTTAGGCTTTCTCCTAGGTAAGAATACATAGGAGTGGAGCCTTAAAGTCTGCGTTCCTGGAGTAAGTCTGTGTTGAAGGTGCCACAGGATTCTTTGCCTTTTTACCATGCAGTGTACTGCTAGAATGGCCCATAACCTCCTTCTATCTCTCCCTTGCAGGCTGGATGAGCTGCCTGTGCCTGGCCCTGCCTGACCCCAGGCAACTCCCTGGTGATCATGTGGCGGCTGCTGCTTGCCACCACCACCACCGCTGCTGTTCTTCTCTCCTCGTTGCCGCTCGTCTTGAGTATCCTACCGACACGTGCTGTTTTCACAGTCTCGGACATGGCCCTTACACACCTGGCTGTTCACCATGATACGGGCGAGGTCTACCTTGGTGCCATCAACCGCATCTACAAGCTCTCTGCCAACCTGACCCAGCTGCGGGCTCACACCACGGGACCGGTGCCAGATGACCCCCGATGCTACCCTCCACCCGGCGTGCGACTGTGCGCTCATCGACTGGCCCCTGCTGACAATGTCAATAAGTTGCTGCTGATTGACTACGCTGGCAATCGACTAGTGGCTTGTGGCAGTGTGTGGCAGGGGGTGTGCCAGCTCCTGCGACTAGATGATTTGGCGAAGCTAGGTGAGCCGCACCAGCGCAAAGAACACTATCTTTCTGGTGGGAGTGAGCCAGATGCCATGGTCGGTGTGATTGTGGAGCAACCTAGGCAGCCCAGCCAGTTCTTTGTCGGCACTTCCATTGGAGGGCGCTCGGAATACTTCCCTACCCTCTCCAGCCGCCGCCTGACCCCTGATGCCACCAGTCCGGAGATGTTTAGCCTTGTTTACCAGGATGAGTTTGTCTCCTCCCAAATCAAGGTGCCTTCAGACACCCTCTCGCTCTACCCAGCCTTCGATATCTACTACGTCTCGGCGTTTGTGTCTGGAGGCTTTGTGTATTTCCTCACCTTGCAGCTTGACACGGCCCAGACGCCCCTGGAGCCGGCAGGAGGTCCAGGAGGTCCGGGTGTCACCGGTGGGGAGCGCTTCTTTTCCTCCAAAATTGTGCGTCTGTGTGCCAATGACACAGAGTTCTACTCGTATGTGGAATTTCCCCTGGGCTGCTCCAAGGATGGTGTGGAATACCGCCTAGTGCAAGCTGCTCAGTTGGCCAAGGCAGGTCGCCAGTTGGCCCAGTCACTGGGCATTGCTGAGGGACAGGATGTACTCTATGCTGCTTTCTCACAAGGCCAGAAGAATCGGGCAGCACCACCCCGCGAGAGCCTTCTCTGCCTCTTCACCCTGGATGAAGTCAATCAACGCATCCGCGAGCGCATCCAGTCATGCTACCGTGGAGAGGGACGGCTCTCCCTGCCGTGGCTTCTCAACAAAGAGCTGCCCTGCATCAATACGGTACTATGTGGTCAAGCAATCTGTGCTCTCTCTCCCATTTCCTGCCTGCTGGTTTCCATTCCTCTCAGAAATAGGACTCAAAAAACGTTGGCACAAAACAATCTTCTTGCCCCTTTTCACCATCCTCTTGAATTTGATCCCATTTTACTCCAGGACTGCGAATATATAGCATGGAAATTCTTGATTTGGCTCTTCTGATCAAAACAAATGCACTTTGTTTTTCTCCTTCCATACTAAAATAGGCACATAGGAATGTGGGGGCTCTCGGACACAAGCCCTGAGGAAAGACACAAGCTCTTTCCGTGTGAGCTGCATTGGCCAACTTCTCTCCCCCCCCCCCCAGTGGTATAGCTAGGGGATCTGGTACCCGGGGCCACAAAATTTAACACCCCCCAGCCTCATTGATGGGGGGGATATGGGGTGGGTGTTACAATTTTTTGTGCCCCTGGGTGCCAGATGGGATGCCCTGAAGGTTGGGAAGGCCGCGCGCGCGTCCAGTTTTTGGCAAAGTGCCTTTCAGAGGCCTCCAGGATACCCCTTGGAGGTGTGGTACCCGGGGCCGAGCACCCTCTGACCCCCTTAGCTACACCAGTGCCCCCCTCCCTGGGGACCAAAAGCCCCAGGTAGCAGGTGGAGGGGAGATCTGCTGCAGTAGCAGCATGAAGAAAAACTTGTCTTTGTCATCACTGTAGTGAGACCAGTAAGAAGAGGAAGCGCTGGTGCTGCTGGTCTCTTCCCCCACCCCCCCACTGACTCTTAAGCTCTGGGCAATAGGAAGAGGAAGCGCAAGAGCTGCAGTAGTCCTTTTTCCGCTACTCAGCTCCAGGGCCTCTGAGAGGAGGGTTAAGGGGGTAATTTGTACCCGGACCCAGGGTGAAAAATGGATCAAAAGGGGGGCCCTGGAGCAAAAACGGGGGGCCCAGGAGCCAAATTCATATGTAGGGAAAGGGCCCCCAAAAACCTTTGTACCCCCTGATAAAATTCCTCTGAATGGCCCTGGTCAGCTCCATTTTCAAATGCTTTAATACCCCTGCCCCTGCTGCTGCATTGAGAGCCGTGCATTTGGGTAAATGTTAAAATGAAGCCAGATAGGAAAGGATGGACTGTGGTATTGGGTGATGAAGCAGGGGGGAAGAGCAGCAGCTGCGGTAGATGCAGGTGGTGGCACAAGGGTGAAGTCTGCTCCATTTGCTGCGGTCGGGAGACGGAGCAGAGTTCTCCATGTTGCCAGTGTCCCAGGTGGGTATGGGGGCTTCAGGGGTCAGCCAAGTGGGCCCTTGGGCTGTGCCTGACCTCTGTTGCCATCCCTACAGATATGCACCCTGCAGGGTGCATATGTAGAGGTAGAATGTCCACAGGTAACCAAATCCCTTTCTCTGTGATGCAGGCAGAGAAAGGAACCAAGATCCCACTTATTAACATCGAACCTTATCTCTCTTCTCTCCCCCCCCCTTCTCTCCTTATTCCCAGCCCATGCAGATCAATGGGAATTTCTGTGGGCTGGTGCTGAACCAGCCCCTAGGGGGGCTGCAGGTTATTGAGGGGCGCCCACTGCTGGAAGAGAAGGCTGAGGGCATGGCTAGTGTTGCTGCCTATACTTATCAAGGCCACTCAGTTGTCTTCATTGGAACCCGTGCTGGCAACCTCAAGAAGGTGAGATGTTTTCCTTTTGCGAGGGGGAAGAGAATAAAGAGGAGTTGGGTGGACAGGTGGAGGTGGTTCCTCTATGGCTGCCTATATGAGAGTGTTTTGGGCCTCCCATTTTGTCCCAGTACCTCCCAGCTGCCTCCTTCTGCCTGGGGCTAAAAAACCTTTATACTTCCTCCTCAGCTGGCAACGGGTGGCCCTGTGTCGCCTCATCCCAAGCCTCCTATAGCATCCTTTGCCGCCGCCACCACCCCTCACTAAGCGGTGGTAACATTAAGTACAGGCTTTTGGTGGAGCAAAGGTAAGGCAAAGCTGCTTGCAGGGAGCGGAGTTCTATTTCTCATCTGCAAGCTGTTAATGGAAAATGTGCGGAAAGCCCGGTTGCTAATTTGGCTGCTGAAATTCTAACTTAAGTTGTGAGTGTGGGAAGACACTGTTGCTCATGCTTATCCCGTTGTTAGCACCATGCACACCAATGTATGCGTCTTGCATCTCAGGCTATATCATGCTCAAAATCTGCTCAGGTTAGTGGAATATTAATATACTTGCCTGATAGGGACTGTCCTCTTTGGACATTGCTACCCTTTCCCCCCCCTAGAAATTGTGGTGCCTATTCTTACTAGGATAATATGCTACTATTGATCCTCGCTAGTCATCCAGCTAGGTCTCTGTGGTCAAGTCGCTTTTCACAAAGCAGAAGGACCCTTCTGGATGTCTAATCTCAGCCAGGTCTCATGAGCATCAAGCCACCCTTGGAACGTTTTTACAACTCAATGTCCGGTTGTGGAAGCCTATAATGCATTTCCTGGGACTACATTTTTCTGTGCATTTTTGTTAAAGAAATGAGTGTGTCTAACCATGTGTAGAGTGCCCTTTCCTTGCTACTGGGTCACCATAGTTGGGCTGCACAAACCTCCTAGCCGCCCCAGGTGGGGATAACTTCCAAGAAACCGTAAGCCCTGGCATGTCATGTCGTCATTTTTTTTTTTAAATGACTATCGCACTTCTGCTATCACATCCTCCAGTTGCTGGGTGTTGAGGGTTGGGAAGGAAAGTGCCAAGAGGATAAATGCTTCTATGCTAGGAGCTGTATGCTCAGGAATTAGGTCAAGCCCCATGGGAATGTAAGGCAGCTTCCAGGCTGCCCCACACCTCCCACAGTCACACTTGCAGGTGGGGAGGGGTCTGGAATGTGACGGATATCTCATCTGCTACAGTAGAGATGACTGGGCAAGCAGTACTAGCTCTTGATGTCATTCCCCATCCCTTTCTGTCCCTGTCCCCGTCCCCCCCCCCCCCCCCCGCGGACTGAATACAGTACTGTACTGAGATTTTGGAGATCCTACATCTCCATCCCTAGGCATAATAATGAGGTGCCTTTTCTCTTGATATAAAAATCTCTCCTTTCAGCTTTGCTTGCCTTGGGGGGTGGGAGAAAAGTCATCCTTGTTACTGGCAGCGCCCACCCCTTGCCATTAGTTACCATTCTGCAGAGGCTTGTGCCCAGCAGACTCGTCGCATTAAATATTAACTGGGCAGCAAGTGAGCTGGTACACCTCCATCCAGCTGGGCAAGGGGTGGGGGGGAGTCCATGTCTTAGGAGGACAGAGGAGGTGGATGGTGCCTGTAACTGTGTGGCATTGTCAGAGCTGGAGAAAGGAGTGCGGACCCAGACCCTGAGGTAGCAGAGGTTTGGGCTGAGGTATATGGGCGAGTATTTGACTAGAGATGCAGATACTCCAGGGTGTGCGTGTGTACGTGTGTGTTTTTCTCTTTCTTCTGAGACACATTTTGCTCTGAACTCAGCAATTTCCACCCTAAGGCTTGAATAGGGGACTTCCACAGCTCTCATGATAAATTCACAGTTCAATTTGTGCTTAGGAGTCAGCCCAGAACCTGTTTAGGATGCCAGGATCCAAACTAGGGAACTTGAAATAATAATAAAGTACCAATTAGGACGTGCTGAGTTCACCACCATTAGATTATAACATTGTCTTGCACCCCCACCCAAAAATAAATAAATGTAGAATTGGGCAAAATGGCTTTTGACTCGGAGGCTGTGGAAAGAGTGAGCCCCCTGCCCCTTCATTCCTGAAATTAAATGCTGGCATGGCTATATATGTCGTCAGCCTTGGGAAGCTACCCAGCTTTGTGGATGCACCTCAGTTCAGGCCTGATGATTCAGCTGTCAGCCCCCCAGTTGTTTGGGTTGTCATTTTCAGTAGGCCGGTGTGTAGGCCCTTCAGAGGTGAGCCTTTTTAGCCTCAAGACTGAGCTGATTCTGGAGAGGAAGCAACCCAAGTGCTATCCCCGCTTTTTTCCCTCTTTCTCCCCCCCCTCCACCCTTCAAGCTGTGGGGTCAGTTTTGTGAAAGCGGGGGGGGGGAGAGTCCCCAGGGAGCCATGGCGTCTGGTCTTTGGGGCTGGTTGCATGGAATTGAGTTACAGCTAGCGTGTGCGGGGGAGAAGAGAAATGCTGTTTAAACTCTTGAACTCCTCACAGGGGGCATGCAGGGAGGTCACGACCCCCTTCTGTTCTTCATGCAAACGTGGAGATTCAATTAGGATGGCAGGAGGCAGGGAGGTAGCCTGTCCGTCTGTCTTTGGCATTCCCAGATCTCCCTCGGCTGCCTTGGCTTACTACACTAATGGCCTTGTTGCTGCATTGCCTGGAGTCTTACCCTGGGGTGACCCCCCCCCCAAGGGGGACAGAGGGAAATGTGGTGACCTGCCTGTTCCCTCAGCCTGTTCTGAAAAGATCCATTATCCCATCCTTGGGGAAGGGAGGGGGGGACCTTGTATCTGAATCCCCAGCCCTACAACTGCACTGACCCCAGGGGCCTGGTTGGTTTGTGGGGGAGGCTCAATGGGGCTTTGTTGGTCAGGATGAAAGATCCTTTGAGCTTTCTCTTTGGGACAAGGGCCTGTGTGTGTGTGTGTTCTTGTAGGTACCCTCCACAGATATGGAAAAGGGAACCTGTCCCTGTTCTGCCTCTTGTTTTCGTCTCATTTGTGAGGATTCCTGGCCATTTCTGAGTGTGTTGTTTTTTTTGGGGGGGGAGGGGGACTGTCCCTTCAAAGTTACCTACCTCTTGTCATAGGGAGGAGTAACCTCTCCCCAAACTGCTCTTAATATGGTTGTGGGCTGTGTAGATAGTCGTGAAACACTGGAAAGGGGGAGAAGGGTTCATTTCCTTCTATGGTTTTACCCTCCCCATAGCCAAAGGAGTCTTAGTGATATTTTCCTGTCTCTCATATTCATGCCCCTTGTAACTGAGTTAATAGAGGATATCTTAGGGTAAGGCAGTCTCCTGTTTCATAGTATTTTGTTTTCCAGCTAGGAAGGGTGATGCTCTTTGGGTTCAGAGAGGCTAACATATGATCTAACTGTTTCTAATTAGCAGGAGTGGTCCTTTATTTCTGATATCTGCTACTGGGAAATATTTTGCATTTTGGCAGTGCCTTTAAAGATGTATGTTAATGTGCACTAGACTAGGGTCCTTCGGCTTCCACTCACTTTCCTAGGACTCTAGAAGTTAGGTTTTTGAAAGAGGAGGCACAAACCTCTCAACTCTGTGCATTTACATATGTTTGAACTGCATATGTGGATACAAAATGCCAGATAACTGCTTCTCTCTCTCTCTCTCTCTCTCTCTCTCTGTGTGTGTGTGTGTGTGTGTGTGTGTGTGTGTGTGTGTGTGTAAGTACACGTTTCCTCTCTCTCTCTCTCTCTCTCTCTCTGCTGATTCTGTATAGAGAGCCATTGCTAAGATGCAGCTATTCTATAATCGGGTGACCCAGATCTATTGCACTAGTAAACTTTTCTTAAGGAAAGTGACCTTAGTTCACTGTACTAACATGCCCTGCTTCAGAAGCCATTGAAAGACCAGGCTGCCTGTTGGAGAACATATGAATAATAACATACAGCAGGTAGAGAAGAGCCTTATTCACAGTATAACTTGGGGAGTGGGGAGGAGTCGAAGGTGGTAGCACTCAGGTCATCATCCTTGGTGTGACAATCGGATACAAGTACAAAGGTGACCTTATTTTCATTTGTGATTATCCTGTAGCTATTTGATAGGATTTTTTGCAGGGAGGATTTTAAAGAGGGGGGCATCTTGTTCCTAGCGCTTCATTAGATCATATGACTTTTTTTGTTGTCGTCTTTCCAGTGTGTACTTTACATTGAGAACCCTATGTGATAAGGTGAATTTGAAAAATCCATATTGGGGCCCTTTGGGCAGAGTTGGACATTTGGTCTAGAGTCATGATGTTTAGGCTCTAGACCTCCTAAAGTCTTCCATGTACAAGTTTCTAGGGCCATTTTGGAAAGAGTCCCGTACACTCTATCGATAGACAGCGCCGTCATCTGAGGGGGGATAGGTGCCCTCCAGCAAGTAATTTGTCACTCACCCATTGTTGGACCTATTGCTGAATCATCAGCAGGAACTAAGGGCTCTAATCCTAAGCATGCTTGCTTGAAAGTTAACTTCATCAAAAGCAATAGGGATTACTTTAGAGAAAATGTATTTAGGGTGGGAGCTTTAATGTGAAATATACCGTTATTTTTCTTTCAGAAATCTCACAGGTGAGACAAATCTCACTTCCCCAGACATGCACTTTGCCCTTTATTTGCCCTCTAATATATATATTTTCCCCTGGTGGCACCAGTGGCTCCATCTGGGCTGTGTGGGTGAGTGTCTCACAGGTAATTTTCCAACTTTTGTATGCGTACAATTTCCCCCTCCATATGCAACTAGTAGCTAGAAGTGAAATATTTGTGCACCAAGTCCCTGCATGGAGTGGTGGTTCTGCACACTTTTTAACAATTAAACAGGCTTATGTCTCTGATTAGCTACTAGTTTTATGGGAGGCTCGTGAGGAAGGGATGGGATCCCACTGTTGAATTTCTTGGAATTGGTTCCAGAAGTTGCCTACATTTTAGTCGCCTGAATTTATTTTTTTTCCGCTTTATTGAACATTCGAACATACAATTAATGTCCAAGTTTTAACTTGCAAAAGCAATCGTTTCCTGCAAAAAACAGTAGAATACAAAGACACTGGAGTATTGACGGCTACTCCTCTGGCATGAAAGCCATCTTGATTAACTTCTGCAATTCCCATGTTGTCTCTGTTATGACTATTTTTAATTTCCAAAGCCATGCAGAATTGCATAGTGGCAGAGAGCAGGTTTTTATAGAGCAAGATTGCTAGCCTTAACTAAATAGAACACATAGAAAACGTGTAAACTTGGATAAATTGCTCCTCCCAACACCATTGTCCTCCAAAGTGACCAGTATTGCACTCCGTGGCCACAGCCACCATTCCCTCAACATAGCCACTTTGTCTCTGGATTGGCAGTAGGGGGGGTCACTGGTATGGGGTTGAACTGATCCCTGAACTGATCTGGTTGCTGACTTCTTCTGTCTCTGCTCAGCAGGCAACCATCTCTTTTCTTTAAAAACAGTTGTCTTGGATTGATAGCATTGATGTAGCTCAGGGGTGGCCAACCTTTCAACAAGAATGCTCCTGGATCTTTAATGGTTGTATAGGCGAGGGCATTTCAGCAGGTGCAGCTGCTTTAGCAGCACCATCAGTAATTGCAAGCTGCCAAGATTCTGTCTTCTACACAGCTCTTAAGAACAAGGAGGCCCTAATGGTGGAAGGTTGACCACCCCTGCTGTAGCTATTGCAAGGTATAAAAAAAGAAAATGACCGCAAGAATGCTCTTAAAATATGTTTTCTAATAAATATATACTTAGCCGTTATCTATTGCGCGCGCACACACACACGCATAAAAAAAACCCTCTCCCCTAAATGGCGACTCTCAAATCAGGCTTTTCACTTCCAAGACTGTACTTCTCTTGGAATTCCCAAATGCAGAATTCTTCCTGGAATCTAGTATGTTGTGCAGTCTTTTTTTTTTTTCTGAAAATTTCAGCTTCCACTTAATCACAACCCTTCTGCCCCCCAAATGTTGTGTGGTGTTAACTAACAAACCTTACTTCAGCCCTGCACAGCTGGTGACCCACCAAGGTGAATGCAGCATGTATTGTAGCCTGCCAAGTGCTTGACAGTCCCTTCCTTACCCCCAAGTTTTGGCAGAGCTAGGCAGATAGCAAAAACAGGAAGTTTATCCGGCCTCCTGATTGTTTCCAAATATCACTTGTGGATTGTCGTTTGACTTGGTAAGTCGTACGTTGTGTGAGCCCAATTCAACCCTGTGCTGTATGCAGTTAATATTTCAGTTTTACAGATGGGAAATTATGGATAAGGATAATTTTTTGCTTGCAGGTTCAATTCTGATTCCGGCACAGGAGTACAAAATACTGTACTCTTAAGTTACAAAAGGTATACACTTTTGCAGTTTTTCCCTGGCAAATGTTGTACCAACCAGGTGGAGGGCCTGGGCCCTTTGTTGCTTGCATGTATTTGAAAGGAAAAAAACCCTGACTTTTACCAAAAGTACAAAATGTCATATAAGCAGCCAACTTGAAGAATGAGTAGCTTGTCCAGCGAGCATGTGGGAAATGTTTGAATCCAGATCCAACACTGTCAGTGCAATCCTACCCAGCTCCTCCACTGGTGCAGCCAGTGGTGGAGGGCAGAACAGGAGGCTTTGGAAGGGAAAGGGAATTTAATTCCCCTTTACATCAAGGGGATTTAAATCCCCCTTTCCCTCCTAAAGCCTCCCGTTCTCCTTCCACCACAGCTGCACCAGTGGAGGAGCTGGGTAAGATTGCGCTGTGTGTCCACTGGCTCCATAGTTGTGGAGGGAACATCTCATGATTTTACATAGGAGATAATTGCAAAAGTCTTCACTGTTCCCGTGGGCTGAGCGTCTGTGTGTGTGTGGAATGGTTCTCTCTTCTCTGTCCCTATTGTGATATATTGTATGTTGCTGTTCCTTCCATCTTGGCTCAGTCACTCCCTCTCATGATTTTTCTCAAGGAAACAAGATCCCATTTCTGGCACCATTTTATAGTAGGTTTTGTTATTTCTGTAGCACCTTACAGTGTAGCACAAAGTACTTGACAGTTCTTGTTGTCTTTAGCACAACTTTAGCGTTATCAGTTGAGTCAGTATATTGTTTCTATTTTACAGATATGTGGGGCTGTGAAACAGACTAGTTGGCAGTGCAACAAATGGCAGCCGGAGCTGAGCTGTAATTTGAACCTAACTCCACATTCAGTGTGCTGAATCTCACTCTCTTCCTCTGCCAGTGTGCCCTCCTCTGCTTCAAACAGTGCCCGCCCATTCCATTCTGCTATCTTTGCCCTGTTTACCAACAAAGGCCAAAGCTTCAAACAAAAAAAGCCTTTCCAAATATGCTGCTGTGGTTTGAGCAAGTGTGGGATGGGAATGGGAAGAGAAGACCGTGTGAACTGTGTCATCTAAATTTGGAGCGCCAATACAGTTGTTTGTGCAATTGCATCCTGCAGGTGCGTGTGGACAACCCACATGAAGCCCATCTGTACGAGTCTGTGCCAGTGATGCCAGGAGACCCTCTGCTGCGTGACATGGTCCTGAGCCCTGATCAGCGACACCTCTATTTGCTCAGCCAGAGACAGGTCAACCTGGGGGCCAGGGCAGGGTGGTATTTCTGAGGCAGGCAGAATGGCTGTGCGGATTCTGTTGTACTTTGACTGGGAGGTGAAGGTGCTGAAGGATGAGCCTGCCTGGTAGTGGGTGCAGGAGGAGAGGTTGATTGATGTAGCTCAGGGGTGGACATTTAATTTTCTTAAGGGGCCGCATGAGAATCTGGGACTGTTGTGGAGGGCCACACCAATAGGCTGAACTCAATTCTGTTCCATATAAATTACTATCTATTAAAGTAAGATATGGAGCAGCTAATTAAGGTAAAATAATGCCCCCCCCCCGCCTGCCCTCCTGGCCATTCTCTTACCTTCATTAGCTGCTCCGTGTCTTCCTTTCAACAGACGGTATAAATGTATAGCACAGACGCTGAGTGCTAGAGAGGCTCAGCTGGAACAGGAACGAGCCTCTAGCACTCGGCGCCTGTGCTATAAGCAGCATGCTGCTGCTTATAGCATCTGTTGCAAGGAAGACACGGAGCAGCTAATGAAGGTAAGAGAATGGCCCGGGGGTGCAGGGGACATTATTTTACCTTAATTAGCTGCTCCGTGTCTTCCTTTAAACCTCAAGTGGGCCAGTCAGGAACAGTCAAAGGGCCGGATGTGGCCCGGGGGCTGTACAATGCCTAGGTCTGATGTAGCTGGTACTGTTCCTTCTCTTGAGCCTGGCCTTAGCCTGAGAAGAAGTGAAGAGAGCTGTTAGACTTGCAGAAAAATTTGTTTTCCTCAGTCATCACTGAAGTCCAAACTAGACATAGCCTGGAGCTCTGTGTTTGGCAGCCTACAAGTTGTTTGTTTGTTTTTTCTTCTAAAAACAGCGACGGGGAGGAATCTGGATTGGGGCCTTGGTGTAGGGGAGGTTGACTCTTGGGGGCCCTCCAGTCCAGATCTCTTTCCCTACTCAAAGCTGCTGTTTTGGGTGCCCACAGATTTTCCCCAATGGAGCAAATGGCAACATTGGGGGAAACTGGATCAGGGCCACAGGAGGAAGGAAGAGGGCTTGACTCTTTGGCACTGTAACCTTGATCTGGATTGCTTTTTTTTTTTTTTTTTGCAGGGAGGGGGGATCTTGTAGAGTTCTGAGCACAGAACTCCAGATAATGCCTAGTTTGGCTTAATGGCTTACAGCCACAGCTCTAAGGGTTTGGGGGCAGGCAGCTTTCCACATTTGAAGGCATGAATTCAGACAAGCTTGAGCCCTGGCACCTCTCTTTAGGAGTTAAAGTGCCTATTTTCCACTGGCCTGGCAAATGCCTCTGTGACATTAAAGTGACTGTGCTTTAGTTAGGGCAATGCTGGACATGGAGCAGTTTGATTCTGCATACATATGAAAGTGGAGGCTAGTTGGAGTGCATTTCACATTTTTGAGGTGGGGTGGCAAAATCTATAGTGCAGTGTTGGGAATGACTGAGCATAGGATAGGTGCAAGCGAGCGAGCTAAATTGTTCTAAAGAGGCAAGACAGCTCCAGGGCCTAGGAGTGTGAGGAGGATAGACAGTGCGACAACTGCTTTTTCTTTGCAGTGAATGTTGTTGATATTCCTAATGGACTAACAAGGCTGTGTGCATTTAATGGGATCAGGTAATGAGTTTAAGGGTGTTATTCCTGTTGGAGCAAGTTCTGCAAGTGTGGAGTTGCTAAGGCATGCTGGGAAGATAGATGGGATGAAGAGTTGTAGGCTTACCATATCCAAAGGAGGACAGAGTGCCTACAACTTTAAAGGCTTTAAAGGAATTTGAGCAAGTGCAGCTTGTTGCACCCTTCCATGATGAGCTGCACATGCCCAAATTCCCTCTTCTCTACAATGGTTTAGCCCAGGGGTTCTCAACCTGTGGTACGTGTACCCCCAGGGGTAAGGGGACCGCAGGTTGGGGGTATGCAAGCCGCTGCCCATGATCAGCTGCTGCAATCAGCAGCTGATGACAGACAGCATTAGTTATTCCCGGGTCACGGCGCAGCTGTGAGGACCTGCCCACCCGCGCCGCAACCCGGGAAAAATGCATTTTAGGGGCGTACTTGGGTGAGTTCTTGGGGATATGTGGGGCAGCACAATGTCTGGGGGTATGCAGGGCAACTGGAGGCCCGTGTAGGGGTACGCAGGCCTCCAAAGGTTGAGAACCCCTGGTTTAGCCTTTAAAGCTGTAGGCACTCTGTCCCCCTTTGTTACCACTTTTTTTTGCCTCCTGACAGGGCTCTTATGCTTTGAACAGCTGTATGTCAGGCAGAAATTCAACAGGTGTGTTTCAACATATAATATGTTGATGTCTGCAACTTGCTCCTGCTTGCATGTCAGCTTGCCATGTAGCTGTTCAAGGTGGAGAAGCTATGCTGGGGAGGAAAGGGGTAGCAACTCAGGTGGGATGTGGAGCGAGCAAGAGATGGGGAGGAACCATCTTATCACCTCTGAATCTGTAGCTCTTTATTCCTTCCCTCAGGTGGTGCAGCTTCCAGTGGAGAACTGTGAACAGTACTCTTCTTGTGCTGAGTGCCTGGGTTCGAGAGACCCACACTGTGGCTGGTGTGTCCTGCACAACAGGTGAGAGAACTCCCCACTGCCCCTAAAAAAAAATACACATGGGCAGAGAGAGAATCTACTTCTAGCCCCACTCCTCCCCACCCACCCCCTATATCTGGAGGTCAAGTGAGAAGCAGGCAGACAACTGTGATATCTTCCTCACCCTCCTCTCTCCTGCTGTGCCCTCCCTCCTCTTCCTGTCCCTTATCTAGACTCTGCAGGAGCCTTAATCCTATTAAATCTGCCAGCACTGAGCTGACTGGGAGGGAAGAGTTAGAGGGGGCTAGAGGTGGGGAGAAGGAGATAGAAGCTGTTGTCCCCTGACTAGAGAAGAAAATGGGAGATGATGCTTTTCCTCCCTGCTCAGTAATTTATCACTGGCTGTAGGGGTGTGGGGAGGGAAATGAAGCATTTGGCCCCATGGAAGACGAAGCTGGATTTCTCCTTCGTGCAACTAATATTTGTTTTCCTGCCCTGCAGGAGGCAGAATGGAGCTTTGGTGGGGAAGAGAGATGGAATGAGGCAGAGAGCTCTTTCCCCACCCCACCCCCCCACCATTCTGTGTGTCTGCTGGCAGATGTTTCTCCTCCTTTTCCAATTCCCTATCACTGTCTCAGCACCTGGAACCAGCAACTTGCACCTCCTGGCTTAATATAGAATGATGTGAGATGGGGGGGGGGGGTTTTGAGAACGGAGGTGACACTCTTCTCTACCCCCACCCCACAGCAGCGCAAGGGAAAAGGAAAGAAGCGGAAGGAGGAGAAGCAAAAGCTGCTGATCCTCTTCAGTCCTGAGTCAAAGCATTTCCTCCTGTTGCAGTCTTGGACTCTCAGGCTCCCAGTCACAACCTGTTCCTCTTTCCACACCAACGTTGTCTGTCTGTGCCCCTTATTTCTTGAGTGTCCATGCTTGTGTGTGTTTAAATCTTTTGTTTGTTCCACTTTTGGGTTCCCAAGTGTGTGACTGCAGCTCATTCTTCCTTAAGACAGGCATCTCCATCCATCCCCCCACCTCCCCAAGCAGCCTTGGTTCCAGCACTAACAAGCCTCCAGGGCCCTGTAGCGGAAGCAGCAGGTCCGCGTTGCATTCCCAAAGCTAATCCCCCCCTCCCATGCACACTCCCATACGCGCCTACATTGCTGATCCTGCTGTTTTGCTTCTGCTTTCTCCATCTCCTGACTTGACCCCTGTTTTGCCGGCTTTCCTGCACTAGTCTCTTTCCTTGCATCTAGATTTCCCAGTTCAAAATCCAAAGAACATCAGCCAAACTACAGCTGTGAACGTCCCCCAATGGTGTCACTTATACAAGTTCCTTTCTGCTATCACCCTCTTGCTAGTTGGACTGCTGTGAGCTTTTCTGTTCCATAGGTGCCAGAAGGGTGACAGCTGAGAAGGACAGGAATGCTAGGCTGTGAAACTTCATTTTCCTTCCAAAACAGTCTTTTTTTTTTTTTCCTCAGGTGTTGTAGGGAAAATCAGTGCCCTCGTGCTGCAGAGCCTCACCGTTTTACAGCGACTCTGAGTCAATGTGTGCGGCTGTTTGTAGAGCCCAATAACATCTCAGTGACAGAGCCCAGCATTGTGGTGAGTCCTGGGATTCCTGCAGAACTGCAGTTAACCCTCTCTCTGATTGGCAGCGGAGCATGGCTAGCCACATATTATTTGGTACAGGTATCTGTACTGTATGTGCTTTTGTGTGAATGACTGACTCTACATGCACTCAGTTCAAAAGTAAAGACGTGGACTGATCCCTCAAATGTAGGGTACAGATTGTGTGCTGTTGTATGTGTGTTGACTGTCGTGTGTGAACAAAATCATATGCACGTACAGATCAACAGTAGGTATGCAAACATTACAGGACGTCTCAAGAAAATATGCACACACACTTTATAGTGTCAACTTTGATGCTATAATTCACATATATACACACACATTGCATATGGTGTATACCAGTGGTGGCCAACCTTTCAACATGAATGCTGGCCCTTTAAATGGTTGTCTTGGTGAGGGCATTTCAGCAGGTGTAGCTGCTTTAGCAGCACCATCAGCACTTGCAGCTGCCAAGATTCTGTCTTCTACACAACTCTTAAGAACACAGTAGCTCTAATGGTGGAAGGTTGGCGACCCCTGGTGTATACAGAAGCAGTTGCTTGACTCAGTTAAATAATTAATTAGCTGGATTAATTAGCTGATGACGTCATCACCACTTCTGGTGGTGCTCGGCGTGACGGCAGCCATGTAGATGCCACACCGAGTAGGTTGAGAACACTTGAATTAGACTAAGTGCTCAAAACGTTCATCTCTCTACACTGCTGACATCATTGACTAAAGGATCTGCAGACATCTGGCAATGTGTGGTGAGATGGCTCTACACATCTCTTGAATTGCTTGCCTTAGATGTTCCAGTATAGCAGAGTTTCTACAATGAAATATTATTATCACTTATTATTTATTAATTATTATTCAGAATATTTGTCTACCACTTTTCAACAGGAGTAGTTCACAAAGCTGTTTACATAGCAAAATAAACCCATATATGGTTCTCTGTCCCCAAAGGGCTGACAATGCTTGTTCTGAGTGCAAGCTCAGCTAAGGGTGGTTTGACCCCCAAAGCAATCCATGAACAAAAACATGCTGAACAAACAGGTGAAATATAAAAGAGTTGTGTGTGCTTCATTTTAATCGGTTACCACCTAAAGCTACATCATGAGCTGTATCTACACAATACTAATAAATAAAAGCCTGTTTTTTTTAAAGTGAATGAGACTCCCAAAGTGAGAATCACAGCCATCTGATTGGATGTGAATATAGTGCTCCACTGTCCATCCCTTAACCTAATGTATGTCCAATTTCAATTATGTAACAGTGCAAGCCTATACCTGTCTATTCAAAAGTAAGTCCCACTATATCCAATAGCACTTACTCCCAGGTAAGAATGCATAGGATTGCAGCCCAAATGTCATCCTCCTATTTTCGGATTGGATACATAATAATTCACTTGTCAATTTGACTGTAATGATATAAGTGCTGTGCTTGATACAAGGATTGTCCCTAGACTGTTAGAGAGTTGTATTTACATCATGACTCAGTGAACAAATAGGATCTTTGGCCCACGGGAAAGACTTCTGGATGACTTGCTGGCTACACTGAATATGGCATCTTTGTAAACTCAGTAAATTGGCTAAATTAGACCAATTAATTAAGTGTAAATTTAAGTATAAACTATGTGAGTTAATTATTAGTACTCTTCTATAAACGCACGCACACCTCTGTTAAACTATAGATTGTCTCTGGTGTAAGTTTGTCCTGTCTCTCCTCTTTTCATTTGGGCAGTTAGGGCCATGGCCCTATGTGTGCACCTGCAGAACATGGTACTGGTCGCACATTCCAGCTTTAGAAGAATCTCAAGTTTAATTTCTAAAAAGCAAGTATCTAGTCCATATGGTTGCCAGGATATTCATGAAAAGAAATGAGGTAATGCCTGGTGGAATCTTGGAAGCCAGAGGAGTTTCTGAATAAGATTTCCAGTAGTCAGTGAGCAGGGCTTCAGTTCCTTGTATAATTTCTTGCTCCCTGCAACTAATAGAAGCTAAACAAATTATTCAGTTTATTGAGTAAAACAACTGTTTTAATTTCTGTCGTTTGTACATGTTGCTGAGAGGGGTAGCCATGTAGTCTGTTGCAGAGAAATAGCAAAGAGTCATGTAGGACTTTAAAGACTAATCCCCATGCTGCAAAGTATGAGTTACCTTTGTATGTGACTCCCTTCTCTTGGGGGTATGTTTCCAGCTGCAGCTGACTGTTCACAATGTCCCAGATCTGTCTGCTGGTGTGACCTGTTCGTTTGAAAGCCTTGGAGAGAGCGAGGGGCAACTCCAGCTCGATGGAGAGGTCCATTGCCTTTCTCCTACGTTGAGGGATGAGCCGCCTGGGGAGAACGGTGAGTGCTTGGAAGTGGGGAGAGGGAAATGGATTCACAAAGAACTGGTGCAGTTTAGTGGCTCTAAGAGACTGAGGGCTATGAATTGAGAGGAAGTCTCTGGTTCAGATAGCATTTCTGCTGTAAAATCCCTAGGTGGCCTTAAGCAAGCCACTTCCTCGCAGCTTTTTTAGCCCTATCTGTGATATGGGGATGATAAATGCTATCCTCCCTTACAGGATTGTTGTAAGGATTACAACAAGGTTATGGGTGTGAAGCACTTTGATTGAACACTTGAAATTGCTATAGTTGTGGTTATGAAGATGGAGTAAAGGTTGTGACCCAGGCAGTGTTTGACACAGGCCCTCTTGCTCCTTTTGCCTGTTTGCCTGCCCATTTATGCACTGCATGCTCAAGATCATTTAATACAGATGGGCTACTGCTCCACACTCGCAGTCGAGGTGATGAGATAAAGGAGTGGATCTTCCACACGCAAACACTTTGCCAGTCCATGTTTGTGTGTGCACAGAGTTTTAATCTGCGTTGCTGAATTTGAGTGTGGAACTAGAGGGTGGTGGTTTATTCTTGCTTCCGAGTAATTACAGGAATGTGACTTCGCACATACACGCTCACGAATGTTACTGGCTGTCGGTGTCTTCTCCCCCCCCCCCCCAATCCCCTGTCTGCTGTCTCAGGTGATGTCCGCAGTGTTCGGCTTCGACTTCTCTCCAAGGAGACTGGTGTGGAATTTGCCAGCACAAACTTTGTCTTTTATGACTGCAGCCTTCTGCGCTCGTGAGTTCTGACCCTGGGGTGCTGCCTCCAGTCCCTTGACCATGCCCCAATTTTGAGGTTCCCTACCTCCTAACCCTAACGCTCCTCACCTCCCTGATAAAATGTTCTTATTCTTTCACCTCTCCTCTTTGTTTACAATTAATGTTGGATACGTAAGGCAAAGCATATGGGAAAGACCGATTCTCTTAACATCAGAATCTCTCAGATTCTAGGGCTTAGAACAGGAATATCTTAATTAATGTTAAAGAAAACGGAGCATATATGCGGTGTTCTCTTTGCCGTTGAGTACATAGCTAACCAACTCTCTTTAACCACAGATGAGGGGAAAGAGCTTATTTAGGCCAGAGGGGTGTGTGAGCAACGTAGGAGATTTCACCCTCATTACCGCTCATTTTTAAAAACTAAGCAACACAGTGGTATCTACGCTATGCAGTGAAGCTGGACTCGCTTTCCTGCCTCACTTTTCTTTCTGAGGGCTTGACATACTTTCTCCTTGCTATTTTGTGTTTAAAATAGGAAAATCGCGCATATTCTCTGATTTTGAAGTACTTTCCATTCTCTCTGTTCTGGGGCATCCAGGCTTTTACACGTCAAAGTCAGTTTGTGGCAATGTCAACATCCCCCCAGGGCTTGTCTCCACAGCCAGCAGATGGCTCTGGCAAGACTTTGGGAGCTGACTCAATCAGCCTCTCTCTCCTTTTCCTCTCCCTCCCTTTTTCATGAGTTTCATTTCCTCAGGCAGAACAATGAGGACGGGGAATAAAGGTCCAAGGATGGGGGGAAAATAAGTAGGGGTCTGTGGGAATATGTATGTGTTTGTTTTGTTGTGTTTCCTTATTGTTTTTTTTTATTTCCCTCGCTCCTACAGGTGCTTGTCCTGTGTTAGCAGCCGCTATCCTTGCCATTGGTGTAAATATAGACACACTTGTACCCACAATGTTGCCAAGTGCTTCTTTCTGGAGGGACGAGTCAACACCACTGAGGTGAGAAGAGTCTTTGCAGTGTGGGGTTCTCCCGCTCTCTTCAGGCCCCTTGAGATCACTTCAGGGATACCTACTTCCTTCCCCCTGGGGGTGGGGTGGGTGGGTCACCAGGGGTGTGGCTTCTTGGCCTCAGAACTGGCCCATGACATTTTGCTGCCTGAGGTGAAGGGAAAGATGTGCCCCTCCATGTCTGAGCAAGCACTCGGCACACTTGGGCCATACCACTGAGCCAGGCAGCTTCAGGGGCACTGTTGGCTCCCTATGTAGGTGGCCACCTAATGCTGCATCTCCTTATGCTACACAACACTCCGTCCTAGGACAACTATAGAGGAGGCACAATCCAAGACAGAGATCCTTACCCATTTCCTTTTTCTCTAGTTCACAACAACTTGGTCTGTTAGTTAGGAGACCACCCAGAAAAGACAAAGGAGGATCTTTGCGGAATGATCAGGAGGAAACTGGGGTGGGGGGGGGGAAATCACCTAGTTTGGTGTAGTTTCTTTTCTACACAAATTTTCTACACAACTACACAAATTTCCTAGTTTGGTGTAGTTACTTTTCTGGCAAATGGGACCATAATCGTATATGCACACTTACTTGGGAGCAAATCCCATGGAACTCAATAGGTTTACTTGCATTGAATTGTGCTGTAAAAGACTGGGGCATTTGGAAGGGGGGGCAGGGGAAGAGATTTGGATCCTCCACAGCACTGAATAAATACTGAAGCCTTCTTCCCCACTGGCTTGGGAGATAGCCAGTTCCTCAAACAGGGAGGAGACTGATGAAGGGTTTTTCCCCACCAGGTGTTGGGGGGGGGGCCTCAGCAACATGCCAGCTGCTTGGCCCTCATTTCACCTCCTACTTGGTGCCTGCCAATGAATGAGCAAGAGTGATAGATTTATATAAAGGTATTACAATGCTGTCCATTTTTATTTCTAATCCCTTTCCTAGTGATTCCAAGCTTGGAATTTGCCTTTTTCACTGTTTCTGGCTTCTGCACACAGTTGATTTTTGCACTGAGCTCACCACCACACACACCACAATCCTAAGAGCCCTTTCTTTTTGGGTTACTGAGTGCTAGTTCAGTCTAGACGAGTCTAGACCCCATCAGTCAGGATTTTTGCTTTAATATGCATCACTTACAATATGCCTTGCTTATTACCAAGCACCAGCATCCCCTTGCCCCGCTTCCCCACCGCATTAAAGAGTAAGGCGGTGTCAATTTTCCTTTTGAAAACCCAATTTAGGGTGAAAAGGGGTCCCTTTAACCATCTGTGGTGATAGTTTGGAAGCAGAATTGCAGGCAGTGAGAGATCACCCATCACCATAAGGTGGATGGTGCAAAAACCTCTTGACTCTTCTCTCTATTTTCTGTCAGAAGAGCTAAGAGGATCTAGCAAGAACTGGATGGTTGTATACCGAGCATGTGCAAAGTATCTTTTCTTCAGCATTTGATAACCACTACAAAACAACTCGTGTGTGTGCGCGCGCGCGCGTGTGCTCTGCTTATTCAGTGGAAAAGGAAAACGCTACACTGCAACAGTAGAAATCAGAGAGGCAACCTCAAGGCAGAGAGTCGGTGAGGGGGGGATAATACTGGTATAGGACAAGAAGTAAAAAATTGGAGATGTAATCCTCTGCACACTTACATGAAAGTAGATCCCACTGAACGTAATAGGACTTCTCAGTAACAGCTGGATCTTATGTGCTATGACAAGAAAAAGCATGTGCGAGAGGAATGGGAAACGTAATTAAGAGGGAGGGGAGGAGGAAAAAAGGGGAACGGATGGGAAAGATTAAATTAGGATGTGGTGGATTTTTTTTTTTTAAAGCCAGCTCAGAAGCAAGATAAAGTTTAAGGCTGCAATCCTCTTCATTTTATTTAGGAGTAAACCTCACGGAGCAGTGAGATTTACTTCCAAGTAAACATGCAGCTGCACAAGGGAGGGAAAGAGTGAGAAAATCAGGAGATTAGCAGAAAACTAAAACTGGAAGAGGTGGAAGCATTTGCTGTTTGTTCCTCTCGGGAGAGATGCGAGTGTGCTGGGTACTGTTAGGCAAGTGGAAGAATTGACCTGGGCATCTCTATGTGCCCAGTTTTCTCTCGCATCAACACCCCCTACCCCATTCTCACACCTTTTTTTTTTTTCACACCAGCTTTCTCCCTCATACCATGTGTCCCTCAATCTACGTTGCCTTGTTGTGTTGTGTTGCCCTTCAGCCCATTTCCAGCACCATCTCTCAAGATCGCTCCAGTGCTTCTTGGCCACCTAAGGCCAGTATTGGGAGGGTTGTTGTCCTGGGCAGGGCCCCTTGTTGCTACACCCGTCAACATTGCCACGAGTTGTGCAGCCCCACGATCAACTGCCTGGAATGGAGCTGCACCATGTCTTAGCAACCCTGGCAAAGGGTGCTGGTCTGGTGGTTGAGCAGGGGCTGTTGCTGCTACAGGCCGTGTGTGCAAGGTGAGGAGTGGAGTTAAGGACTGAACAGCTATCATCAGGAGGAAAACTGAACCAGACAGCAGCTGCACACACCAGTGGCAAACGATGTTGCCTCCAAAGTATGTGCATGGTGCATAGGCAGGTGCTCTGACCACGACGGCTCTGGTGGGCAGTGGAGCTGGCATGACAATGCTGAGCCCGCTGGTCAGTCTGATGGACCCCAAGAGTCTAGCGGCAGCAGGAGGTTATAGTTGTTGGAGTGGTGGCGCCCCGGCAGCAGATTTTGCCACCCCAGATAATCAGCTGCCTGAGACAACTGCATCTGCTCATTGGAAGGCTGACTCTGCTTGGCCTCAGAAATAGCCTTTCTTCCTTGAAAGAGCCAAAATGCTTGGAGAGAAATAGTCTCTCCTTTCCCTCCCCCTCCCCCCCCACCGTCCTGCTTCAGCATTGCTGAGAATACTAAAGGACATTCCAGTTCTGCTTTCAGATCAATGCAGATCATTAAACTTTTGAATATTTTTGACAGCCGTGTTAAAAACCACAACCCCTATTGCAATATTTTGAGATTAGGCAGAATTCAAACTGTATTGTTGGCCAATGCTTGGGTGATGAAGGCAGAAGAGGCAAAAGGAACAGAAAGTACCTGGGGCAAAGAGAGATCTTTAGAAAATAGCAGTTTTTTTCCCCCTCTCTTTTCTCTTTCCCTAACCACTAGCAGCTTCCTACTCCCTAAACCTGGCCATACTAAACATGCCTTCATAGCCATGCAACCTAGAAACTTCCTTTAAAAAAATAAGCTAGGGGGTGTGATGTTGTGGAAGCCAGATTATGTGCTATGGTCTGGATTGCGTGCTGTATACTGGCAGGCAGACCAGTGAGGCACAAACAGCCCTTGTGCAAGGGATCTCCACAGAGAAGTGCGTCCCCACAGTCTAGGAAATCCCAGGTAATCAGAGGAGAGTCAGCAGGTGGCAGATCAACTGCATTGGCAGCCGATAATAGCACTAAAGTGCCTGGGCTGAGTGGGGGGGGGGACCGGATCAATATGGGGGAGGCAAGGGCCTTCATTGTTGGTAGTGGGGCCAGTTGCTCATGATCAATCGTCTGGCCCAGGCGGCGGGATCAATAGACCTAGAGACGCCCGGGGCTCTTTGTGGGTAGGTAATTGATAGCAGCTCCCTTTGAGGGGCCAGTGTTTGGGTTGCGGTCGGATGTGGTGGCTGGAGGTGGGAGTGGCCTGGACAGCGATCTTGGAGGCTCTGGGAAGTGAAGCGTTCACAGCAACGGTTAGGCTTCTTGAAAAGCATTGGCAATATGGATGTGCTTAGCCTCGGGACTGACAGATGGGGGGAGGGCAGAAGGGTGCTGCATATTGAGACTGGATAGCTGGAGGGCAGCTTGGCACTTCCAGACCTCTTTTTTCCGAACAAGCTCTGCCTTTTGTTTTGACCCCATTGTCTTAGATCTGAACAGGAAGTTGCACCCAAGGCTTGATTGTTCTTCAGGTCAGGACCACATTTCCTGAATTGCTTCCCATGGTTGGTGCCACCCCGCCTACTTACTAGCCGTGTAAACAGAGCAGCCAGCCCAGCGTGCCTCCCCCCCCCATCTTTCCTTTGGTACCAAAGAGCAATTAACCAGGCTGTGTTTCCATGGTAACTCTGAGCGCCCAGCAGGCTCTTTCATCTCCATCTCTCTCGTGCGGCCGCTCCAGGCAAGAGGGGGAGCTGGGAACCAGGCCTCCTGGGTTTTATCCCCTGTTCAGGATGGGGCCTGTGGAGTGAGGAAGGTCATGTGGCTGTGTGTCGTGGGGGAGGAAAAACCTTAGTCCAGACTTCTCCAAAGAGAGAAGATTATATCCCTTGTAAGTGAATACAGGTGTCCTTCCACATGACCAAAGGCTGTAGTCCTAAGAATATTTTAAGTATAGTTGAAATCAGTTGCGCTTACCTCTGAGCAGAGGTGAAACAAGGGTGGAGCGAAGGCAAGTAGTTCTGCAAGACTCCGTTATACTGGAGTCAGCGGCCCCTCCCCCTTGCTGTTGGAGCCATTCCAGCAGCAACAGGGGAGTGTCCTGCGTGTTGCCTTTGCTGCCAGAATGGCTCCAACAGCAAGGGGGAGGGGCCGCTGACTCCAGTGTAACGGAGTCTTGCAGAACTACTTGCCTTCGCTCCACCCTTGTTACGCTTCTGCCTCTGAGTATGCATGGTTAAGATCAGGCTATAAAAATGCTTTTTGCATTTCCTGCATCTGCTAATTCAATATCTGCATTTAGCTAGAATTTATGCTGGGTTTAGAAATAGCTGTCGTCTCTTCTGCTTTTTCTGTCCTGCACTGACTTTCACACATGTACACAAATGGTCCAAGTGCAGGTGAGAGGCACTTTTTAGTGCCATGTGCAAAAATGCTTTGTCTCTTCCTCTCCTGCAGGGCTGCCCAGAGTTGCTCCCTGGCAAGGAGATCTTGATACCAGTGGGAGTATTACAGCCCATTACCCTGCGTGCCAAGAACCTTCCACAGCCGCAGTCGGGCCAGAAGAACTATGAGTGCGTTTTGGGTATCCAAGGTCGCCAACAGCGTGTGCCAGCCGTGCGCTTCAACTCAAGCAGCATACAGTGCCAGAATACCTCGGTAAGAGCTACATCTTCTGTCTACATTTCAACCCCTTTCCTTTGTTCCCAGCACTCTATGACCATGAGGTCTAGGAACTTATTATTTTAGAAAAGAAAACAGTCTTTTGCCGTTGCCATGAGATTCTATCTCCCTCGTGCTTTACTTCCAATCGGGCATCCATTTTGTGAATTATGTGTATGTATGTATGCAGTGCAGCGGGTTAAACCGCTGAACCATGAGCTGCTGATCGAAAGGTCGGCAGTTCGAATCCGCGATGGGGTGAGCTCTCATTGCTTGGCCAGCTCCTGCCAACCTAGCAGTTCCAAAGCATGTTAATGCGAGTAGATAAATAGGTACCGCTTGTGGGAAGGTAAACAGCGCTCCGTGTTCCAGCCGCATGCTACGCGCTGCGGCAAGGAGAGTCATGCTGGCCACATGACCACGGAGGCGTCTTCAGACAACGCTGGCTCTTCGGCTTTGAAATGGGGATGAGCACCACACCCTAGAGTCGGACATGACTGGACTTAATTATCAGGGGTCACCTTTACCTTATGTGCTAGTGGCAAGGGTCTTAACTTGTAAGCCCATCCCAATCTCTTGTGCTCCAATGGCTGGAATGTTTGGTTTCAGGCTAAGCTGTTGACTTGCTTGCTATAGGTTTTGCTATAATTGTCAGCCCCATTGGTCAGTCTGTAAAATGGAAATCTAATTTACAGTGCTCCTGTGAGGCACTCTGTGCATGGAACAGTGGGTTTCTGTGTTCTTGTCTCAATGTTTGAACAAACCCACCATGAGTATAAGAAGCATCCCTCTAAAAAGCTGATACCTTTTCCTCCAGGAAACCCTTGCACTCAACACGATATGTAGGATCGCCCAAACCAATGTTTATCCAGTAAGGCAACAATGTTTCAAATGATGGCCTTTTGTGCTTTTTTTTTTTTTAATCTTCATGAAGAACTATCCGTGATGATCAGTTGTGGTAACTAAATAGCAACATAGAGTGGATGTTCTCATGGCTTGGAACAATTTTCAAGGAAATAGGATATGTGGGTTCAAAAGCCATGTAAAAATTTTTTAAGAAATCTTTTAAAAACTGTGAAAAGGTTTAAAAGTCCGTTTAAAAACACATAAAAACCAAGTTACGACTATTAAAACTCTATTAAACATAAAACACAATTTCTAAAAGGCTACAAAACCCGACGTTTCGTCCCCCACTTTTTTCTACGAAAGCACAGTTCAGCTGCGTTCAGCAATAGTTCAGAGCCAGTGTGCTTCCAAATATCTGATGCTTGAGACTAACAAAGGGAGGGCTACTTCCTCGTCTTATGCCTGCTTGCAAGCTCTATGGGGCATCTAGCCAGCCACTGTTGGAAACAGGCCCCTGGAACTAGGTGCATCTTGGTTTGATTCATTGAGGCAGTTCCTGTGTTCTAGCAGATGATTCTAAAGTATGCATATTAAATTTAGCACTACTCAGAGGATCATGGATAATAATCATGGATCATTGCCTTGTCGTGGCGAAGGGGCTTGCTTAACTCAATGAAGCCATGAGCTATGCCGTGCAGGGCCACCCAAGACGGACGGGTCGTAGCAGAGAGTTCTGACTAAAAGTGATCCACTGGAGAAGGAAATGGCAACCCACTCCAGTAACCTTGCCAAGAAAATCCCATGAACAGTACCAAAAGGCTAAAAGATATGACGCCGGAAGATGAGCCCCTCAGGTCGGAAGGTGTCCAATATGCTACTGAGGAAGAGCGGAGGACTATTCCAAGTAGACCCAGAAAGAATGAAGCGGCTGGGCCAAAGCCAATAGGACGTCCAGCTGTGGATGTGTCTGAGGTTGAAAGGAAAATCCAATGCTGAAAGGAGCAATACTGCTTAAGAACATGGAATGTGAGGTCTATGAATCAAGGCAAGCTGGATGTGGTCAAAAATGAGATGATAAGATTGAACATTGACATCTTGGGAATCAGCGAACTAAAATGGACGGGCATGGGCGAATTTAAGTCAGGTGACCATCGTATCTACTACTGTGGGCATGAATCCCTTAGAAGAAATGGAGTAGCCCTAATAGTCAATAAAAGAGTGGGAAAGGCAATACTAGGGTGCAACCTCAAAAACGACAGAATGATTTCAGTTCGAATCCAAGGCAAACCATTCAACATCACAGTAATCCAAGCACCCAAAAAAGATGTCCTTTACATCATAGGAGACTGGAATGCTAAAGTAGGAAATCAAGAAATAAAGGAACAACAGGCAAGTTTGGCCTTGGAGTGCAAAATGAAGCAGGGCAAAGGCTAACGGAGTTCTGTCAAGAGAACACGCTGGTCATAGCAAACACTCTTTTCCAACAACACAAGAGGCGACTCTACACATGGACATCACCAGATGGTCAATACCGAAACCCGATAGATTATGTGCTTTGCAGCCAAAGATGGAGAAGCTCTATACAATCAGTAAAAACAAGACCTGGAGCTGACTGTGGCTCAGATCATGAGCTTCTTATTTCAAAATTCAGGCTTAAACTGAAGAATGTAGGGAACACCACTAGACCAGTCAGATATAACCTAAACCATATCCCTTATGTGAGTATACAGTGGAGGTGAAGAATAGATTTAGGGCATTAGACCTGGTAGACAGAGTGCCTGAAGAACTATGGACGGAAGTTCGTAACATTGTACAGGAGGCAGCAACTAAAACGATCCCAAAGAAAAAGAAATGCAAGAAAGCAAAGTGGCTGTCAGATGAGGCTTTACAAATAGCTGTGGAAAGAAGGAATGCGAAAAGCAAAGGTGAAAGGGAAAGATATAAACAACTGAATGCAGAGTTCCAGAGAATAGCAAGGAGAGATAAGAAGGCCTTCTTAAATGAACAATGCAAGGAAATCGAGGAAAACAACAGAATGGGGAGGACTAGAGATCTCTTCAAGAAAATTGGAGATATCAAGGGAACATTTTGTGCAAAGATGGGCATGATAAAGGACAAAAAAGGCAGAGACCTGACAGAAGTAGAAGAGATTAAGAAGAGATGGCAAGAATACACAGAAGAACTATACAAGAAAGATCTGAATGTTCCTGATGACCACACTGGTGTGGTCACTGACCCAGAGCCAGACATCCTAGAGAGTGAAGTCAAGTGGGCCTTAGGTAGCATTACTAACAACAAAGCTAGTGGAGATGATAATATCCCAGCTGAGCTACTTAAAATCCTAAATGATGATGCTGTGAAAGTGCTGCACTCAATATGCCAACAAATTTAGAAAACTCAGCAGTGGCCAAAGGATTGGAAAAGGTCAGTTTACGTTCCAATTCCAAAGAAGGGCAATGCCAAAGAGTGTTCAAACAATCGCACAATTGCACTCATTTCACATGCTAGCAAGGTTATGCTCAAAATCCTACAAGCTAGGCTTCAGCAGTACGTGGACCGAGAACTACCGGACGTACAAGCTGGGTTTCGAAGAGGCAGAGGAACTAGAGATCAAATTGCCAACATGCGCTGGATCATGGAGAAAGCACGAGAGTTTAAAAAAAACACCTACTTCTGCTTCATTGACTACGCAAAAGCCTTTGATTGTGTGGATCACAACAAACTGTGGCAAATTCTTAAAGAGATGGGGGTACCAGACCACCTTACCTGTCTCCTGAGAAACCTGTATGCGGGTCAAGAAGCAACAGTTCGAACCGGCCATGGAACAACTGATTGGTTCAACATTGGGAAGGAAGTATGGGAAGGGAGTACGGCAAGGCTGTATATTGTCACCCTGCTTATTTAACTTATATGCAGAGTACATTATGAGAAATGCAGGGCTGAATGAATCGCAAGCCGGAATCAAGATTGCCGGGAGAAACATCAACAACCTCAGATATGCAGACGATACCACCCTTAATGGCAGAAAGTGAAGAAGAACTAAAGAGCCTCTTGATGAGAGTGAAAGAGGAGAGTGCAAACGTTGGCTTGAAACTCAACATTAATAAAACTAAGATCATGGCATCTGGTCCCATCAATTCCTGGCAAATAGAAGGGGCAGAAATGGAAGCAGTAACAGATTTTACTTTTTTGGGTTCCAAGATCACTGCAGACGGAGACAGCAGCCATGAAATTAAGAGACGCTTACTCCTTGGAAGGAAAGCTATGGCAAACTTAGACAGCATAATAAAAAGCAGAGATATCACCATGCCAACAAAAGTTCGCATAGTCAGGGCGATGGTGTTCCCAGTAGCAATGTATGGTTGCGAGAGTTGGACCATAAGGAAGGCTGAGCGCCGAAGAATAGATGCTTTTGAACTGTGGTGCTGGAGAAGACTCCTGAGAGTCCCTTGGACTGCTAGGAGATCAAATCAGTCAATCCTAAATGAAATCAACCCTGACTGTTCCCTGGAAGGACAGGTACTGAGGCTGAAACTCAAATACTTTGGCCACCTAATGCGAAGGGAGGACTCTCTGGAGAAGACTCTGATGCTGGGAAAGATTGAAGGCAAAAGGAGAAGGGGGCGGCCAAGGATGAGATGGTTAGACAGCATCACCGATGCAACGAACATGAAAATGAGCGAACTCAGGAAGATAGTGGAGGATAGGAAGGCCTGGCGGGATATGGTTCATGGGATCACGAAGGGTCGGACATGACTTAACAACTGAACAACAACAACACTCAGAGTGAAGACAAGCATGCAGGTTCAGCTTCCCACAATCCCTAGTTTATACTTCATAGATCCTCCTCCTTGAACTTACTGACCTAGGCCAGGTCTGCCAGCTTCAGTTCTGTATCATTACCAAGTTGTCCTTGTCCTTGTTGCTGGATACTTCAGTGAGATCGCCCTCTGCTGTTCACCCTTCATGTTGCATCCTATGATCCTTTTCCCTTAGGTCAGTGGTTCACAATCTTTTTTTTTTTTTTTTTTTTGCTTCGTGACCCACTTTTAGCATGGAACTCGGCAACCCAGACGTTTCGGTGGTGACATCATCACATCGCCACCAAAACTTCTGGGTTGCCAAGCTTTTGCATATTTTTGTTTACGTGAACTGCCTGCAGCCTGAGCCTCTGCTCGGCAGTCTTCGGCTGCTCTGGGCTTCGTCTCGTCATGTTCTCGCTGACAAGCGATGAAAACATACTGGTCAGCAAGAACATGCCACAACGAGGCCCAGAGTGGGCCAAATACCGCTGAGCAGAGGCTTGGGTGGCGGGCTGTTCGTGACCCACCAAAAATCAGATCGCAACCCACCAGTGGGTTGAAACCTACAGTTTGGGAACCGCTGCTTTAGGTAATTAAGGCAAAAAAGCATCAGACTGCAAGGCAAGAGTATCCAGGCTGCAATGCAACTTGTGGGGCTATGACTGGCTCTAAATCAGTGGTTCCCATCCGGGGGGTTGCAACCCCCAAGGTGGTTGCGAAGCGGTTTCTGGGGGGATCGTGGGATGTCGGCTGTATGGCCACCCCCATGATGGCTGATGCTCTCTTAGGTCTTGTTTGCTCACCTTGTACAGGTGGGGCCCCATATCCGCTGGGGATATGTTCCAGGCCCCTCCGTGGATACTTGAAACTGTGGATAAGAGCGAACACCCCGTCCATGGTTTCCTGAGGGCCCCCCCACCCTGCCTCCCCTGCAGGCAGGCATGCGTACCCCCCCCTCGCTCTTATTTTTCTTTCAGCAAGCTTTGTTTCTTCCTTAAAACAAACAGAGAAGCAGCCTCCATTGCAGGCAAGTAGAACGAGACGAAGTCCTAGAGAGGCTCTGCAAGATTTCTGTTAACCTTGTAGAGCCTCTCTAGTACTTAGTCTCGTTCTACTTGCCTGCAATAAGCGGCCAGAGGCTGCTTCTCCTGTTTCTTTAAGGAAGAAACGAAGATTACTGGGAAAAAAGTAATAGCCTGGGTGTGTGTGTCCCCATGATCCGTGGATAACTGAAACCATGGATAGCGAATCAGTGGATATGGGGGCCCACCTGTATTGTTTTCTGCTTGCCTTTTAGCATCTCTGTTAATATTAGCTCCCCCCCCCCCATGGGGCTCCTTTAGTGCAACTTTAAAAATATGATTTATTTTAAAAAGTGTGGTTTATTAAACAGTGTAATTTAGTAAAACAATGAAATCACTTCCTGCTTAATGACATCACTTCTGGCCCTAGGTCTTAGGGGGGGTCCCAACAGATTGTCATTCTACAAAAAGGGGTCCCATTGCTAAAAAGGTTGGGAACCACTGCTCTAAATGTTAGAGCAATTTGTCCAGGATGCTGGCTCAACATTTTTCCTTTCTACTGTCCCCTTCTTGTTACTGCTGCTTCTCTAAAAGTTCTTCTTCTGTATCATTATGTCTTTGTACAAATCGATGGTAAGACCACATCTGGAGTATTGTGTCCAGTTCTGGTCACCACACCTCAAAAAGGATATACAGTAGTTGAATTGGAAAAGGTGCAGAAAAGAGCGACCAGAATGATTCGCGGGCTGGAGCACCTCCCTTATGAGGAAAGGCTACAACGTTTGGGGCTTTTCATTCTAGAAAAAAGGCGCCTGAGGGGGAACATGATTGAGACGTATACAATTATGCATGGGATGGAGAGAGTGGATAGAGGGAAATTCTTCTCCCTCTCGCACAACACCAGAACCAGGGGACATGCACTAAAATTGAGTGGAGGGAGAGTTAGAACAGACAAAAGAAAATATTTCTTTCCCCAGCGTGTAATTCATCTGTGGAACTCCTTGCCACAGGATGTGGTGATGGCACCTGGTGTAGATGCCTTTAAAAGGGGTTTCGACAGATTCATGGAGGAAAAGGCCATCGCAGATTACAAGCCATAAGCAACCTCCTGGTTTTAGAAGTAGGTTTTCTCTGTGCCAGGTGCAGGGGAGTGGCAGCAGGAAACAGGTTATCTTGTTGGCTGTGTGCTCCCTGAGGCATCTGGTGGGGCCACTGTGTGATACAGGAAGCTGGACTAGATGGGCCTTTGGCCTGATCCAGCAGGGCTCTTCTTATGTTCTTACGTGTCTCTCTCTTCCCACCCCCCAGCCTCCCCACATCCAAGGCCACCTTAGGTCAGCCCATGGATAAAACAGCTGTTGTCCTTGACTTGTTCCCTGAATGAGGGAGCCAGCCTGGATTACACTACCAAGACTCTGGACAAGGCAAGCGGAGAGAGCCTGACTTCACTCAACAGAGATTGCTCAGGTTCTTGGCCCAGCACCAATACGCTTGCTGGTCAGGGAGGAGGGGATGAGAGAGTCTACAGCAAAGGTTCCCAAACTCCTGGGAAGAGCCTCCGCTGCCCTAGGTGGCAGCAGGGCCTTCCCAGGACTAGTGAGGATGCGTCCAGGATCACGCCATCGCTGCCACCACTGCAGACTAAAAGTGGCCATTTTACCTTCCCTGGTGGCTTTGTAGGTAGGCTTACCAGAGTCCCGTTTTTGACCGGGAAAGTCCCGGTATCGCCCCTTGTCCCCCCTGTCCCCCCCCCCCCCGAACTTTGTTTTAGTCCCAGCCCCGGCCCGCCGGCTGCATCGCGGCCAGCCGGGGTTCTTCCGAGACTGTGCTGCTGCCAGCTGCAGCACGTCTCTCTCTTGATCTCTGACTCTGCAGTCTCGCGCTCCTGCGCGAGACTGGAAGCGCTCTGAAGATGTCCGAGATGTCCGCATGCGTGCCAGGCTGGAATGTCTCCGAATTTGTCCGAGCTCACTCGGACATCTTCAGAGCGCTTCCAGTCTCGCGCAGGAGCGCGAGACTGCAGAGTCAGAGATCAAGAGAGAGACGTGCTGCAGCTGGCAGCAGCACAGTCTCGGAAGAGCCCCGGCCGGCCGCGATGCAGCCGGCGGGCTGGGGCCGGGTCTAAAAGAGATTAGGGGGGACAGGGGATAAAATAAAATAAAATAAACATAAACTAAAGTACACAAACAGCACATAAAATAAAATGCACAAATAAACTAAAATACACAAATAAAATAATATAGCACAGTCTCAGAAAATAAAATACAGCATTTTACCATTTTTCCCGTGCCTCTGAGCATGTGCAGAGTGCCGTCGCTCTTTTTGTCCCAGCCACCTGGCTGCGTTGTGATGGCCAGCACTGGCCATTACAATGCACCTGGCTGGCTGGGACAAAAACAGCGGCGGCACTCTGCACATGCTCAGAGGCACGGGGAAAAATGGTAAAATACTGCTTATTTTACAGTGGACACGCCCACTTCCTGTGGACACACCCACTTCCGGCGGAAGTGACATCACAGTTTTTTGACCCGCCTTCCCGTGATGTCACTCCCGTCCCCCTTGGGGGTGCTAGAAATCTGGTAAGCCTATTTGTAGGTCCTCTGGGGGATGTGGGGAGCCTGTGGCTCCTCTGCAGGCCTCCCCCAAGCGTCAAAGTGGCCCTCCAACGCAATCATGACCAACTTCAGTTTCATCGTAGAACCAGAAGTGGGTTGTGATCGCATCGGAGGGCTGCTCTGACGGTTGGGGAGGCCTGCAGAGGGGTCCGCAGGCTACACCTCCCCCCCGGAGGACATCCAAAACCACCAGGGAAGGTCCTTTGTTCCCAGCTGGGGCGTCATGATGCCCCAATTCGGGAACCTCTGGTCTACAGGAATTTCATCTCCCTCTCCAGGTTCCTTGTCCACCAGAGCCTTATTTTCAAAGTTTGTATGGAACATTAGGCACATAGGACAGAACAGGTATCCCATTGGCTTACCAACCAACTACCTTGATTTGCCCCCCCCCCCCAGCATGATCTGGAGAAGGTGGTTTTGCCCCCAAGTGCTGTTCCAGACCTGTTGTGGGGGGAACCTCAGGCTCTTAGTGCAGGGGGTCATCATTCATGCGGAGGCCTCCGTTTTGGGTATGGCTCAGCACTTCACGGCTGCCATGACAACTATGTAGCCATCCCAAAATGCTGTAGTCTCAACACACATGGCAGGTCATGTTCTTGACTTCAGTGTTGGCTGATGTTGACCTGCGGGTGGGAGATGCGTCAACTGCCAGGGGAATTGAGAACTATCCCCTCCCTCATGACTTTTCGGCGAGGGCTCAAAACGTTTGTTTCGTCTAGTGTTGGGGTGATGGGTTGATGTCTGACTTCTGGGTCTCAAGATGTTTTGTTCCGTTGCTTCTCTGCTCTATATTGTTGCCCCCCCCAGTGGTTTTTATTGTTTTTATTTTATGTACTTTAAATTACGTATTTTATGTATTTTAAATTACGTATTTTTATCTTGTTGTAAGCCGCCTTGGGCATTTGCCTTGGCATAGGATAAGGCGGGGTATGATTTTTTTAAAAATAAACTGTTCACTTGTCATACACAGATCACTATTTGGTGAGGTTTAGACTTAGTGGCTCCAGTTATTTGCCAGGATGAGGGACCGTTTCGGTGAGCCCTGCAGTTGATGGTTCCAGATGGTTTCTTTACGGTCCTTGGAGTTGCCTGCTGACATAATGGGCAGCCCTGTCGTAGCCCTGGTTGATCTCTGGAATGTGGACATGGCTTGAACAATCGAGATGATTGCTGTAAGGTGCCATCTCCCGTGAATTAGAACCCTGTCAACTCCTTGGTGTACTAAAGAGCTTGGGGTGTTGAAACAGCAGGGACAACAGCCAGAGTACAAGTGTTGGAAACACTTGAAATGTGTCCAGTCAATTGTGGGCTAGAGCCTGCTCTGTGGCAGTGATGGTGGCAAACAAAAAAATGTCTCTTCCGCTCCCATTGCATGCATCCGTGCCTAACCATCCAGCGGAGGTCTTTGGAGTGGTGAGAAATCTGCTGTATGCAGGTCCCCAGGGTGATTGTAATGAACCCTCTGCAAACCGTTCTGATTTATCTGCCAAGCACTTCACAGATAAAATCACTCTTGTCTACTCTGACTTGGATGCCACTTTGGATACAGTACAAATACCAGACATGGAGCTTTTGGATTTCAACTTCTAGCAGCCAAAAAAAAAAAAAACCCTTGATGGTGCAGCTTAATCCCTGACTGTTTAAAGAAATATTCCACCTCTGAGATGGTGGAAAAGGAGACTGCATTTTTTTTTCCCCCTTTTGCTTTCTCTGTCCCATTGGGTTGCTCCTGCGAGATTTTGGCATTCTCTCCTGGTGACTTCTGTTTCTACTAATTTTAGTATTTGGCAGGAATCTGCCTTGCTTCTACACATTTTATTGTAGTGATGATAGACTGTCTTTTTGTGAGGTTCTGCTCTCTTATTCGCGGTGACTCATACGGTTCTGCTGGAGCTGCTGATGTAGCATTTTCAGCCCAAGGAATGACGATCAAACTGGGAAAGGACTGTGTGTGTTTTGCATCTGGGGTTAGGTTTTGATCCCAGGGCGCTTTGCAGTAAAGAGAATAAGGGCTGGTTTCATGCCAGACATTGAGTATTGGTGGGAAACTGGCTTAGGTCTGGCAGTCAGCCACTCCTTTAGGGTTTTTCTATACACATGGATAGATAATTTCAGGAGAAATGTTTTGATTAGGAGGTTCATCCAGTACAGCCCAGTTCTAGATCTTGTCTCCAAGTGGTTTTAAAACCTGACCTGTGAATGATTTGGACTTGTGAATGTTTTGGCTTGTGAATGTTTCAGCCCATGCCCAGTTTGGAGTTCATCCTGTCTAAGGTCCACTTCAAACATTTTGGGCCCAGAATATAATCAATAGTATTGGGCCCAGGCCCTGGAAGTGTACTTGTTAGAGTGTACTCCCAACGTCTAGGGTGAACTGCAATTCTCTCATTGCTCACTGTACGGATTTTCCCGTAATATATCGCATATTAAGACCATGTTTCTTTATCTGTACCAAAATTTTCGGTTATATGGTCTGGGAAGATGCATCCAGTCCGTGTAAGCTAAGACCACAATTAAAAATTGCGCCAAGTGGCTGTGTGAGATGCACTGCCCGGTGCGTAGTGCGTACCCATGCTTGGTTTCGTACTGGCTTGCAAGGCACGTGCATTACGCAATGTTGTGTGAGTACTCACGTGTTTACTCTCCTTTTATCTGTTACCCGTCAATAGCATTCAACAGTCTCCACGGTCTCCACCATCACAGTCTCCCGCTGCTCACTCAGAGGCCAACACCCCTCTTCTTCTCTTCGGTATTTAGGGTGGTTTTTGAGTGATCTTGGAATGGCTTTGGAATGAATTATGATTTTCCCCATTTAAATTAACATATTAATTATCTGGATTTTCACTATAAGGGCCGTATTTCAGGAACGAATTGGGTATGGATAATGAGGGATGCATGTAGATCAGTGGTTCCACTGGTGTCCCTGTAGCGTGGCGGGCGGGGCGGGCCGCCGGGGGGTGACGCGCGCCACAGGGTGACGCGTGTCACCTCTGCGACGGCGCGCGTCACCCTCCAGAGGCCGGACGCTCCGAGGCCGGGGAGCATGCGGCCCGGCCGGCGCTCCAGGGCCTTCTGAAAAGAAGAGGCCCTGGAGCGCTTGCGTTAAAACGCGAACTTTGAAGATTTTCGCGCATGCGCAAACCCTTTTCTGAGGGCAAGGGCCTGCCCTCTTGCCCTCAGGAGGGTCTGCGCATGCATGAAAATCTTCAAAGTTCGCGTTTTAACGCAAGCGCTCCAGGGCCTCTTCTTTTCAGAAGGCCCTGGAGCGCTTCCCGGCCGGCTCCCAGAGGGTGACGAGCGCCAGAAAAGGTAAATTTCTGTAGGGGGGGGTGAGTCGGGGGGGTGACGCGCGTCACAGTGACGCCACTGAGTGGTTCCCAACCTTTTCGGTGTGGCGTACCACCTCTGGGGCCGCTGTTGTGCCACATACCGTTGCCTGAATTTCCCCTTAATTGCAACAGTCAAGCACCAGCTTTTTATTTTATTTCTGTATTTATATACCGCCTTTCTTAGATTGCTCTTCAGATTACTCAAGGCGGTTTACATAGGCAGGCTGTCTAGACCCAATAAGGATTTTACAATATTGTTCTATCTAGAACCCTTGAACTCCAGATGTTTTCCTTCCATGGTGTAGTCACCTTCACTTAGCTGCAGAACACAAGCCTTGAGCTTTCCACAGGCAGCCACAAATCATGCCCAACAGGGGATCCTCCAGTTGTCATTGCTCTGTCACTGACGTTCTCAGCATTCCAATCCATTCTCTCTCCATGGCACGCAACAGCGACTTCTCTCTGCCACCGAGGGTCATGACATAAGAAGAGCCCTGCTGGATCAGGCCAAAGGCCCATCTAGTCCAGCTTCCTGTATCATACAGTGGCCCCACCAGATGCCTCAGGGAGCACACAGCCAACAAGACAACCTGTTTCCTGCTGCCACTCCCCTGCACCTGGCACAGAGAAAACCTACTCCTAAAACCAGGAGGTTGCTTATGGCTTGTAAGCTGTGATGGTCTTTTCCTCCATGAATCTGTTCAAACCCCTTTTTAAAGGCATCTAGGCCAGGTACCATCACCATATCCTGTGGCAAGGAGTTCCACAGGTGAATTACACACTGGGTGAAGAAATATTTTCTTTTGTCCGTTCTAACTCTCCCTCCACTCAATTTTAGTGCATGTCCCCTGGTTCTGGTGTTGTGTAAGAGGGAGAAGAATTTCCCTCTATCCACTCTCTCCATCCCATGCATAATTTTATAAGTCTCAATCATGTCCTCCCTCAGGCGCCTTTTTTCTAGACTGAAAAGCCCCAAACGTTGTAGCCTTTCTTCATAAGGGAGGTGCTCCAGCCCACGAATCAATCTGGTCGCTCTTTTCTGCACCTTTTCCAATTCAACTATATCCTTTTTGAGGTGTGGTGACCAGAACTGGACACAATACTCCAGATGTGGACTTACCATCGATTTATGCATAATGATATTGGCCGTTTTATTCTCAATCCCTTTTTTAATGATCCCGAGCATGGAATTGATCTTCTTCACAGCCGCCGCACATTGGGTCGACACTTTCATCGACCTGTCCACCAGCACCCCAAGATCTCTCTCTTGATCCGTCACAGACAACTCAGAACCCATTAGCGCAGAGGTTCCCTAACTCCTGGGAAGGCCTTACGCTGCTCTAAGTAGCAGCGGGGCCTTCCCAGGAGTGGCGATGACACGCCTGGGATCGCGCCACCGCTGCGCCCGGGATCGCCGTTTTTACCTTCATTGGTGGGCAGTGGGTGTCCCTCGGGGGTTGCGGGGAGCCTGCGGACCCCTCCGCAGGCCTCCCCAAGCGTCGGAGCAGCGCTCCAACGCGATCGCAACTGACTTCCGGTTTTACGCAAAACCGGAAGTCAGTTGCGATCGCGTTGGAGCGCTGCTCCGACGCTTGGGGAGGCCTGCGGAGGGGTCCGCAGGCTCCCCGCAACCCCCGAGGGACACCCACTGCCCACCAATGAAGGTAAAAACGGTGATCCCGGGCGCGGCGGCGGCAGCGGCGCGATTCCAGGCGCGCCGTTGTCGTCACCGCGGGTTGCCATGCCCCTTAAGGGCATAGCAACCCTTTCTTCCCGGCTGGGGCGTCGCGACGCCCCAGTTAGGGAACCACTGCATTAGCGTATATGTGAAATTTTGGTTTCTTGCCCCAGTGTGCATCACTTTGCACTTACTTACATTGAAGCGCATCTGCCATTTTGCTGCCCATTCCCCCATTTTGGAGAGATCCTTCTGGAGCTCTTCACAAACTCTGCTGGTCTTCACCACCCGGAAAAGTTTCGTGTCATCCGCAAACTTGGCCACCTCGCTGCTTATCCCCAACTCCAGGTCATTTATGAATAAGTTGAAAAGCACCGGTCCCAAGACCGATCCTTGGGGCACGCCGCTTTTCACCTCTCGCCATTGTGAAAATTGCCCATTGACTCCCACTCGCTGTTTCCTGGTCTTCAACCAGTTCCTAATCCACAAGAGGACCTGCCCTCTTATTCCCTGACTGTGGAGTTTTCTCAGGAGCCTTTCATGAGGGACCGTGTCAAACGCCTTCTGAAAATCCAGATATATAATATCCACAGGTTCGCTCGCATCCACATGCCTGTTGACCTTTTCAAAAAATTCACTGACAGCTTATCAGTGACTTCCTGGTCTCCCTTCCAGCATGAAAACAGGATGTTGCTTCTTGCAATCTTCAGGCAATACAACCTCAGGACCATACCTCCTTCTTCTCTCCCCACACAATTTCCCCAGTAGTTGTAGCATGGGTAGCTTGTTCCTTCTGTCATTTATTGTGTTGCTGGCACTGACGTGGCTTGCTGGAGTAAAACTGAATTATTCATTCCCTGTGCTTGACAGAGGACAGCAGAAGTCTGGATTGAGATGGGTTTAGGTGGTGGGTGAATGGTCCTATCTCTTGACTTGGTCCCGGTCAGCGATTCTATGATCTAGAATGAGTGGTTTAAGGACATTTGGAAGTGCTGCTTGGTAGCCAAAAACTGTTTCTGTCTTTCTCACTTATTTAATGCTGCTGCACATTTATACGTTGATTAGTACTGAGTTATTGATGTAGTATTCCATCTTGTGTAAGCTGCTTTGTGAACTACTCCTGATAAAGCGGTATATAAATATTCTTAATTTTTCCTTGAATCCTTATTTTTGCCTTGAATAAGGGTTAAAGGGTCTCTTCTTACACTGGACTAGCAGGAAGTCTGTGTGAGCTCTTCTGTTTATTTTTAATATGCATTAAGGGTATGAGAAACCGTGGATGGACTCTGAAACCAGACAGATGTTGTTCAGGCAAAGCACAATCATTCCAACTGGCAAAGAATGCCGAGATGTGTCAAAAGGGAAGCTTACAATCAGGTGGCTGAGCAACAAAACAGCTGACACGAGATGGCGGGTTAATAGAGGTGCAAAATAATGAGGGGGACTTTTTCTGTCAGTGCATGGTATGGCCCTGGTTGGCAAATAGTTGTCCCAGGTGGCTCCTTTTGAGAGAGGAATGAATGGAGAGTGTTTTCTGCTCCTCTTTTTTGCTTCCAGGCCTCTAGGCAGGTCATGGTGGATTCATGCCAGGACTGGAGCCACCAGTTGCTGACCCCTAGTGCTTGTGTGTGGGGGGGGGGAATGGATCCCAATTAGGGGAAAAAGATAGTGGAAAACTGGATTAAGGCCGTGACAGACCGCACGAATCTCGGCTCGTCCCGGACACCTGAGGAGCTTAGTCGAGGCGTGCTGGGGTGTCTGGTTACCACAGCGGAAGCGAACGGTCTCCCAATTTCCGGCACGATCAAAAATCTTCCTGGGCCATGTTTGAGGGGGCTGCATCGCGGAGCTACTGCAGCCACCAAGGGGGAGGAGAGTGGCTATCTGCCAATCGGGTGTGTTAGCCAATCACCGTGGAGATTTCTTCCAAGAAGGCGGGACAAAAGGAGGGACTATTTGCGGGAAGACACTCCTACTCCTCTTGCGCTTGCTCGCCTCAGCGCTCGCTCGTTCGCCTCAGCATGCGGTCTGTCACAGCCTTTAGGGAAAGGAGGTAGTGGAGGTGCAATGGAGCTAATTTATCTTTCGGGTAGCTACAGCATGTTGAACTGATTAAATTGTGCAATCATAATACTGAGAAAGGGATAGAATGATTGTGTATATACCATGGAATATACCTAGGACGCTGTTATACTGTGTGTGGTTTAGCTGGCAGAGTACGTTCTCTTGTCCACAGCTCAGGGGAAAGCAGGTGAAAAATAGAGAGAGAAATAAGGAAAGCTTAGGTCCACGGCATGCTTTTAAGAGATCCAGGGGGTGGGCCCTTGGAAAGGAAACTCTCAGTGGGCGGCCCTGTTAGCGTCCTGTTTTGGCTCCCGGCCCAGTCATGACAACACACACAGACGTTCTATTTATAAAGCTACTGTGTGGCTTCGGTCTCTTTGTCACTGTCACTCTTCCCTGCCCCTGGGCCTGTGTAAATGATGCTGTAGTAGAGAATGCAAGGCCCGTCGTTACCTCGATTGCGTCTGTTAGCAGTCATGATGCTGAGCACATGGCCTGGGGTATTGCTGTTGGTACTCCTGCCACTATATGAACTATATGAACTTGAGGAAGAAATAGGACTCCTGCGCATGTGCACCCCATATGCCAATGCTGGGGTTCATCACCATGACTACTAGTCCCTTCAGAATTCTAGCCCAAGGGCAAAGGAGAGGATGAGAAAGGTCGAAGGAGTGGGACCATGGTGAAAGGAACTGGACCATTTTGTCCCCCTAAAACACACATTTACTGCCCCTTCCATGTGTTGTGTATGTACCCACTCTCATCCAGTGTAAGAAATCCTTCCCTGCTAACTGGGCTAAAAGGCACCACTTAAGTCAGGGGTGGCCAACTTTCCACCAGGGCCTCTGCGTTCTTGAGAGTTGTGTAGAAAACCGAATCTTGGCAGCTGCCATTGCTGATGCCCTCACCCATGCAACCATTAAAGGGCCAGGAGCATTCGTGTTGAAAGGTTGGCCACCCCTGACTTAAGTGGTTCTCAGAAATTTAGCAGGGGGAAAGCTGCTGTCCCTATTTACCTGAGCATAGTGTCTTTTCTAGTGGTTGTTTGCTGGTGTCTCTTATGGTGTTGTCGTTATTGTTTAAAATTTCTTTGTTTATCTGGGCCTTTGTATGCTTCCTTTTCACTTCCTAAGAGGCCCTCAAGGCCACTGACATTGGGTTAAGACTTTAAGAGCACAATTCATATGGTTCAGCTTTAAAAGCACAGCAGGTACAGGAGGTAATGGTGGATTTTGCCTTGGTGGCTTTCCTCCTCCTTTTCCTTGAAGACAGTTGTTGTTTCTCTAGGAGGGTGTTCCTGATTAAACAAATTAGGAAATATTTCCTTTTTATCCATGATCCCAACAGCCTCTTGTTAAGACTTCAGTTGAGGTAACCCAATATGGCAGCATGTCGGGTGGGGATGGTTAGAGAACTGAGGGGTATTGGCAGGCTCAGCTCTTGAGGGCTGTGCAGGCCCTAGATTCTAGGTGCCGTAAGAGTCTGCTGGTGCTTGTTGTCTTCCTTTTTGTAGTGTTTCTGATGTACCCTAATAAGTCTAAAAAATTATGCCTTAAAATTGATCCTGAAAACTTGGGTGGACATACATGGGCTTCTGAGAACAGCTGCTAGGGGGGAGGGGACTGGGCTGAGAAGCAGCACACATGGGGTGGATTAAAAAAAAAAAAGCTATTTTACCTTGTTTTGAAGCATCACAGAAATGGTGCTATTCTCCAAATAGGAAGAAAGAAAGGTGAAGGAGCTTATGAGAGTTGTAGTCTTTGTGAGGGCTGCTGCTATGGAAGTACAGTACTCTACAACTCCCATAAGCTCCTTCACTTGTCTTCCTGTTTGGAGAATAGCTCTGTTTCTGTGCTGCTTCAGAACAAGATAAAATAGCTTTCTTCCTGTTCGGAGAATTTCTGTTGCTGCCTCAGAACAATCACTGGTCATTTTATTATGCTATTTCTGTACTGCCTTTTCTTTACAGACTTAAGGAGGTTTACATAGGCAGGCAATTCTAAACCTTATTTTTTTTTTCAAATGGGGTTTTTACAAGTATTGTTTTATGAGAACATAGAACCCTCCATTCCCAGATGTTTCCTTCCAAAGTGCAGCCACCCACGTCCTGGCTGTGCTTCTGCCTTCCAAGCGTTTCGCAGCAGCTGCAGATCTCCCTCAGTCAGTTCTCAAGGTGTTGCCAGAATTTAAGAATTCAAAGAAATTCATACACCCCTAAGTTTCCCCCCTCGACCTATCCATGGGTCATAGCAAATCCCATGTTTTGGGAGGGCTTAAAATTGCCCTTGGCTTATCCATGAGATCAACTTATACTCGGGTATATATGGGTATATCTCTTTATAGGGCTTCCCATGACTGGAGAAAGATGCTCCTACTCTGCATTTTGATAATTTGTGACCCGTCTCTTTCCTTAGTACTGGTATGAGGGTGAGGAGCTGGGGGAGCTGCCACTGGACTTCGATGTCATTTGGGATGGAGATTTTGCCATTGACAAGCCGCCAGGATTCAAAGGTACCAGCATTGGGCACATTGGGCATTTTGATCTTAAGTATGGGTGGGCAGGTGGTGACTTAGGCCCTGATACCTTGTTTGTAATGACTTGACCATAACAAAAAGTCAAAGTGACTTTGAGCCATTGGTTCCTTTTGCTGAATATTTATTGCATTTCAGAGCACCCTGAGGTGATGGTGACAGCTGGCATTCAGAATGCCAGGGCAACAACCCATTGACTAGAGTCTGCCTTGGTGTGATAACTGTCGGCCTGGATGTGTTCAGATAAAAGGCCACCATCCTAAATTGATATCCTGAAATCCTTTTGTGGTGGTTTTACTGCATCAAGCAGGCTTGCTTACGACTGGACCTTAGTCCCTGCTGCTGCTTTCAGATTGCAGAAAAGGGGGCCTACTCCAGCTCCCTTTCAAAAGGGCTAAGGAGGAGGAGAGGGGTCTGCATAGGATGAGGAGTAGATGGCAAGCCCATGCCAAGGAGACTAGAGTGGGTCCTCTCATTTCACCACCCCCACTTCTTCCTTCCCTCTCCCCAGCTCTCTTGTACAAGTGTCAGGCCCAGCGCTCCAGCTGTGGGCTCTGTCTCAAGTCAGACCCACGTTATGAGTGTGGCTGGTGTGTTCCTGAGCGCCGTTGCCTCCTGCGCCCTCATTGCCCTGCTCCTCGGCAGAACTGGGTGCCCCCTGGCCGGCGAGGGGCCCGGTGCGCCCACCCTCGTATCACCCAGGTAATAAAACCTCAACCCATCAAATAATCTCTGCACAGTACGCTCACTTTCTGCTGTCTATATCCAAAATGAACACGACAGTCCTATCTTTTGAGATGAAGCCTCTCAAAAGGAAAACAAAACCAAGGCTGGCATATTGGTTTGACTCTTCTTCCAGCTGCTCCCCTATGGCTGCTGTGAACTTGTCAGATTTGCCTTTTTTTTTTTTTTGCACGGAAAACTACAGAGACATTCTGTTTTATGGGGAGAACCAATGCACATGCTCCCGTTGCACACGTTGGAAGGTCCCATTTGCACAGGATCCTACGTATGCAGAGCCCAACTCTAATTTTGTGAGACACAGATCAGGTTGCGCCTGTTCGGCTCTGTGTGTGTTGGCCCCTATGTGCAAACGTGAAATCTGTAAATGTCCAACAGGATATCATCCCAGTTGTCTGGCACGCATACATTGCAAGTGTATCTTCACGGGGCTCGTCTTTCCTTTCTTTGAGAACCTTCTTGAGTCAGGAGACCTTGGCCAGTGCTTCTAGTTGTGCCTATTGAATTGCTTATGAATCCTGTCCATGATTACTTTTGTGAGTGTGGGGGTTTTCTTGCATACCTCACCAGCTAGCTAGGTGCGGGGTCCACAATTCTTGGGCTTGGATATAAAGATGCTGTGGTGTTGTTTTTTTTGAGGGGTTCCCCTCACATCTGCTGAATTATAAGGAGCCTTATACTAGTGCATTGAAAAGTGCAGAAGCATATGTGGCAGTAATCATAATAACTGGCCCCTTGATTACCTCTGCTTTTTGAGGGGTCGGTTTTGTCCTACCTTTTGGAATCTTCCTTGTTAGAGCATAGGAGTCTCTCCTTGGCTTCCCACCAATGAATGCCCCTTTCTCTCTCCCTCTCTCGTTCCCCCCCCCCCCATTTATCTGCAGGTATTGCCACTGACTGGCCCAAAGGAAGGTGGGACTCGGGTGACAATTTGGGGCGAGAACCTGGGGCTTCATTTCCTTGAGGTGGGGGTGCGTGTGGCCGGTGTGCGCTGCAGCTCCCTCCCAGCAGAATACGTCAGTGCTGAGAGGTGGGTGAAGACTTGCATTGAAGTGCGGTTGAGGCCGGGCCTGCCGAGAAGAAGCGGGGTGGTGGTGGCTGTGGGGGACTGTCAAAGCACAGAAAAGAGTATATGGGGAAGAGCTGAAGTTTCCAGAAGCAGCCATGTGTATATAGTTTATATTAGAATCGTGTTTTTGTAGTCCTTCAGAGTACTATCACCCGAGGGCTGATGATGCATTTAATAGGTGGAATTATCTCAAGAGTGTACTGACTTAACAAAAAGAAAACAATAGCATGTGAAAACCCAGCTTTCACTTAAGCTTTCCCCATTCTTCCCCTTCTACCTATGGAATGAAATTCTGACAAATGGCAATGCTTTTCGCCCAGTTAGTAAGTACCTGCTCTGCTCCTACTTCCTGGGCTTCAGCCCCTTCATTTCAGCTCTGGATCTTGTCAGCATGGAGCCAGTTTCAGCAATGATGAAAGAGTTAGTTTCAGACCTTGGTTTCTGCTCGGGCTGACTCCAATCAGGCCCTGAAGTTTATCTTGAAAGCCCGTGATGCATCTTGGAATGAGACTATTCCCCCCCCCCCTGCTTGCTAGCTGAAGAAAGGGTCTGTGTGCATATGCAGAGTGTTTCAGTTGCAACAGGGCCAGGCAATCCTCATGCATCTGGGACTGGGAGGCAGGGGTTCCAGGCAAGCTTTCCCATTTTGTTTTTTAAAAGGTGTTTCTTAATTAACTACTTTGGTTTTAACAATATTGCAACCATTAAGAGAGGCTTAGGAAACGCAAGGGGAAAAAAACCAGTGGTATGAATTAAAGAGCATGTGGTTAAAACTGATGTTTTCCTGGAATATAAATCTTACATGGTAATAAAATCGGAACAGAACGTTTCATGTTTCCTAGAAGGACTTTGAGCACAAGACTTCGCCAATTTTAAATACAATCAATGTTGTCCCTGCGTGCCCCACCCCACTCACTTTAATTAGTGTGTGTGTGTGTGTGTGTGTGTGTGTGTGTGTGTGTGTGTGTGTGGTGCTGCAGAAAAGCTGATCAGCCACCTGCAGTTTCCCCCTAAACTCCTCTCCAGAAGCAGGCTTCCTTTAGCTCTTGGAAGCCAGATTCTCTTGTTAGGGAAGACCTGACCCAGTGGCATTACTAGGGTTGGTGTCACCTTGTGCGGTAACTCATGGACTTGCCCCCATTGACTGCCCAAGTCCCCTTGGGAGGCCAGGTCTATCAGGCATTCGAAGTGCTGGGTAGACCTGGTGTCCCGAAGGCCCTGGAGCTTGTGATGGGAACAAATCCAACCCGCATACCTGGGAAGCGGTTCCAGGAGGGGGGGGGTTGGCCTCAGGCCAGGTGACAGGTATCAACCTGATGGTGTCATGCGGTGCTCTCCGTACTCCCCTAGTGATGCCACTGACCTGACCTAAACAATCTAGTCCCAATATGTCTCCTCTTGAATATGTCAAAGTAGACCTTGTCTGAAGTGTCAGTGTGTCCTTGAATGACACTTTCTCTCTCACGGTGTTCTTGTGGAAAAGCAGTGGTGTAGAACAGGGACGGCTGGCTTCTTCAGCTTTTGTGTGTGTCATGTCATAGGTGGCCCACCATGATGTACTGCTCCCCCGTGCAGCTCATCTGCACATGATCTGGGTCTCCAGGCAGAAGAACCTGGAAGGCCCCCTCCCAGCTTGAAATGAGGCGATGTGCCTGTGGCTTGTGCATTGCAAAAACCTGCAGGGTGTAGTCCTCTCCTCTTGAGCTGTAGGGGTGATGCTAGCACTGACCATGATGAAGTTGACTGAGGAGGGACACAAGCCAGGCCAAATGTAGCACTGGGCATTCCTCCTAGGTGGCCGATCTAAAATTAAAAAATGCCCAGAAGCACGTCTGGCTTTGCCATGTGGCGACTTGAAACCGTCACTTGGAGCGGCACCCTTAAAGGGGCAGCAAACGGACAAACTCCCAGCTCACCTGTCCACCACCCTCTCCAAGTCGCTGCTCCACTGAGGGCTCCGATCCTCTTCCGACTTGCTGAGAGCAAGTCAGGATTGCAGTGCTGCTGGAGGAAGGGGGAGGGGAAGCTGCCACAACTCCAAATTGTCTGGGCCCATTTAATTACGAAGCATCAAGTAGGCAGGAAAAAGCATGTTCCCAGCATCCCCTGCTCTTGTTCATTTCAAAGAGAAGCTATCGGAGCAGGTAGACTGGCCTATCATGCTCGTATAAGTAAAGGGGGGACATGAAGGGGGGGCAGGGCATAAGAAGAGCCCTGCTGGATCAGGCCAAAGGCGCATCTAGTCCAGCTTCCTGTATCTCACAGTGGCCCCACCAGATGCCTCGGGGAGCACACAAGACAACAACAAGATACCTGTATCCTGTTGCCACTCCCACTCATTCATCCACCCATCCCTCTGCCTCATCCACAGTGGGGATGTGGACACCCCCACTTTGAAAGGTTGAAAACTGGCTGTGTTGAAAGGTTGACTTGACCAGAACCGTGCTCTGAGCCAGTCAATAGAGTAGTCCTGACCAGGCCCCAGCAGCTTCCATCCTGCAGCAGAGAATAGGGACAAGGCCAGATACAGCCCATAATAAGCCAACAATTATTCCTGGGTGTGGGGTGGTGATGAGGAATTGGGCAAGGAGAGGAGACTGGGAGAAGAAGAACAGTGGTGAAGGGAGGAAACTCTCTTCTTCTGATACGTTTTACTGCCTTCAGACTGGTGTGTGAATTGGAGGCTTCTCTTTTGCCTGACCCCCCTCCTGGACCTGTGGAGCTCTGTGTAGGTGATTGCAGTGCTGACTACCGGACCCAGTCGGATACTCCCTTCACCTTTGTGGTAAGCAGGGTGTGGGTTAGGGTGGATTTTTGTATTAAGCTTTTTGATTTTATTTATTTATTTATTTATTTATTTATTTATTTTATGAATGGTATTTATATACCGCCTTCTCTTTACAGGCTCAAGGCGGTTTACATAGGCAGGCAATTCTAAACTCCATTTTTTTTTTAAATGGGTTTTTTTTTACAAGTACTATTGTTCTATGAGAACACAGAACCCTCCATTCTCAGATATTTTTCTTTTCGAAGTGCAGCCATGCCCTGGCTGTGCTTCTGCCTTCCAAGCTTTTCGCAGCAGCCGCAGGTCTCCCTCAGTCAGTTCTCAAGGTGTTATCCATCTTGCTAGCTGACTCCTACGCATTCCACACAGTCCACACTCAGAGTGCCTTTGCAAGATCCGTCAGCTGCAGCAGTCCCCCTTCCAAGCAAAGACCAGGGCTGAACCTGCTTAGCTTTCTTCAGGCAGGGCAATAGCTCAATCTCCAGGCCACACCTCCTCCTTTATATAAGAAGCACATGATAGTTTTAAATTGCAAACAGTTTCTATTGAATATTGGAAAGCAAGATATGCATTAACCAGATCTTGGAAGGGTACTGGTGCTGATGGACCTTGTGGGAGAAAGGGGATTGTTTAAATAGTATCCCTTGGGAGGCAATTCATTATTGATGTCTGCCTTTTTCCCTCACTTGCAGACCCCCAGTTTTCATGGGGTGGACCCCGAACGAGGCCCCGCCTCAGGTGGAACAAAAATCAGCCTCCAGGGAAGCCACCTGGATGCCGGGAGCAACGTCAGTGTTGTAATCCGTGGAGCTCCTTGTCAGCTAATCAGGTACTTTCACAGGCACCGTTCAGGGTTCCTTAGAGTGGCTGGGCATTCTTGGATGTGGTTAATGTTAAATTGAAAAAAAACCAGTGTCTCCTCCTGTTAAAATGCCTCATGGTGATTGTAGCAATGAGTCAAACAAGCAGTTTTTTTGGAAGTCTCTAGGCCCATTTAATTGTGCATAACAGCCACTTGATGTGAACTAACAGATCTTGGCACTCTTGGGGAATAAATCATATGCTGCAAAACGGGGGGGGGGATCCTGTGTACTCTTGGAGTAGTGGTTGACCATGACTGTCACAACTTTGGAGTGAAATGAGAGGGGGGGGGACTCTCTATTTAGGGTCGGTGACTCTAATTCTTACCACCCTTATTCTCCCAAGGCGTAGTGCAGGGGAGATTGTCTGCCTGTCTCCCCCCTCAGCACTAGGCCCAGGACCTGCCAATATCAGCCTTCGCATTGACCGCGCTAACATCAGCACCAATGGCACCATCTCCTTCCGCTACAGTCCTGACCCAGTTGTCATGGCCGTAGAGCCTGCTTGGAGCATTGCCAAGTAAGTAACGAGCCTGTGACTGTCATCTTTGGTAATGCTTCCTTACCAAGCATCTGTCATTCCTTTTGGATTGTCTCCTGGTCCAAAGGTCCAAATGGGTAGATGTGGGGCAACGGAGAGAATAGAGCTTCCCTCTTAAGGGTCATAGTGGTTGCCCATCCAGCCACCTGCCTGAGCATTGCTGCCTAGTGGCAAAGATCCTGATGCTGGTTCCCCTTCTGTGGTGCTGAGAGGAAAATAACAGTTGCCTTCCATCTAAAGAAGGCCACTTCCTACCCCTTGGCTTCAAAGACTTTGCTTAGGGTGGTGGGGGTGGGAAATACAGAACATCAGCTTCTGTGTGAATATCAGCCCAATCATATCCTCCGCCATTTTACGCTATGCAGCTGTACACGCTGCATGCTATGGGGGGGGGAGCCACCAGATGAGCTGGGTGAGTTAAGTAAAAATGGATCTCCTCAGATCTACGCCAGCTACTTTGCTGGCATACATCTGAGGAGAGGCAGGGGGTGTGTTGGGCCGGGAAAACAGGGATAGGATCTGTGTGTGCTGCTGATGTCAAGATTCACCCCCTGCCCTCCCTGAACCGCCCACGACCTTTGCCTGCTTCAATGCGGACTGGGTCCATCTCTGGTGGGTGTGTGGAGCCTCTGGCTCTTTGCTCCAGCAGCTCCAAAGCACATGATGGTGGCGCCACATTTATGATGCCTAGACAGCATCACCGATGCAACGAACATGAAAATGAGCGAATTCAGGAAGATAGTGGAGGACAGGAAGGCCTGGCGGGATATGGTTCATGGGATCACGAAGGGTCGGACACGACTTAACGACTGAACAGCAATAAAGAGGGACATTTATGTAGGCCGTCGATAGGATTGAGCCTATTGTTACCAAAAGTTGTATTTGTTTTTTCTTACACAATCAACCCACGGTTCCCGCGTAAAAATAGATTTCACCCAATATCAATATTACATATATAAAAATGGCATTCCTGTGCCACTGATGTATATTCCAGGTTAAAGAACGCGGAGAGACAAAGTATGGAAGTTGTGGGGATGATGGTCAGCTGGAAAGCGATATTAAGTGATTAGTTTGTGTGTGCATGTACATATCTTATATAATATACACAAAATTGACATAGGTGAGCCAAAATTATTAGGCTGCTTTCCCATCACCTAGAGGACTGACATTTCAAAGAGCTTCAAACGCTGGGGGGGGAGGGGGAGAGAGAGAGAGAAGAGAGCACCAATCCTCCATTTTTATTCTGTACAAATTTCTTCCTCTGCTCATTTGCATAGGATGGCATTTTATGCCTTCCATGTGCAATTGGATTGCTATGGGAACACCCCTGGTAGGAGCCATCATGAGAATAGGGACAAGCAGACCTGGGATGTTAACAAGTCAAGATGTCCTTTCTCTCTAGCAAAGTCTTTCCCCCATAAGTCATACCTCAGAATTTTGAATCGATTTTTCCCTCTGCTCCTTTCTGTACAGCGGAAGTACTAGCCTCACAGTGAGCGGGACACACCTGCTGACAATCCAGGAGCCACGGGTTCGAGCTGCCTATGGGGGAATAGAAACCATCAACGTGAGTCTCCTTTTGGAGGGTGGAGGGTATAAGTAGTAGAAGCTGAACAGAAATTGCTGCATGAGGGAGAGAGAGAGGCCAAAGCTTTAAAGGAAGTGATAATTGAATTGGGGGATTTGCAGAGTCCATGTCTATCGCTCTGCTCAAAGGCAAGACCCTTTATGCACCAAACCATATTGTACTATTAACTTGGGCTGTCATGTGGCTGTCACGTGTCATTAAAGAAACCATAGTCAATTAATAACATATGCTTTTAATTGATCAATTAAATATGCATACATTTTCATATGAAACAGAAATTCTGAAGGAAAGAAATCTTCCTCTTTAGATGATGGAAGGCACATGTAAGCAGAGGCATTCAATCATGCACAAGATATGGTGCTTGTCAGCCATAACTTTTATTTTATTTATTTATTGGTTTATAAATTTTTGTTTGCTTTTAAAAAATAACAATTTTAAAAAATCTGCTCCCTAATTAATCACAGGCATCTTTTAAATTGATCAAAAGATTTTACTCAACCTGTTATTAGTCTGCTAAACACTATAGCACTATTATTAAACCACCACCACCCCGCAGACAAACCAACATCACACACTATGCCACAAGGGGTCTGCCCAAGGGTACTGGCATTATTCAAGCAATAATTTAGTTTAAAAACAGTCTTCAGGCTCAGTCCTATCCAACTTTCCAGCACCGATGCACCTGCAATACAGCCCCAAGGTAAGGGAACAAACATTGTGACTACCCCTCCACTGCAGGATGCAACGCATACCCTGTTGGCACGGCTGCATCAGCGCTGGAAAGTTGGATGGGATTGGGCCCTCAGTGGCTCAAACAAGCTGGCCAAGCTACATGCCAAAGTTCATCCAGGTCATTCAACCAATCTCAACCTAGGGGGAAATTTCTTCTTAGTTCCTGATATGGTTATTGGCCAGGTGCAGAGTGCAAAGCGAAACCCAATCAGTGTGCCTTTCCACTGGAAGAGCTTCCTGGTCCTATAGCTCTGCTACTCTTAAATATATCCATCTGTGTGCTGAAACCAAAATATAGGAGGCCCAGAGTATGGTAGGTAGGAAAGGAATGGTCTCCTTCCTGTGGCCTAAAAGGGTATGCCAAGATATCAGGGTGGGGGCTGAGGGGTGGTATTGAAAGATAAAAGCAAAGGAAGACAACTATTCTGCCTTCTCCCTCACTTTCATGCACATATCAGTGTGTTCCTTTTTTTTTTTTTTGCCTTCCTGCAGAGTTGCCAGGTGCTCAATGACTCGGTGATGCTGTGCAAGGCCCCGGGCATTGTACCTGGTGAGCAGGCACTGCCCCTTACGGGTGCTCACCCGGATGAGTTTGGCTTCCTCTTGGATGATGTGACTGCCACACGGACCCTGAACCGCTCTGCCTTCACCTATTACCCTGATCCCAGCTTTGAACCATTCGGTCCCAGTGGCATCCTGGAGATTAAGCCTGGCTCCCACGTAGTCCTCAAGGTACTGAAATTGCTTAGGTCAGGGTGTTTAAAGCTTCATTGTAATGAGCCCTCAAAGTCAAGAAAATGGCAGTCCGCCTCAAGCCTAAGGAAAAGAACAATCAAGACAGAATGATTTTGACCAGCACTGACATGTTCTTGGCCTTTTCTCAGAGACAGGCATGTTAAAGAAAAGAGGGTTTATGACTGTGGCATGCAGAATTTAGCATTAGAACCTCTTCTATCATTTTGCTTCCCCCCCCCCTCAAAAGCAAGTTTGTAGACCTTGTGACTGCAAAGATAAGTGCATGTGGGTTTTGCATCCCTGAATTTGGGGGGGTATGGGGGGGCCGCCTGAGGAATATTTTTCTATGGAGAGAGGATATGGCTTCAGCGCCTTGCATAGATCTTTGTCTTTCCACATGAATAAAACACATTTTGTGGAAAAATATGCAAATACATGCAAATGCACATTCATTTGCATGATTTATAGTGGTTGTAGAAAGCAATGGTTTGGGCACAGAACTAGATTTTTTTTTTATTTTTTTTTTGGTGAAGCATATTTTTAAGCCTGGAACTTACACAACCTTGGATTTAAGAGTACATGTGCAGGGCTTACGAGAGGAATGTTGCAGCTGCTCTGTTCTGAAGCCCCCCCTGACCCTCAATATTTTTCATTAAAGGGTGGCCAAGTGCAGTTTCTGAAAGAAGTTATTTGCTTACGTCATGGAAATGCATTTCCTATCCCCCTCCTTCATTCTGGTTATACCTACATCTTCTTCAGGCTGGGATAATATTTTCTTTAAAGGAAACTGTGTTAATGAGCATTTGTTTCAAATAACTGATTTACAAAACAATTGACGACGTTATCATATGCAGCAGAAACATTCCTTATTAGAAAGCTCGAAACACTCATAAACTAACGACTGAACGTGCTTTCATAGAAAAACAAATTGAGCTGTATTCGTATGTGTTCAAACAGATTTCTAGAAATGGCTCTCCTTTATTTACACTGGTGTTGACATTTTGCAATTTACTTATGACATTTTCATGTCTGTTAAAGGGGCAACTGTATAGTTCTTAAAGCTGTATCTTCATTTCCCCTTCTATAAGATCCTGATCAGGGGGCACATAGAATGTGAGGAAGTAAAAATTCCAGATTTCTTTATTTTTATTTTTTTCTTAAATGCTCCAACTTTCTTCCATGGTGGGACTCAAAGTATACAGTATGTAGAGTTTACAGGTTGTCTCCCATCCAAGCACTGACCAGACCCAGACCTGCTTAGCTTTAACAATGTAGCTGCATCATGCGTCCTTAATTGATACCCTAGCTCAGTGATGGCGAACCATTTGGGCTTGGTATGTCAAAAATTTTGAAAATGCCTAACTTGACTCTGCTGGTGTGTCGCGCCCCACCCCATAACTTTTAATAGTACTTTGACTATTGCTGCTTTTAATAGTAACTTTGAATTGAACTGAACTAAAAACTATAGAACTCATTGCATTTTATTTAACATCAATTAGTGACTTTTTTTGTTGTTGCCGAGTTTTACTAGAGAGAATAATTTGAAAGAGGTTTGTCAAAATCCCTGTCCTAAATGTTCAAGACAAGCCTGTAAAACCTGCAACAATGTAAGGTGTGTTAGGGCCCTGGGGGAAACGCTGGCGTGTCACCCAAAATGACCTCGCATGTCACCTGTGACACGCGTTTCATAGGTTCGCCATCACGGCCCTAGCTTTTGACAACCAACGTGGAGGGGCAGAGAGCGTCTCACCTATTTTTGTCCTGATTGACTGATGGTTTTATCATTCTGCCTCCCACCCTGTGCAGAGGTACCATGGCAAAAATTAATTGCCTCTGGCAAGTGTGTGTGCACTTAGGGGATGCACTCTGCATTGTGAGCATCCTGGGTTGAGATGTGGAGACTGTCCTCTTGAAGTCTTGAACCCAAGGTCATGAGATAGAATGGTCCCATTTCTTTCTCTCATATTCCCGTGTGTCTCAGGGCAGAAACCTCATCCCAGCAGTGTCTGGCAGCACACGACTCAACTATACAGTGCTGATTGGTGGAGAGCCCTGCACCCTGACTGTCTCGGAGACCCAATTGCTGTGTGACTCACCAAGCCAAACCGGGGAGCAGCCAGTCACGGTAAGTCACATGTAGGGGAGGGTGGAGTGAGGGATGTGGCTGAGAAGATGGGAGAAGTCCGTCCATCCATTCTGGGGAGCATTGCCAATGCAATGGGCAGGTAAGGGTTTGTTCAGGTAGTAGCTTCTGGAGAGCAAGCTATATGTTACGTTAACAGCGTCGTTGATCCTTGCAAGCTTGTTTTTGTTTCCTAAATTGTTGAAGGGCCAATTAGGTTTGGGGCTGTGGAATGGGAAAAGAGAGGATTTAACTATTGTTGTACTATTCTGTACAGCGGAAGTACTAGCCTCACAGTGAGTGTGACACACCTGCTGATTGGTCTGATTTAGCAGGGTGGGCTCTTTAGTTAATACCGTGCTCTTCCCTTTGCAGATCCTGGTGGGGGGTCTGTCTTTCTCTCCTGGGACTCTACACATCTACCCTGAGGCAGCCCTGCCTTTGCCAGCTCTTGTTGGGTTGGGTGCAGGTGGAAGCCTTCTTCTGGGGGCAATCATCGGGGTGCTGGTGGCCTATAAGCGGAAGACAAGGGATGCTGACCGTACGCTGAAACGCCTGCAGCTGCAGATGGACAACTTGGAATCTCGGGTGGCCCTGGAGTGCAAGGAAGGTATTGATGGAGTGGGGGGTGCCGTCACAGAAGCCTCAAGGGAAGTAAATGGAGGATAGGGAGAGACACTATCACAGTATCCGAGCCCGACAAGAGTTTCGTTGCAAGACTGTCTCCTTTGGCATCTCCTCTTTGGACTGTTTGGAGGCTGGTTTTAGCATGGGAGCAACCCTTGGGAAGAAAAGTGGTGTTTCCTTTCCTCTGCAATGTCCCCTTTGTGTGTGCAGGAATATCCATACATCAGATCTGGGTCCCAGAGTATGGAATTGCTCCTTTTGGATGGGAGGGAGGTTTAGCCATTGTCCTTGACCGTGTCCGCTGCCTCTCATAGCACTGAGGCAACATGGTGAGCCCTTAAAGCAAGGACGACAGCAGCAAGTTTAGGAATCTGACTTGGCTACAGTTCCGTCATGAATGACAGAAGATGGTTCCTAATTGGGAATTGTGGCAGCTTCTGGAGGAATCCCGAGAATCTACTCTGTAGCAAGCTGTTTGGCTGAGGCTTCCCAGCAGCGCATGTCTGCCACATGTACACATGACATGCCAAAATACACGCATGCACAATGCTAGGCATGATGAGCGAATGCTAGTTCCCTGTGTGAAGGAGCTTTTAATGTCACATCTGAAATGGGCCTGCTTTGAGAGGCAGGGCTGCTGGAAGGGTGTGTGTGTGTGTGTGTGTGTGTGTGTGTGATTTTTGGTTTGGCTCCTTTGGGCAACTAAAGCCTAGCTGGGGGGGGGGGGTCTAGTGGAGAGGATCACTCACTGTGTACTCATCCCAATGTTTCTGACAGTTTTCCACTTTCTTCAGCTTTCGCTGAGCTGCAGACGGATATTAATGAGCTGACGAACAACATGGATGGAGTCAAGATTCCTTTCCTGGACTATCGGACTTATGCCAGGCGTGTCCTCTTCCCAGGAGTGGATGAGCACCCAGCACTGCAGGAGACCAGTGTGAGTGCTAGGAAGGGAGGGATGGGGCCTGACAGAAGTCCGTACCCATACACTAGTGTGGGGGGGGGGGAGAAAAGGAAGATGAGAGGTCAAGGGTTAGGGTTGGGGGCCTCCATTTGACATTAATTCAGTTGTGGAAGAGTGGTCAAGCCCTAGGGTTCTTGCAAGTTAAGGCTTTCTGGGACTTGGGCATTGCACCACCCCCTATGGTACTACCTCCCCCACCATGCAGATGCTAGACCCTGAGCTTTTTGTTGTGGCTCAGTTAGCTCCATCCTGTCAGGAACAGAATCTAAGTTGCCCTGCTGGTAAAACTCCCAGCAACTCCATGTGTGGCTAACGGCTGCCTGGATACCTGAGGCTATGTTACTAGCAGAGTTGAAATAACATTAAGCTGAAGACCTGATCTTGTTGAACTCCTCCTCCTTCCATTCCCACCAGCACATACAGAGGCCATGCGCAGAAGTAACATACCGCTGAGTACCAGATGCTGGGGAAGGCTATCGCACCTCCCTTCTCTGCTTGTGATCGCCCAAAGGCATCCGTCTGCCTTCTGGTGGGAACAAAATGCTAGGCTAGATGAATTTCTGGTCTGATTCAGCAAAGCCATTCATGTTACGTTTCAGGAAAAAAGGGATGTAAGAAGTCAAGTACACCAAGGCACAAGTCTCTCCATGTCCATTTTGTAAGCAACGTCTCTTCCAGAGCATGTGGAAAACCTACAGGGACGTAATGCTCCCCCGAGGTGTGTTTTGCCCTTGTGAATCCAGACTGAGTTCCCTGGTTGGCTGATGGGGGTTTCTGTTCTCTGCCTGTACAGACACCACCCAGCACAGAGAAAGGCCTCCGTCTCTTTGGGCAGCTGCTGCACACGCGACCCTTCCTGCTGACTTTCATCCATACCCTGGAGGGCCAGCGTGGCTTCTCCATGAGAGACCGAGGTGCTGTTGCCTCCCTGACTATGGTGGCGCTGCAGGGCAGGCTTGACTATGCTACTGGAGTACTCAAGCAGCTGCTAGCTGACCTCATTGAGAAGAACCTGCAGAATCGTGCCCACCCCAAGCTGTTGCTCCGTCGGTGAGAGGCCCTTTCTCCCAAAACTATTCATGCTACCATTTTAACATGACTTGGTTGTGCCAAAGTGCTGGGTGGGTGTTCAGAACCAGAAGCTGCCCTGCCGCTAGGTGGCTGCTGTGGGAATGGCAACTTTGGGCTGGCACTATGGGGGCAAGGTAGAAGACTAATAGCTCTGACTCATAAGGCACAGTCCCCTAGGTGGTTCTCCTGGCAATCTCCATTAGTCAACATGAGCCAAATGCCACTGTTTTATCTACAATATAGATAAAACGTGGGCCACCTTAAAGTGCGGTTGTTGTGTTTCAGGCATATTGTCAGTAACATAGTACAAGGCATGGAGACAGAAAAATGTCTGTGGTACAAGCCTTCCCCAGGAAAGGCTGAAACCTCTCAAAACCCCTCTTGCTTGCTTCTCAAAAATCTTCATGTCCGCATTATATACCAGGGATCGCCAGAGCGCCTAAGGCGAAGAGCCATGAATCAGCATCTTGTTGGTACATTCCCTGCTGCTGTGCCTTCTCTCTCTTCAAGAGTCCCACAGAAGGCTGTGAACTACAACCCCTTCTCAGCCCTCTCCTCCTGGCTCCCGTTTTGCCATATTTCCTGCCCTTAAGCTGCACCATCATCCTCATGGTTTGCGCTCACCACAGCCCTGTGACAGCCCTGTCACTCCCAAGCCGCTTTTCTAGTTTAGGAGTCCTGAGCCGGAGTGCTGCTGTTTCTTTCTGCATCTCTTCCGAATGGGCCCATTTGATCCCTGAGGGCAGGGCCACTGAGAGGAATTTTATCAGGGGGTACAAAGTTTCTTTTGAGCCCTTTTCCTTTTCCTTTCAAAAGTGAATTTGGCTCCCGGGGCCCCTTTTTGACCCCTTTTACCCTGACCCCTTTTTGACCCCTTTTACCCTGACCCAGGTAGATGTACCCCCTGTACACATACACAGAGGCCCTGCCTGAGGGAATCTCACTGGTGTCTCCATTACCAGCCATATTGCTGGGACAGAGAAGAGGAAGGGCAAGTTTATAGTACACAGGGGGGGGGGGGTTGAATTGTTATTTGATTTGTCCACTGTTTCTCTTCTCTTCAGTGTCTTATAACTGAATGTGGGTGCCAGGGGCTCGCATTCTTCCCACCCCATCTCCCACATGTTAATACGGTAACTCTTCTCTCTTTCTCAGGACGGAGTCTGTGGCTGAAAAAATGTTGACCAATTGGTTTACTTTTCTACTGCACAGGTTCCTCAAGGTGAGTGTGAGAGAGAACACGGCCTCAGGCGTCTGGATTCTCCCAGAGAATGGGGATCTCTGAGGAAATTAAGAGTGGCAGGTCCAGGATTCTACCAGTGAACTCTGACAAGGAGTAGGGAAGCAAGAACTCCAAAGTTGTCCCCTGGCAACGAGCCTGTCTCTCTTTGTTCCCTAGGAGTGTGCTGGAGAGCCACTGTTCATGCTGTTCTGTGCCATCAAGCAGCAGATGGAGAAAGGCCCAATAGATGCCATCACAGGCGAGGCGCGTTACTCGCTGAGTGAGGACAAGTTGATTCGCCAGCAGATTGATTACAAGACCTTGGTGAGTGTTGGAGCAGGGGAAGAGCAGTGATAGATGTGCTTTGCCTCCTTGCAGGCTGGGGAGCTAACAGTTCATGATTGAAACGTATAAAATTATGCATGGGATGGAGAGAGTGGATAGAGAGAAGTTATTTTCCCTCTCACACAACACTAGAACTAGGGGACATCCACTCAAATTGAGTGGAGGGAGTATTAAAACAGACAAAAGAAAATATTTCTTTACCCAGCGTGTAATTGGTTTGTGGAACTCCTTGCCACACGAGGTGGTGATGGCACCTGGCCTGGATGCCTTTAAAAGGGGATTGGACAGATTTGACAGGGGATTGTGAGTAAAATTCTATGGAGGATAAGCTGAACAATGTATAATCCAGTTGGGGAAGGGAAGGTGAGCCAGGCATAGTTGTGCTGGGGGTTGCTGGCTGTGTTTGTGATGTTTGCAAGGCTATAGCTATGGAGGGGCAACAGATGCAGCTGGTGGGAATGGGGAGAATAAGGACTCAGGACAAAAAGTTATTTCACCTTTTGACTGCCCATGAGGGGAGTTGGCCTTGGCCTATTTACTGTTTGGTAGGGACCAGGCGTGGCCTGAAGTTCTACCTTCACATGTCTTGTTTGAAATAACAGGATTTTCAAAATGCAAAATGTCTTCAAGTTTATTTATTTATTTATTTTTCTGTATTTATATCCTGCCTTTCTCATCATCAGATTTCTTATCAGATTTATTCAAGGTGGTTTACATAGACAGGCTATCTTTAGACCTGATAATAATAGAACAATATTGTTCTATTCCTATATAGAACCTTCCATGCTCGAGATGTTTTCCCTTCCGAGTGCAGCCCTCCTTCTGGCTTGTGCTTTGCACTTCCAAGCTTCACAGTTCACTGCAGTTCATATGTGGGACCAAATCGCACTATAGTGCGTTGGATTTGTAATTTCATTTTTGCTCAAAAATGGAAGGATGGGGATAATTGTCTGCCCAGAGCTGACAGTTAAGACCCTGGTTGTGGGGATGTCTGGGCCTCCAAACTACAGTGAGTGAGAAGGCAGTAGATGTATTTTTCCTCCTAGACACTGCTGTGTGCTCCCCTCGAACCACCTGGAGGCCCTGCGGTGCCCGTCAAGGTATTAAACTGTGACTCAGTGACTCAAGTAAAGGAGAAACTGCTGGATGCTGTATACCGAGGAGTGCCCTATTCACAGCGCCCGCGTGCTGAGGACATGGAGCTGGGTATGAAGGCAGGAACATGGGACAGAGCAGGTGGGGCTGGGAGCATGCAGTTGACCTGGGTAATCAGAAGTGGGTATACGTTGTAGCAAAATGAGGGTACGGTCAGATTGGGGGGGGAAATATAAAGCCAGTTTTCTCCTCCTCACTGACCTTCCTGTTCGTCTCAGAGTGGTGTCAGGGCAATGGCGGCCGGACTGTCCTTCAGGATGAGGATGCCACAAGCAAGATTGAGGGAGACTGGAAACGTCTCAACACCCTTGGGCATTATCAGGTAACCGTTGCCTTCCCTGCCCCATCACAGGGCCAGCCTAACTAGATCCCATAAGTATGCTGTAACCAGGAATCCTTACCAAACTGGGTTGAGTTGGTAGCATGCAGCTTCTGCTTCCATGTAATGCTTTGGCCAGCTCAAAATGGAGAAGCTGTTCCATGTTCCTGTGCATGAGACATGATGAGCCTATTTACCATTTGGATGCACCAGTGACCCAGTTGCACCCTGGGAGATTATCCTAGCTCTGTCCTTCTGGGTTGGGGCGGTGAGTTGCTGTACCATAGTGGCTAAGATTGTGAGCCAGAAAGCCGCCCCCTATTCAAACCTCCCCTCAATCCATGAGCTCACAAAATGGCCTAATTACCAAGCCTTATCAGCACTCTTCCCCCACCCCCACCTGCAATATGGGGGTGATAACATTGACCTACCTTACAGGGTGGTTCTAAAAATTGCTGGGATCATGTATGCAAAAATGTCTGGAACTTGTTGATATGCGCTACATAAATGCAAAGGATTATTATTACTAATTGGCAATGTTGGTTCTCCTCCCCCACCCTCATCTCTAACCCCATGTTTTCCTCTTCCACTCCTGCCATCCCTGCAATTCAAACATGCAGGTGACAGATGGCTCTGCAGTGGCACTGGTTCCTAGGCAGGCATCGGGCTACAATATTGCCAGCTCCTTCACTTTCACCCACTCGCTGAGCCGCTATGGTAAGGAATGGCGAACCCTTTGAGCACTCCCTTATACCTTCTTCTCCCCAACATACATGCCCAACTACTCGGAATGACTCGCACATGCTTGCTCTCTTCAACAAGGCGATAGAACACTGTGTAAAGTATTTAACACAATATAAAACGATTAAAAAATTTCAGGCTATGTGGCCATGGCCTTAAAATAGAGTTAAAAATAGATATCCAACGTTTCTCTCATCCTTCGCAGAGAGCTTCTTCAAGAGGGTAACCAGCATGTGAACAGCGCATACCATGCTGGTAACATGCCGGTTACCCCCTTGAAGAATCTCTCTGCGAAGGATGAGTGAAACATTGGATATCTATTTTTAACTCTATTTTAAGGCCATGGCCACATAGCCTGAACATTTTTAACCATTTTATATCTGCCGGCCACGAAAATCTGAAAAACCATATTTAACCCAAATCCACATTTTTGTCGTCACATTCTTCCATTCCCCTTAAAGCATGAAAGGATGGATAGACATCCTCCTGCATAAGCTCTGCAGTAAAAATAGTAATAAAATACTCTGCTTAGCCTTAGTCTATCCAGATTCTGTGCCTAGAAAGCTAGATTCTGCAATTTGTGAACGTTATGCAAATGTTCACATTTCCTCATTTTGCTTAGTTCTGCATTTTTTTTTTATTTTTTAGATGTGGAGAAGGGTAAGCAGCTGCGCCAAGCTCTTCTTCAACCACTGGGACTCTTATTTTGTCACACTTCTAATTTCTGAAATTTCACCAGGAACTGCCTGCACATGTTCAGGCACATATTTGGGGTGTTTAAAAAAAAATTAAAAGAAAAAAAATTTGAAAAAGAAAGAAAACAATCTCAGGAAGTGGAGTTCTGCACCCAATACCACAGTTTGCTCTTTCTCTTCCCCCCCTCCCCCACAGAATCGCAGCATACACACAGTTCATAAGACTGGGATGATGCTCACAGAGTGGTATAAACCTTGGTATTCAGAACTGGTTTCCAGAGGCTGCAGAGTTTGGTCACTGCTCTTTTTTTTTGATCTGTTGCCTCTCTTATGGTGCCATCTGTCAAGGTTCCACCTTGTGTCCCAGCCCTCTTAAGCTCAGACTGTAGTCTTATGCAGCTGGGATTTCTCTGCTGTCCATTTATGTGACCTGGCTCCCTGCATCGTATGGAAACACAGTGTAATCTTTGATTAGCAAGTCTGTGCATAAATGATTTCTCTTTCACATGTGAAGGTGCTTTCTCTCCTTCCCACGTGCTTACTGGGCACAGCAGACTTGTGATCTCCAGTGGCTTGCCCAGTTGTTGCTTAACCCAAATGGCATTTTGCTACCGCCATGGTCAGCCCTTAAAGGAGTGCTGTTGCCACGTCCCAGCTTCTTATCCTTGTGCTTTTTCCCAACACCACCCTGGCTTGGCTATAATTTTCACTGCTATTCTGGGAATGGAATGCCTGTAATTTTACAGCCACTGCTATTTTGTGGCTCTGTGGGTGGAGAAGAATGGGGAATACCATAGTCAGCCTGAGAAGAGGATGGTTCTGGTATTGCTGGTTGGGTTTAGGCACTAAGTCCCCTTGAATGCTGAATAAATATAGCCTCATCTTCAGGTACTGGGAATGCTTCTGAGATACAATCAATATTACACAGAAAGCAGGCTCTTTGATACAGAATACTGACATGGGCAAGCTCGGGGCTTATTTGTTTCCCCCTCTCTGTAGAAAGTTTGCTGCGCACCTCCAGCAGCCCAGAAAGCTTGCGCTCACGAGCCCCCATCCTCACGCCGGACCAAGATTCAGGAACCCGCCTCTGGCATTTGGTCAAGAACCACGAGCATCTTGGAGACCCCAAGGAGGGGGAACGGGGGAGCAAGATGGTATCTGAGATCTACCTCACCCGTCTCCTTGCCACCAAGGTATGTTAGGAAGGGAACTTGACCCTAGAACTGGGAGATGAGCTCATCTGAGGGTTAAGCAGGATATTCTCTGCCTAAATGAACACTTGGCCAGGTGTCTTTCCTCAGTAGCTTCCAGACCCAACTTTCTCTAAGTGGCGAGACCTTCCTGTTTAGTCGAACTCATTGCTGTTTGTCCTGTCCACAGTGGACAGGCTGATTGTTCAGCCTAACATTTTTTTAATATTGAGGAATTCTCAGTTATATCCCCTTAATCTCTTCTCTAATCTAGGTTAATCAGTTACGTATCCATGCTCTTTCAGCCTTTCCTCATACTGCTTGCCTTCCTAAATATTATTATATCGGGACTACAGCTCCAGCCCCCAGATTGGAGAGATTTTGAAAAAAGTCCTCTTCCTTGTTTACCCCATTGTGCAATCAGCCCTTCACATAGGGGGTCTGAAGTTTTCTCTCGGGTAGGGCATGCTTTGAAGTGCATCTTGTCCTGGTTGCTGGAGTGTGATCTTCTGATCTGTGCCCTGTGGCTAGCCTGCCCCACCTTCCTGTATCTGCCAGCTGCCATATAAATAAAATGCAGATACTTTACTGATGTAATGTGGAATGCCACTGTTGCCAAAACATCTGGCAAAGTCAGAGCCGTCAATTATCTGCTGGTGAGGAAGGATTGTCCAAATCGTGCGTGTTCGTCACCATCTGCTACTGAACCAGCCACATTGCTGTTATCTGGTATTTGGCTGTAATATATGTAGTAGTATTTGGTGGTGGTTTGTGTACTGTTGTGACTACTGAGTTTTTAAACTGCGGCATCCTCAAGTCAGTTCTTGCCTCCACCATGAGCTTGCTTGTAGCCCTCGGCAGCCTGTTTGTTGACACATCTGCAATATGAGGTCTTACAAGGCGGTGGTTGAGATTATTGAAATATGAATCTGGTGCTTTGAAACCTCTGTGCTATACAAATTCCAATAATAAGCATACACCTGTGGAGTTATGCTCAGATTGGTATCTGACAGCTAGTAGTATCATCTGCAGTTTTTTTTCCATTTCTCTCCATCCATCCCCAACTGCATCTTCCATACACTCTGTTCTTTGCCTTCTTCAGGGCACACTGCAGAAGTTTGTAGACGACCTGTTCGAGACAGTGTTCAGCACAGCGCACAGGGCCAGCGCCCTGCCCCTGCCCATCAAGTACATGTTTGACTTCCTGGATGAGCAGGCAGAGCGGAGGCAGATTGGTGACCCTGATGTTCGGCACACCTGGAAAAGCAACTGGTGAGGCTTCTGCCTTTGGGCTCTTGCCCACATACCAAAACACTAAGGCTGCAATCCTGTACACACTTTCCTGGGAGTAAACCCCACTGAACACAGTGGGGACCTACACATGCGTAGAATTGCGCTTTAAACCGGTGGTAGGCAGCAGCAGCCTGTGGGTTAAAGCATGACTGTGGATAACTGACAGCTGACCTACTACACACCGCTGCCTAAACAGATTCTTATAAAAGAATAAGCCACTCCTTCATAGCTGCCAGACTGGTTGTGTGTGTTTCTTGCCTTCTCCTCCCAGAGCATGGGGCTTTTGACCTTGGCCAGCTGTAGTAGGTATGTTGACAACAGCAAATGAATTAAGAGGATAGGAAACCCCTTGTCTCTGTGCTCTGTTAGATCAGCCTTCATCTAATCTGTTTGCCTCCTACACTGTACAAGTCATCTTTTGGGATGAAAGTTGGGCCCCAAGAAAACCAATGCTTACGGGTGCTAAGTGCCAGCTCACTCCCCACCATGACTCTGTCAACCCCAGTCCCTCTATTCCAGGGATAGAGAGAGGCCATGTTGGTTTTCAACAACTGGATTTTTACCGTCCTGGGGCACCATCTTGTAACCAGGAAATACTGCCTCTAGGAAATGTAACCATGGAAAACTGTGATCTTGGAGTCCTCTCGTAGGATTTGATCTCTGATTACATTAATCTGTTTTGTGTTGCTTAGCGTATCTTAAAAAAACAAAACAGCAGAAGATGAGACTTGAACTTCAGCCTCTTCTATTCTTCCATATCCCTTCTTTCCCTCCCTCATCCCAGTCTGACCCTCTGCCTCTGTGTGAGGGAGTCTTCCAAAACCAATTTCTCACACATTTTGCTTCTTCTCCATCCCAGTCTGCCCTTGCGGTTTTGGGTGAATGTCATTAAGAACCCACAGTTTGTCTTCGACATCCACAAGAGCAGCATCACGGACGCCTGCCTCTCTGTGGTGGCCCAGACCTTCATGGACTCATGCTCCACCTCTGAACACCGTCTGGGCAAGGACTCCCCTTCCACGAAGCTGCTCTATGCCAAGGATATTCCTGTCTACAAAGGCTGGGTGGAGAGGTGAGCTGCTGAGGCAGGTGATGGAGCTGAAGGTAGAATGAACTTCTGTGGTTCACCTCCTTTGGGAAGGGGCTGTTTCAAAGCAAATATCCGTAACATCATACTATATACACAGACAATACAATTCTGCTATCCTGGTGAAGGGAGGCTTGGATGGGACCTCCTCCTCTTCCAGCTGCTTGAAATTTGGAGGAAGAGAGGGACCTCCCATCCATCAGTGTGTAGGACAGTTGACCAGAGGCTGCCTTACTGTGACCAGCCACCACTGCTCCGCACTTCATAAATTCTCATTGGCTGTGTCGGCCTTCTTTAAATTGGTGGGTTCTTGCAGTTCCAAAGCATGTTAATGCCAGTAGATAAATAGGTACCGCTTGCGGGAAGGTAAACAACGCTCCGTGTTCCAGCCGCATGCTACGCGCTGCGGCAAGGAGAGTCATGACGGCCACATGACCACGAAGGCGTCTTTGGACAACGCTGGCTTTGAAATGGGGATGAGCACAACACCCTAGAGTCGGACACGACTGGACTTAATTGTCAGGGGTCACCTTTACCTTATATTTATTGTACCATTTTTATTTTTGGAAAAGTTATACTGCCTTTCTATACCAGAGGCAATCAAGGTAATGCACAACAAAAATTAAAATGCAGGACAATCTGCCCTACATGCATAATTTGAGTGCAAGATTTGGGGTTTTATAGGCATTGACTACATATACTGCCCTAGGAAGAAGTGGCTGACTGGATTGTTAATTTATATTCCTGCCTTTTGGCTTGCTCAAGGTGGCTATAAAAAAAAGTGGCTATTAAAAAAAAAAAAAGCCCAGTGCAAAAAGCAGTTGTAAGAAATCAATACAAATGTGACAAAGGAATGTTATAGTATGCAAAATAATTCTACATGGACATTTGGAGAGTTGGATTTGGCCCCTTCTTCTGCTGAGTTGAGAGGGTTGTCTTCGCTCCAGGCATATGAAGTCACCCTTCGTATGAAGCAGTAAAGAGTCCCTCTCTGTTTCCAGGTACTACCGAGACATCACAAAGATGGCTTCCATCAGTGACCAAGACATGGACGCTTACCTAGTAGAGCAGTCACGGCAGCATGCTGGTGAATTCAACACACTCGGTGCGTTAGGGGAGCTCTACAGCTACGTGGGACGGTACCGTGATGAGGTGAGTCTCCATCTTGACTCTTTCTCCTTCCCTCCCTTTTTACTGCTCACTCAGTGTGCAGTCAAATCCTCAACAATGCTCGAGGGGAGATCACCAGCTATAAATCAGTCATGTATGTGAACCAATCAGTCATCCGCAAGAGCCCGACCGACTCTGGTGCAATATCTCTGTAGTTAGTTGCAAGTTGGTGGGGACCATAGCTGCTCCCCAGATCCCCATGTCCTATATTCAGCACTCGGTGTTCTCAAAATGCCATTCTAGACCTCAGTAGCCGAGAGATACTTTAGGGCTTTGGAGAAGGGACTATGACAAGCAGAAACCTCCACCACATTCCGCCCCCAATTTCCTCCTCTTTGGCCTTTGGCTTTTGCTCCTTAAATGTAGCCTAGCATGCTGAAGAAAATAAGACTGGAGAGAGGCAATAGTTTGTTTGTTTTTCAGAGACCTGAAGGCAGTTTGAAAGAGCCGCAACCTGTGGTGTGTGTGCACATTCCTCCCTCTTGTAAACAGGTTGTAAACTGTAAACGTGTTTTGGTTCAGAAACTGTTTGACCAGAGGTGACAGTGGAGGGACAAAAGAAATATGCTCGTCTTGCTTCTCTCAAGCCATTTTCAGCACTCTCTTAAAAACGATTTGTCTGATCTCCAGCCTAAGACTACATCAAGATGATGGGACAGACCCTGTAAGCCTCTCTTGTCTCCTGTCCCCCAATGCACCCAACCTCCCTTTCCGGTTTTACCAGGTTTCTCTCCATCCTAGAGCCCAGATCTAATTCCCTGTTTGCTCCTGGGAGTTTGGGGCATAGCCCCTCCTGACCTTTTTCACCTCTCTCTCTTCCCTTCCTGTTTCCACCCTGTGTTTCCACCCTGTTGCCTGCCCACCCAGATCCTGACAGCGCTGGAACGTGATGCTGCCTGCCGGAAACACAAACTGAGGCAGAAGCTTGAACAAGTCATCACTCTCGTTTCTGGGAATAGCTGAGAGTGCTGGGGGGGGCACGGGGGCAAGAGGGGGCGCACGCATCCAGGATAGATGCATCAGAAAGGACTCTACCTCCAACCCTGACTTGTGACCCCACCAAGGGTGACAGACTTGACCTTTTTAAACCTCCCTGAGGGCAAGAGGCCTGCAACCTTTGCCCTTTACGGCTGAAATCCTGGGGTTACAGAAAGTGGCTGTGGTGCCCCCTGCCAGTCTTCAGCCCAGAAGCAATAACAAGCACCCTTTCCTCTGTGTCTGAATTGGGAGGGACAGCTCAGAGTGAGCAACGGGGTTGGGGTGCAGCCAGATAACTAACCCCCTGCCCCCTCAAGCTGGCAGCTAAGTGGAGATCCCTCACCCCAAATGTTTGTGGACCCTCCCCTCAATCATACAGACCATTCCCTAATCCCCCACTCCTTGTTGGTAGCTGGTGGAATTTGCCCTTGTTCTGTTTTTTGGTAACCATGGCAATTGGATATTTTTAATCCTTACCTGACACCCCCCCCTGCTCACCCCCATCCCACCTGTTGTGCCCTCATTGGGTGCAGTGCCTTACTCATTAATTTATTATTGCATCTTGTTAAGATTATTGGCTGTAAATGATTCCATTCCCTGGGTGTAGAAATTTCAGTGTAAAAAGTCCTCCATTTCCCCCTCATCCTTCGAGTCTGTGTAAATATTTGCACTGTGGCCTGGAGGGATTCAATCCCCCACTCCTCCTCCCCCCCCAAAATCCTTATCTGGGGGTTAAGGAATTGGGGTGGGGGATGTCCCTGCAGCTGCATGGGCTTTTTATTGGTTCATTTTATAATTAATTTTTCTTTTGCTAAATAAAAGCCTGAAAAAATGTTCTTCTTGATGTCATGTGAGAGTGGGGGAAATACCCCAAGAGACTAATCTTGGGGAATGTACCTCTTGTATTCCATATTTACAAAATTACGTGGACACACACACACGGACACACACGGATAGATGGATATGACCATGATGTTTTCTTTCCTTTGTAATGTGTGGTATTCCTGAAAGTCCATCTATCTCTTTTTTTCTTATCTGAGGGGCTCCACCCTTTGTGCATCATAGTTGCTTCATGTACAACCATACACGCAACATGTGAACGAGAAGACCCACATCCTTGATGTGGGTATTCAGTTAGGGCTCTCGGACGTGTCTCTGTGGGTGTTCTAAAGATTTGCATTTATAATTCACACATTATGGATTTGCTGCAGGAAACATTGATGTCCTTGTGGTAAACATGATTGCCACATGAAGTGTGGAGCTGCTTTTCACTCTTCTAGGGATTGGGAATTCCTCTTCTTGAAGCGCTGTCTCCCTGGCCTGCACTACAATGGAATGCACCACTTCCTTTTTGCAGGTGGGACACGCCAAGTACAAAACTAACACAGCAGGGAGGAGGGTTCTAGCCCAGCCCTTTTCCTGCTGTGCTGGCTTTCTTTTTGCAAGGAATAGTCTGTATCTGTGGTGTTTAACACAAGGAAGCATTCAAAATACATGATTAGCTACAGTGCAGTTTATTCTATCACCCTTTGCATTCTGCCACCTCCTTCTGTGACGAGGAGACCATGTCTAGACCAGGGTTGCTTCCACACTGGAATTGCCATCCTTTGTTCGCTCACTTTTTACAGAGAATCCAGATGACGTTGCCAACCCATTGCATTCCTACACTGCCCTCTTGTCTTTTTCTCAGACCTGATTTGTTGCCATTTTCAAAAGACTTAATTGCAGCACCAGCCTTCCCAGTGTGGGCTGGCAAAAGCTTTTCAGGACTCCTGTGCCTTTAATTAGAAGTTGCCTCCTTGCAGTTTCTGTCCTTATTGCTGTAGCCTCTGCCCATGTTATTGCTCCCCATCAACATTATGGATGCGTAGCCTTTTAATTGTCCTTTAATTAACTGAATTCTCCCTCCTTTGGGAGGCCTTCAATTACTGGTTTCCTCTTTTTTAGATGCCACCCCATAGGGGACATGCTATTCATTAGTAATGCTGATCCCACACTGAACATGGAAGCAATCGTTTTATTTATTTAGACAATTTCTACCCTGCCTTCCCCCCATCCCCCAAAAAAGGATCCCCAAAGTGGCATCAACAGGTGCAGAAACTGCAAGGAGAAAGCTTCTGATCAAAGATGCGGAGGACCTTTGCAGAATAGGTCTTCTGAGTAAACATTACGGAAGGATCGTGGCCAGGGGGAAGGACATTGCTGGATAAAACAGCACTACATTAAGCTCTATGTTGAACCATCACTTTAATTTTGCTTCTAGCTAACTGCAGAAAACTAAAGCTTCAGCATAGCTAGAGTGCCCTACTGTGAAAAGCAGCCCAGATATTTCTAATGAGAGCATAGTGCGGTCTCAGTTGCACAGGAGGGTGGCCCTGCCTGGTAGTTCCTTTCAACTCTGAGCCCATAATTTCTTGCAGAATGAGCAAGAGTCTGTATCTTCCTACTGTTGTATGGGCCCTTTCCCCGTCTTTTCACAGTTCAGTTTCACTGAATTAAAAGGTACCCATTGTAGAAACTGTAGCTGTTGCTTCCATCATTCTGGACAGCTTCTAATCTACAGTACCTACTATCAACAGCCACTGGGCTATACTGTAGCACAGTCCCCTTCAGCTTGTCCAGAGGCAGGAGCTGGGTGGCCAAACCAAAGAGCGTTCCCAGCTAGGGAACGCCTGTTGTAAGAGGCAGCCAGAAGCCAGTGGTTTGTTGCACAGAACAACAAAGCAAGCTGGGGTAGGAGCTGCAGAGACTTCAGAGTCCAAGAGTGAAGTCTGACTGTTTAAGTTGGGTCTAAGCCTGTGACAGCGAACCTATGACACGTGAGGTCATTTTGGGTGACACGAAAGTGTTTTCCCCAGGGCCCCGACACACCTTATATTCTCACAAAGGTTTTACAGGCTTGTCTTAAACATTTAGGGCAGGGATTTTGGCAGACCTCTTTCAAATTATTCTCTCTAGTAAAACTCGGCAACAACAAAAAAAGTCACTAATTGATGTTAAATAAAATGCAATGTGTTCTATAGTTTTCAGTTCAGTTCAATTCAAAATTAGTATTAAAAGTAGCAATAGTCAAAGTACTAGTAAAAGTTCGGGGGGGGGGGGGGACACCAGCAGAGTCAAGTTAAGCATTTTCAAAATCTTTGACACACCAAGCTTAAATCACTGGTCTAAGCTTTACCCATTCGCCTAAGGAAGGAGTAGGCAGAAGGTAGATTGGCAAGTCGTTCTTATTCCAACAGTGCTAACAATAACAAGTAAAACAGAAAGTAAAAAAGAAAAAAAATCTCTGCTATGGCTGACCTTGAGCTTAATTGCTCAGTGTTCCTTACCTGTCAAATACAAGTATTAATCAGTTTCCTTTGACCAGATCTTTGTGCAGCGCTGCTGGCCTGTTTTAGAATTTCATATTGGAGTCCTTGAGCTGCAGTAACTCTGATGTACATGTGTACTTGTTGTATTATGCAACTCATCACCGTGATGGCTGACAGGGTGCAATAAGCCGGCCGGTGCATGCATGGGGTTGGCTCTGCCCCAAGTTGCCATTTTGTGACTGGCTCCACTGAACCACTATTTTACGTCTGGCTCCGATTGGTGGGCCTTGGCGGTTCAAGGTTGAAAACAAGTTGTTCATGCCAGCCTGAAGATCTTGCTGACCCGGGATCTAAGGCAGGGGTTCTCAACCAGTGGTACTCATACCACCAGTGGTACTTCGGCTTACTGCTAGTGGTACTTGGACCGCCAGAACCCCACTCCAATGCGGTGCTTTCAGGGCCACAATTTTGTTCCTGAGAGGCTTCTGCCTTTGGCCGAGGTGGTACTCAGCCGGGAAGGGGTTGAGAACCCCTGATCTAAGGTGTACAACTTTTTTTAAAAAATGGCTGAGGGAGTGAAAAAGTATGCTTGTTCTTTTTAGACAGCTGGTCTGAAAACATGGAGTGCCTGCATGCATGTTCTGTTGTTGGTTGTCAGCTTTATTTACACAGAATCATACATGCTTATTTTGAATGGACACAGAGACTAGAATGTCTTCATTCAAACATGCAGCGCCGTAACTACGGCGGAGCGTGTGGAGCAGGAGCTCCAGGCGCTCGATTGAGGGAGGGTGGGGAACTCACTGTGTGTTGAAAAGCAGCATCGTTTCGAGCAGCAGCGTTGTTTGGGTCCACCCGCCCTCCCTGGAGCCGTTTGACTCTGAAATGGGAGCAAAACGGGCGGGGGGGGCGCGTCTACGGTGCGTCGACGTGACGCGACGCTAGCCCCGCCCCCTCGCGCTCTCCCGGCGCCCGACGCCTCTGCAAACATGCATAATACTGAAAGTGTATGTGGCAGGGGCCTTAGGCTCTTGAAGCATTCTGGTTAGCTTACCTTAGAAGGAGCTGACGAATCTTGCATTTGGAGACAGCGTCTTGCTTTCAGGTGCTCATTGATTTCTACGTGTGCTGCCCTTGGAGTTGTGAGCAACTGGTGTTCCTTTTGGAGATGGGGAAGAGTCCTTCAGTCTGGCCTTGAGAGTTTTAAACTCTTGTGTTTAGGAATGAGCTATAGGGGCTGGACTGAAGAATGCATTCTGGGCTCCCTATGCATTTGTTGTTGGCCGATATTGGGGAGAGACTCGTGTGTGTGTGTGTGTGTGTGTGTGTGTGTGTGTGTGTGTGTGTGTGTGTGTGTGTGTGTGTGTGTGTGTGTGTGTTGATGAGGCAAAACAGCAGTGGGGGGGCAGTAACAAGATAAAAGATAAAAGGAAAATTTTGGTGGCAGCTTTATGAATAAGTCATGGGCACATCAGGGGCCTCATTAGCAGAAGCTCCGGGGTGCTGGGGGGGGGGGGGAGTTGGTGTTTGTGTCGTCTAAACATTGCTGTGTGACTGATGGAGTTAGGACGTTTTAACTGTCAGGCAAAACTAGGGAAACGGGGAAAGAAAAGATGCAGATAGCACTTTCTATCATGCGAGGTCTGCCCCCTCTTTAAATGTGTACAGGACGGGGAGGTTTAGATAGCAACTTTGCAAGATGGATTCAGATCCTACTGGTACCCATTCAGCATTGACAGTCCCTACTTATAATACCTGCTCTTGGTAAATCACTGGTCCCTGTTCTACCCTCTTAATATTTTTTTAAGCTTACACACTGTTGATTTGAGAATTGGTTCAGTAAGTAGTGGAAGTGAAGACATAAGGAGAGCCCTGCTGGATCAGGCCAAGGCCCATCTAGTCTAGCTTCCTGTGTCTCACAATGGCCCCACCAGATGCCTCCGAGAGCACACAGCCAACAAGATACCTATATCCTGATATCCAAGATACCTGTATCCTGTTGCCACTCCCTTGCACCTGGCATACAGAGAAAACCTACTTCTAAAACTAGGAGGTTGCTTATGGCACGTAACTTGTGAAGGACTTTTCCTCCATGAATCTATCCAATCCCCTTTTACAAAGGCATCTAGGTCAGGTGCCATCACCACATCCTGTGGCAAGGAGTTCCACAGATTAATTACACGCTGGGTAAATAAATATTTTCTTTTTATCTGTTTTAACTCTCCTGCCACTCAATTTTAGTGCATTTCCCCTGGTTCTGATGTTAAGATCCATGTTAAGAGACAGATCCATCCAGTGTAAATGATTGTTTTACCCACCCCACCCCACCCCACCCTTGCAAAGACAATTTAAGCCTAAAATAGTGTCAGTGGCTGATATAGCCCTTTGAAGGCTGCTGTCTTCCCTTACATGTTTTGACAAAACTAGAGGCAGAAGAACATGGTGGCTGGATAAGCAGCATCTGGAACAATGGGAGTGGTCGACCACACTCGCTCCTTTCCCACTGTGGCCCTCCGGCAAAGCAAGGCTATATAAGAGGTTTATGGTGGGGACGGTGCTGATTATCTTTCAGTCACAGAGCTGTGCATGCAGGGAAATAATAGGGATGTGTCTCCCCTCCCCCTTTCCCCAACAATACAGAGAGTGGACTAAGAAGCAAGGGTCTTATGCTTCCTACCCTGGGGCTTTAAAAGCCCTGCTGGGGGTGGGGGAAGAGCTGCAAACTCTTCATGCACATCCTATCCCCAGCTAATTCAATCTGGATCTGTCAGCTTTGACAGTGCGGCCCACAAAGGGCCACTCAGGGAAATGAAATGCCCGGTCCCATTAAACTCGCTCCTCTGACAGCCAACAGCTGAATCTTGCTACGGCATGGCATGGGCCCTTCTCATTTCAGCCCCTCTGCCCAACTCTGTCCGTTTCCCCCACCCCACCCCATATTGGCCTTTTCTGCCTCTTGGTTGAAGGTCTCTTCCCTTTTGCCCACCCGCAAATCACTCACAATATAATCCTCAGAGCTGAGAGAATTTAAATTCTTCTGCTTTCTCTGTCATTTCCAGCCCATCAGTGACAGCCCCCCTCCATCTCTCCGCTACTGCTCTCTTTCCCCCCCCCCCGCCCCAGATTATCCCTTATTATGGGGAAGCAACACTTCTGCCTTTAATCCTGTGGGAGCTGTCTAAACCCCAGGCCCTTTGAAGTTTTTTCTACACAGCCAGAGAAAACCTGCCTAGTGGCACAGCAACACCACGCCTTAACTAGAGCCAGGGCTTAGTTCTTAGCCCAGGATTTGACCCTGGACAGAGGCAGAGAGTGCTTCTTCTGAGCATGTACAAAGATGCCCTTCCCTCACTGCTGAGTAACTACAGCTAGCCCACAATACATTTTGGAATTAAGGAGCAGGGTATATGAGTCCAGCCACATCTCACTAGAAATTAAGATGTCATAATATTGTGATTGTTGTTGGAAGTCATTAATATCATACCCTCCAACATGAACAGATGAAAATAAGTGTTAGTAGAAAAATAACCCTTTTCTCATACGCTTGGCAAATAAGGCCAGTTGGAGGAGCATATATGGGAAATGTTTCTTTCACTTTAGTCCTGAATGCCTCACACCCTAGGAGGCCTCAGCCATACTTTTACTCAAATTTAGGAGTACTTACTGTGAGCATGACACTACAGAACATGGGAAGGTTTGGTACAGACCAAGGGGGAGGGGGGTTCCCCAGCCACTGGGTATGTATGCCAGACTTTTTTCAGCTGCTTAGCACCCAATCCCCTGTTTATTTATTTATTTATTATTTTATTTTTCACATTTTTATACCGCCCTTCCTCCAAGGAGCTCAGAGTGGTGTACATATTTCCTCCCCTCCTTTTTGTCCTCACAACAACCCTGTGAGGTAGGTGGGGCTGAGAGATAGTGACTGGCCTAAGGTCACCCAGGCAGCTTCGTGGCTGAGCGGGGATTTGAACCTGGATCTTCCAGGTCTAAGTCCGACTCCCAAACCACTATACCATCCTGTAGTGACCCGACTCTACTCTGGCAATGGTTTTTGTGGGTTGTGGGGAGAGGTAGAAGAGGAAATCCCAGCGCTGACTCCATTAACCTTGTGTCGGCTGCTTGCCCACAGAGGGGGATGAATAATTAATCATCCACAGGAGCAGACGGTGGTAGTGGCCAGAGGGTGGGGGAGTGTGTGCTGCTGCTACTGCTGCTGCTGCTTCCATCTGCTAAGGTCACATGGGGGGGGAAGATGCGCTAGGCCCAACAAGCCGGCACTCGGTACGTGGGGGGGAGCGGTGGCACTTGAGGTAGTAGAAAGGCTGACGGAATGAGCTTGAAGAGCTCCAGCATCTAGGGTCCAACCCCTTTCTCTTCCTTTCTTCCTTACTATTGGCACACACTAGTACTCAAGAAGAAGATAAGTGAAATGGTTTGGATCCTGGAGTCATGGAGAGGCAAAAGACTAGGGCCCTGGTATCCTGCTGAAGTTAATGGTGACTGAGGCCCACTGAAAGCAGTGGTTGTCAATATATTGATTCAATACAACTTATTATGATTAGCTCTAAATAGATTAGGGCCCCCCGGAATCTAATTACAATGTTTGTGGTGGGGGACTGGAGAGGAGAGGATTGTCATCGCGTCTATGGGGCACCTGCCCCTATCACCATCTGTGGCAAGTTGCCCACCTGTTGAGTTAGTCACAGGGTCAGTGGGTGGCCCAGCACCTTCAGGTAGTTGCCAGGAGCTCAGCATCCTGGCAGGGTCTGCTACTGGCTTACTGTTTGTCCTCAGCCCCTTAGACTCGACCCAGCTGCAGTTCAGTAGGCCGACACCATTCCCCCCCCCCCCACACACACACACGTGTATACACATCCTGGCATAGCATTGTTCCAGTATATTGTGGGGAAAAATGGGACTCATGATACTATGTTGGGACACTAGAAGGAAAAAAAGGAAACCAAGGGACGCTTCTTTTTAAGTATTGAAAAGACCCACCATCCCTCCTAAGGGGTTGTCCCAAGGCTGAGGACAAACCTCCCCATGAACTTAGTGGGGAGCCTCTAGAACTGGACCTGTTATTAACAGGATTTTTATTATTAAAAAATAAAACTTTTTTCCCACTCTTAGGTACATACAACCCTCAAGAGACAGCTCTTTAATGTCAGAGGAGCCATTGTGATGTCACCACCCAGTAGACCAATCCTCTTCCTCTACGTACATTTGAGAATTCCATGCTTCTGGTAGAAGGTAGCTCTTGAAGTAAGCCAAACAGCCATTGGACTGCCAGGCTGTTGTACATGGATGGCTAGGTTGTGTTTTGACTGGAAAAGAGAACAGAGCTCCTTGAAAGGTTTTGTACACAGAATTAGACATAATTGGATTTTGGCTGGGGAGAGTAGAGGCTAAGACTGCCAGCTAGTTGCTGGTCCAGCCCCAATTGTCATCCTCTTGACCTTGTGCCAGAACTAGAAAAGATACAATGGCGCAGAGAGCCATTTTTTACTGCTAGTGATGCCTAAGCTCTCATAGCCTAGGGTGTGTACTAAGGCACCGCACAGAAGTGCTTTCTACATGTAATGTAGTGTGCATGTGTGTGCTGTGAAGATGAGTGCATGCACACTGTGCTGCTACACGGAGATCCGCTCTTTTACCGTAATAGGACCACAGTGTAAGGCACCAGACTCTAATGCATGCTGGAACTGCCTCTGGCCATATGAAGGAACATTCATGCCAGTAAGGAAAGGTTCTCTGCACATGCTCAGGAGTACCTAGCCCCTTTCTTTAAAACAATAAAAATATTTGCTCTCTCTTCAGCTAAGTTGAACTTTCTATGCATGTTCAGAAGTACAATGGTTGCAACCCTTGCTGAAACCCTTTGGGAAAAGTGTGTGGAAGAACTCTGTCCCCTATGACTTCATTGTTCCCCGCCCTCCACAGTTTTGGGCCTGCTCAGCTTTGGAGACCTGCAAAAAACACAGCCAAAATATTCTCTCCCCCTCGCTACAAATGCCTGCATCATTGCCCCTATGGATAAGGCCTGAGAGATGTAAAAAAAAGAAAGAAAAAAAAAAAGAGGTGATTGCAGTTGAGGAGGGAATCTGAAGAGTGAGATTGTAAATGTCATGGAAACTGTAATTGTAGGTTCCTTCATTTCCCATCCTCTGGGCACATTGCAGTGCATCCTCCTCCCTCCCCCCCAGCCCTAGTAGTGCTAGTGGTAGTGGGGGCTGGGGGGGTGGTTTGCAGTTACAACATTTCCCGAACTGCCACGATGTGTGATTCATGCCATCTCCAGTCGCTGGTGTCCATTAGTGGCTGGCAGCCCCACGTAACATTTTATCAAGAGCAGAAAGCAGGAGCGGGGGGGGGGGGAGCCTCCAACCCACCCAAGGCTTGTCACAGCCACCCTGCCCCTCCCCAAGTTGGTGATTTCACCCGCCAGCCGCCGCTAATGGCCTCGTAAATGAAATTTTATTGTTTCTGTCTCAAAAAGTCCAGAGAGAAAAAAGAGCCAAGATATAAATTGTGAGGAGGGGGAGGAGGCAATGATCTCAGAATAAGCCTTACTATTTCAAGGGGGAAGGGAGGGAAGGATGGTCTCTCCCACCCTTCAGCCACTGAGGAGAAGCGGATTAAAGCTGGTCCCCCAGTTCAGCAGGGGGACAGAAGTCCAATTATTAAAATGGAAACCTCACTCAGTGCTGCCAGCATTTCTTTCTGTCCTAAGCGCAGGAGGCTCGACATCAACCCCAAGTGGAAACAGACGACTTTGTGACATCCTGCAACAGTCTCCAACCAATGGAGCAGCAATCCAAACCTCAAAGAGGCTCGGATTACTACAACCACAGCTGCAACCCCCAGTTCGGGGCCACTATGGGGAAATGCAAATTTAAGCCAGCAAGAAACTTGGCTTGCTACAAGAGGTCCCAGCCTGGAATGATCAGATGCTGTACTTGGGGCCGGCCCATCCATGACGACAACTGAGGTGGTCGCCTTAGGCAGCAGGTTGTGGGGGGTGCCCACCTCCATCCGCCCACTTGCCACCACTGCTTCTCTTCCTCCTACTCCCTGGATTGGAAAAGAGGCAGATGGAGCAGAAGAGAAAGTGTGGAGGAAAGGAGAGTGGTGGGTTTTGAGTGCTCTAGTTCACCACTCTCCTGCTTTTTCCTCTTCTGCCTTTTCCAATCCAGGGAATGGAAGGAGACAAGGCTGGCATAACACCAGGTAAAGGGGGCAACGTTTTGCATGCTGCTTCAGGTGCTGGGAAGAGTTGGGCCGGCCCTGGCTGTACTACAGTGAGATGAGCAAAACAAAAGCAGATTATCTTGCATGATGCAAAAGTCGGTGATTGACTCTGAACAAAAAAGGAAAGGGGGGTGGGAGGAAACTGGGACTGTGGATCCAAAAGATGTGTGTATGTCATGATTTCTGATCCATCAGTGCCAGCTCTTGGAAGTACAGTATATGATCTGCATGGCTCCCTGGAACCCACTAAGCACATGCCCCACAAAACCTGTGACCTGCTGTCTGAAGCCAATGGAACAGAAACAGAGACAGGAAGTGGAAAGAGTCTCTCATCTTCTTGTGTAGCAGTCCTCTGTTTCTTATCTTACCCCCCACACACACACACATTGAATGAGCATACTATGCTCATTCAATGGGGGGGGGTAAGATAAGAAGCAGAGTATTTATACAGTGTTCACCCCAAGTTTTATAATATGTCTAAGAACTTTATAAGATAGGCCTGTAGTGGTGTTATCCTTCATATTCCAGATGTGGAGGGTTGGGGGCTGAGAGCTGAGCCCTCTGCAGATGCTCTCTCTGTGAGTTCATTTAATTGAGGGAAGGTGGGAAGAAAGTGCAACAGCTAACTGGGCCGCTGTGCCAACGCACTTGCTGACCGTCTCGCCACATGCCACGGTGTATTTAGCACGACCTCCTGCCAAACGCATGGAGGCCCACGGCTAGCCTGCACATGCCCCTTTATCCCCTTATGCTTTGGTGCATAAGATCGGCATAGGGCTATGGTGATATCTGAACAGTTTGTAAGGTTTGAAATGGGGACCTTCCCAGCTCATGTTCTAAACTACACAACTACACAACTCAACTACACAACCCCACTACACAAAATGAACACCTGTCCACCCTTCTTCACGTTAGTATCTTTTTCTGTATATTTCGAGTCCATCAAGACATTCCTTCTTTAAAACAAACAAAACTCTCTTCTCTAGTTGGGTTGTACATGCATACTCAGTTCCTTCAGCTTTCTCTTAGGATAATCACCACCTTTACCTTCAAAACATGCCTCTGCCATCGCAGCTTATATCTAGACAGTAAGCAGCTCCCCGTTTGTTAAGGGAGAGCTGCTGGGACTTGAGCCTGTTAGGAAGCCAGATATCCAAAAGCCTTGACCTTTCTCCCAAGCCTCTCCAGCCAACCTACAGATACTGAAAGCCAATCCAGGCTAATAGGAAATGAAGTCAGGCTCCAGGGCCTCACCTTGGCTTCTGAAACAGCTACTGGGGTCCAGCAGGAGTTAAGCCCAGCCAAAATTAAGCATGGGAACTGCTTCTGTCATTGCAGCTGAGGAAGTGATTACCAGAGCAATCCTATCCAACTTACACCACTGGTGTAGCCAGCTGGGGAGTGCAGGGCGGGAGGCTTTGGAGGGGAGGGGAGTTTTAAATCTCCTTTGAATCCCCCTTTGGAGGTAATTTGAATCCCCTTTTCGTTCTGGGGACTCCTGTTCTCACTGCACCGCTGGTTGCACCAGTGATGTAAGTTGGATAGGATTGCACAATGCACTGCAAGTCCCATAAACGTAGCAGGAGGGTAGGTTATAGTTCTTCACACTGAAGACAACCTGTAGGAAGGGAAGGATTTATATTGTGAGGGGGTGGAATGGGTGGGGAAGATAAAGCCTCTGGCAGTGATTGGGTGAGCTGCCCACATTTATTTTAAAACATTTCTATCCTGCTCCTCCCCTCCCATCCACAGAGAAGCTCTAAGGATGGCTTACATTACAAAGAATTAAACCAATAAACAACAATATCATAAAAACAACCAATTTCAATAGTACAACCAACCAAACCAGACTCAAATACCACAGGAGAGAATGGGGTGGGTGGGTGGGGAAGGCAGTAATGGCTCTGGCTGCTATTGGCTGACCTGCTCTGATCCTGAAGACCCGTGGCTGCCACTGGCTGAGCCTAAAGAGGGGCCAGGCAGTGGCTTGGAAATAAGGGTAGCAGAAAGTCCTGCGAAGCAAGCATGGTGTGTGTGGTCTGGAGAAAGAAGCGGAAGGAAAAAGTTTGAAAGGGGGAGGAAGAATGGAAGAGTCTGGGCATCGAAGAGAACTCCAGAGAATGGCAGAGGTGAGAGGAAGGCTGGATTTCACAGGGCAGGGATGGTGTGTGTCAGGGGTGGGGGTGGCGGCTAGGTGAAGTACTGGCTGCTGGTCCACATGCATTCGAGGGCCTGCTTGCTGGTCCCTGTGTAGCCCCAGGTCCCGGGGTAGTGATGGATGGCCCTAGAGGTGGGTGGCCATGGCCCTTTGCCCCAGGTGGTCCACAGTCACTTGTCACAGGGTGATTTGACATAACCGGCCACATCCCTATCTTCAGACCTCTAGTTTATTCTGTATTCCAGGACCTACCTGAGAAGGAAAGATGAACAAAATGGGGGGGGGGGAGTGCTGAATGAGTGTTGTTTTGAAGCAGGCTTGCCCAGTGTTTAAAATCTAGGCATTTTGTTTGCCTGTCTGGTGTGTTTCATTTTGTTCATGGACAACTGAGTCTCTTTAAACTTTGCCTCATTTTCACACATAGACATGAAGCATCCTTACATCACTGTGCACATATGTTCCTGTTCTGATTGACCCTGGGTGCGCCGTACCTTGTTAGTACACATGACTCTCCCACACAGACACCAGAGACGTGCGTGCGGCGTAGTGTGGATCTGTTTGCCATGAATGCAAATGTTGTTGGGTTAGGGTGTGAAAATGCTGATGATGTCTGACATAAGCTCTAGTCATTCCAAGAGCCCAACACCAAGCTTAAGACTGATATTGTGTGAATGTGCAGTTTTTGCTTCAGTGTCAAAACAGTCCATCACGAGCTATTGTATGCATGAATACAGAATAGGACCATGCCAATCTTACTATCACAAGAATAAAGCCTACTACCAATCTGCAAACACACATTGATCCAGGTTTGGTGACATGTGGAAGAATTTAGTAAATTAAGACATGGGGGGAGGGAACAGGCTGACATCTTGCCATGCTCAGCCCTGACCCAAAAATCAAATAATTCTGAATGTCAGTTGCATAAATATATTAGATATACAGTATATCATCATGGGGAAGAGCCTGGACATAGAAAATAGGTGCTGGGAAATGAGCGCTTACTCAATTCTTGTGAAGTGACAAGGTGTGACAAGGAAGTGACATCAACAAGGTGACATCACAATTCTTGTGAAGTGACATCACAATTCTTGTGAAGTGAGTGACATCAACCCATGTCATTGGCTGCCACCAATCCTGATTCCGTAGCAAGCCTACCTGTATACTACGTGTGTTTGCATTGTATTCACGTTACATGTTTAGGTGTACACTTTTAAAACATTTTAGGGCAAGCTCTCACAGGCATGGATACAATGTGATTTCTCAAACTTGATAGACCTGCATTTTGTACCTGAATATGTGTGAACGGACTCCATGGAAAAATATTGTGTCTGAGGTGATGGTCTGTGAAGATGGCTGTGACAGCTCATTCTCACGTTCACATCACCAATTCAATCACGAGTCCTTCACCAAATGTGATCCAGCCCTTAAACCATTTTTACCCAAGGGTGTATATACGCAACAGGTGTTAAATGCATACACCTGTGGACTCGGAGGAAATGGGTTGGCATACTCTTCACAAACGTAATGTGTGAAGCATCCCTGGTCAAGTGAACACCCACAAAAGGATAATACTTTATGATTATGGCTCTCTAATGGGTGCTGGTTCTGACTGGGCTCCACTGCACTGTGATTGGCTCCAGGCTGGATGCCGCTGCCAAGGGTGGCAAGACAGTATGTATCCTTTGCCCGCACGTCAAGTGACCTTTGTACGGTAAGAAGTCTCACTGATTTGCAGAGAAAACCCACCGCTAACCCCCAGTTCCAGCACAGCAGCCTGACCGCGACCGCCGCCACCCACTGCCACACTTTCCTGCTTCATTAGGCCTCACCTTGTGGGCTTCTAGCACCATTAATAAAGCCTTTACCATTGTTAATTGCTTCCCTGTCTGAGAAGCGGCTCGGGGGCAGCAGCTCGAGCAACGTGAGCTGCTGTTAATAATCCTGCTTGGAACTTGTTGCCTGTGCCGGCGCGAAGAAGGCTGGGAGCCCAACAGCCTGGGTTCTGCTGACTCCAGATCTGGATAGCCAGATGCAGCCAATTAAACCCAGAAAAAATGGTGGTGTGACCAATGGAGGCAGAACTCCAGGGTTCTGTTCTTCAGTTTCACATGCACATCTCTCAACATGTACACAGCCACAGTGGCGCATGCAGCAATACCCTTGCACGGGATTTGTACAGTACTTTGAAAGGGGGGGGGGACATCATCAGAACATCAGAAGAGCCCTGCTGGATCAGGCCAAAGGCCCATCTAGTCCAGCTGCCTGTATCTCACAGTGGCCCAACCAGATGCCTCCGAGAGCACACAGACAACAAGATAACCTGTTTCCTGTTGTCACTCCCTTGCACCTGGCACAGAGAAAACCTACTTCTAAAAACAGGAGGTTGCTTATGGCTTGTAACCTGTGATGGTCTTTTCCTCCATGAATCTGTCCAAACCCCTTTTAAAGGCATCTAGGCCAGGTTCCATCACCACATCCTGTGGAGATTACTGTAGAAACATATTGCACACAGGCGCATGTTCCTACCCCTTAATCTGTATTCATGAAGCTAGAATAACAACCCCCCTCTAAGTTATTAAAGTCACTAAAGGGTGTAAGTGTTGGAATCCTCACTTAAACAAAATAAGCAAGTGTTGAAAAGATGGGAAAACGCCAATCCTAGAGCTGCTATTGTTTGGCATCGATGTGTTATGCAAGTTAAAGACAAGCCTCATTTTGCAGCCCCTTAATCTAGCATGCCCTTCCTCCCCCCTACCCCCCCATGCGTTCTCAGCCTCTCACTCTGCAACAAAAGGTTCCTCACCCACTACTATGCATGGCCATGTCCTCATTCAGCCACCTAGCAAGTCTAAGCATTACACAGAATAAACTAGTAGACTGGGGTGGTAGAATTCCAGACTGTTTTGCTTCAGCCTACAGGTGGGAGGTAATATTTTTAAATGCTCCTCAAATGAAAAGCTCCCTGCAAGTAGTAAACTTACACGCCAGGAAGAAAGGTTTGTCATAGACCTCACCCTGATGTGCTCGTTTACTACATGCAGGGAGCTCAGTGCCAACCCATTACATTTTGCTGATTGAAACAGAGCACTAAATGGCACCCCCTCATCCATCCCCCTTCTATTTAGGTCATACCCCCCAATTCCTCCCACCTTCCAAATCTCTTCCCATTGTGTTCTTTCTTTTCTATTAAGTAGGGAAGGGGGATAGTGGTGTGGTGTCACTGCTCCTTTTGTCTGCTGCAGTCCACCCACTGGGGGGGGGGGATATGCTGCCCTGAGAACTGGCTCACCAGCTGACATCTGAAGTGGCCACTTCTTCCTGCCTCATGATAGGGCCAGCTGTGAGGGAGCTTTCAGTGGACAGGAGTGCTCAAAAAGGCCCTCCACTGCAGTCTAAAGTGGGACAGTCCAGGCACCTACCAGCCCATTCTGTGTATTATGTGGCTTGCATGCAGCGGAAAGAGGTGAGCAAAATCCCAGGTGGTAAGAAGGACTTTATCATGTCAGGCTCCAGGCAGGGGATGCCATTGTTGAATGCACCACTACATTAAAAACAAAAATAACACACCCACATCTCACCCAGCATTTTAAACATGGGGAAGCATTTAAAACTAGGACGCACGTATGCACGCACATGTGTACATGCACACACAAGCACATATGCGCTCACACACATGCAGTCCGCTCCATGCTACCACCTTAAATCTGTACCACCTCATTCTGCTCCATGTGCAGATCCAGCTCTGATGGTGCACAGGTCAAAACAAGAGAAAGGAAGTGGGGGGGGGGACCCTATTTCTACCCCTATCGTAAGGCAAGCACCTCCCCACCTGCCCTCCTCAGCACCCTCTGGGTGTGGGCCTCAGGGCGTACTGAGTGGTGTTTAACACTCCTCTCTAATTTAAAACCAGTCAAGAACTCGGGGCCGCAGACAGCTGTGCTCCACCCAGCGTCCTCTGCCTGCCTGTAAATCTTCTGTCCTGACACATACACCCCGTCTCTCGGCTGAGAGGAGGGGAGATTATAATGCAAATCGGATAGAAGTTCAGGGCAGCCTCATAAAAATTAATTACGATCAGAGGGCTTTTAGCACATCCATCACCTATGGAACTGGCATTCTATGCCAACTACATTTTCAGCTGGAGAGAAGCAGGAGAGGAGGAGGGGAGTGGGCTGGGTACTTCGGTTTGAGCTGCAGATGGAGAACAGGTGCCACTGAGATGGGGTGGTGGAGGGTATGGGGAGGGGCCAGGACTGTTGGCTTCCATTTCCTGTTTTGGGAGACCTGAGAGTAATTCTCAGACCTGCGGTGGGCAAGGGAAGAGGAAGCACAATTGGCATCATAGCACTCTAAGCAAAGAATGGACACAGTCTAGGCTACCAGACACCGACCCATCCATTAAGCCCCATCATCATAGGTACCAAATCCAGAGTCTGTTTTAACTCTGGGCCCACAGGTGTACACCTTTAACTCCTGTTGCGTATATGCACCTGTAGGCAGAAATGGTTTAATATGATAGAGTCTTTTTGCTCCAGGGTCATGTGAAGGCCCACTTCCTCAGATATTTGAGCTCTTTTCTTCTGGATTCTGTCTGTTTTTAAATATAAAGAAGTGGGGTAGCAGTCTAAATCAAGATTCAGGGTCCAAGAGTCCATTTTGGAGGGGGGGGTGCAATGGTGTGTTCCTCCTCTGCCCCCATCTTTCATCACACTACTGTGGCCGGGATGCCTGGGTTCTTCTCCAACCATGGAGGTGGGAGACGGAAATCTGGCGGATTAGAACCAACAAGAAGCGAAAGATTCCGTTTCCCCCCAAACCGTCAACCCGGCCATTCCGGAGAGCTCACGGCCTAAGGAAATGGGTTGCAGATGATGTCTGGAAGGGCGCCGGTGAACCCCTTCTCCTGCTTCCACAGAACGTACTCCCGGACCATCTGCCCTGGCCTCCACTTATCCCCTGAGGGTAATAAGAGCCACTCAGGGTGAGCTTTTCCAGAGTCCAGATGTGATTACTCCCCCCCCCCATTTAAAAAAGAAGGCAGAAACACTAGCTATCACAAAGAGAGCATTCACAGGTCCCCCGAGGACCACAAGAGCTTCAACAGCTGCTTAGAATTGGGGTGATGACAGGCCAGGGTAGGGTGGGATCACCTTTACTATGATGCTGAAATACAGTTGCTTCTGGGGAAGAGATAGGAACATCTATCCAGTGGAAGGGGAAAAGAGTCCTATTTACAAGGCAATTTCAATTTTTCTTTGGGGAGGGAAGGGGTTCTAGCTGGACTCCAGAATTCTCCCCATTTCTGTATGTCTGCGTTCAATGGGTCTCTCCCTAGCTCTAAGAGAGGCAGCATTGATCGATATGGAAGGGAAGGGCGCCATCTGGTGGCTACCAACCCACTTCAGCAAAATCCTGGAAACACACAGAGTTTACAGTATTTTGCGCTACCCACCGAGAGAGATTCCACACCCTTCTTTCATCTGCCGCTGAAAAACTGTCTAGCAACCTTCTTCTCGCTCCCTTCTCCTCATTGTTCCTTTTAAAATAAGAAAGGTCTTGGATGACAGTCTTACTTCTAATCCTCTTCTGAATGCCCCCCCCCACGCATGCACACCAATTCCAAGAATCAGGGCCAGAACCCAGGAGTCCTAGTGCCCTGCTGCCCCTCCCCCTCCTCCCCAGAGAGAGCAACTCTGAATGCATAATTAACGAAGGTGCAAAAGAGATGAACTGAAAATGCATTTTTGGCTGCATATCTAGCAATGCCAGAATCCAGAAGAATAAACAAGGAGAAATGGGAAAATCTCATTGGTGAGCAAAAATAAAAAAACCAGCAGGCTATAATTGGCACTGCTGAGAGAGCTGGTTTGGGATGATTCACGTGGCTGGAATTTTGAGATCCCTGCTTAGAACCTTTTTAGGAATGGTTGAAAGTGTGCTGTGTGTGTGTGTGTGTGTGGGGGGGGGGGTGATAGGAGGCAGATCACGGGAGGCCAGTCTCTGAGTAACAACATTATGCTCAGGCAACCTAGAACATCCTCCTTTTCCCAGCAGAAGGCCATCATAGGCCACGTTCTGATAGACAGAGTTTATGTCATCCTGGACTACATAATCTTGAGAGCACATTAAAAATGCTAGACTGCCTAATAATGCAAAGCACTTTGTCTTTTATCTCAACATCAGTCCTGCAATGTAGGTCATGACGGGTCGCTTTCTCCACTGCACAGAGACAAAACCCTGGGTTTGGTGCTGCGAGTACATGGGAAGTAGGCGCTGAAAGCAAGCTCTCTGATGAGGGCACCCAAATAATTGTCTTCCTAAATATAGTTGCTCCATTTGCAAATTTTACTTTTTTCAGTGTACACTACAACGCAAAAAAAAAATGTTCGCAGTGAAGTGACCCTCTTGTTCCCCTTTTAGAGATATAAAGCTGAGGCCGAGACAGTGATATGCCCAAGAACTTGTTGAGACCCATCAGAGGGTGATGGAGGCTGGAATACAGTACTGGCTTCAATGGCTCAAGGCGGAAAGGTGTAGCAGCAGCAGCAGCAGCATTGCCCATCACCACTCTTTCTCTCTCTCCCTGGCAGCCACTGCAAGCCTCTTCATCTTTGCCTGCCCTCCCTTCCGCTCCTGACTTTTTGCATATCAGTTAAGTTCTATCCCCCCCCCCCCCCGGCTCCAGCCTATGTGTTTTTGCTTTTCACGTAGAATGGAGATTGCCTTTCACACAGGACGCTGCCTTATACTGAGCCAGAGACCATCATTGGTCCATCCAGCTCAGTATTGTCTAGTGACTGGCGAAAGCACGCCAAGACCCCAGGCTGAGAGATCTTTCCCTCCACCTGCTCCCTGAATGCTCTGAACTGAAGGCCAGGGACTAAAACTGGGATCTTCTGCATGCAAAGTAGTGTTTTATATACATCATTTTTCAATTCAGAGCAGTGAGCTATGGCCCCCTCCAAATCCCAAGAGCTGTTTTAAAGTTAAGGTAAATTTTAAATGCATTAACATTTAATACGGGTCAAGTTGCTATTTTCCCCCCTCTTGGCACAGGTTTTGTGCTTTTAATGCTACATGACGAGCAGAAACTCAGTAGGTTCAGTTTTTCCCAGAATGCAAATGTAGTGATAGAGAATGAGCTCACCTGCTGAATTCCTGCTTCTCATTAGCCTGCGAAAGGCTCAGGAGTCCTGCCCAAAACAAAAATTGGCATCTCTCTGCCTAATCATTATTTAAAGAATTTGTAGCCCGCCTTTCTCCCGAGGGCACTCAAGGCGGCTTATTATTCTTACTACAGGTTGAGTATCCCTAATCCAAAATGCTTGGGAAGTGTTTCGGATTTTGGACTTTGGGGGATTTTGGAATATTTGCATATACATAATGTCTGCTCAGCTCCGCTCCGCTTCCCAGGCTGGCAGGCAAACTCATGGAACATGGCTGTGGTGCGGCAGCAGCGCCGTCTGTCGTGAGTCGTGCTCCTGTTCCTCTGCGCCCAGCTGCTGCCTTCCTGCCAGGTTAGCCAGGTGCTGGACCACTGTTTTGCAGAATACGAGCGCTGCACTGACCCTGAACACAGCAGTAAGTGGCAGGGGGAAGGAGGGAGGCCACCAGGTCCCAGGATATCCTTACTGCATATCTGAACGAAGACCTGTTGGCATCTCCAAGGAAAGGAAGAGAAGAAGCCAGTCGGGGCACATTTGAGTGTCATGATGATGTTGGTGCTCAAAAGGTTTTTGGATTTTGGAGCATTTTGGATTTCTGGATTAGGGATGCTCAACCTGTACTATTATGAGCCAGCAGAATTAAACCGCTGAACCATAAGCTGTCGATGGAAAGGTCGGCAGTTCGATTCCCGCGATGGGGTGAGCGCTAGTTGCTTGGCCAGCTCCTGCCAACCTAGCAGTTCCAAAGCATGTCAATGCGAGTAGATAAATAGGTACCGCTTGCGGGAAGGTAAACAGCACTCCGTGTTCCAGCCGCATGCTACGCGCTGCGGCAAGGAGAGTCATGCCGGCCACATGACCACGGAGGCGTCTTTGGACAACGCTGGCTCTTTGGCTTTGAAATGGGGATGAGCACCACACCCTAGAGTCGGACACGACTGGACTTAATTGTCAGGGGTCACCTTTACCTTCAAAATAACCAAATGCTTCTCCCAAACATGATTACTTACAAGGCTTGAGGGTCACAAATAGGATTTTCTTTCTCAAGATAAAGAAGCTTGTGCAGGAGCAAAGGAAGATGAGACGGGTAGAACCAAAAAGATGGTGGTGGGAAGGCTGGAATGTGCTGGAAGTGCAAGGGAGGATGAATAGGAGGTTGTGTTCAAGAAGGAAGGAGATGGGGCAGAAGAGAGCAGCATTGACATTCACACACACCTGGATCCAGACCACCAGAACTCCAACCTCAGCTTGGGAACCAATGATCACAAATCAGTCCTTCCAAGTCAAAATCAAAAATAAGTGTCAAGTACGGGACTGCCAGCTCCCAGCTTTGCAATTGCCACAAATACAAGCAGAATTGCTACTAGTATAAATATGTGGTATCTCTTCACCCGGGGGCACTTCCTGCTGAGGCAGAGGCCTCACGTTATAAAAACATTCCTTGCATGCAGAAAACTAGCATGTCAGGGAGAAAGCCAAGATAGAACACTCATCTCCAACATATTCATGCTAGGACTTTTCTATAGAAGAGCTTTAACATTTGAGCCCCCACCTGCAGAGTGGAGTGGTACAGCACTAGGACCCAAAAATTATAATATTTTAAGGTGATTTGTGAACCTTGTGGAAGAGCCTCCACAGCAACGATGCAGTGCTCCAAAATTACTGATGTGCACATGTACATCAACATGGAGCCCAAAGGAATATGTGGTACAATGGGATAGAGAGTATTATATTTGGACCCATCTTCTAATTCTCAAGTCAGTGTGAAGCTTCTTGGCTGGCCTTGGGCAAGTCATTCTCTCCCTCATAAATGATAGAAACAAAGCACTGAAAAGTACTATGCTCATGATAAATAATAAAACACTAATAAACACAAAAAGGAACACATTTCAAAGCATCCGAGCTATATCGATACTCTGTGAAGCATTACTGGGATTGCCGCACACAAGCTATCTCTTGAATCTGCCAACAGGAAGAATCTGGTGGTTTCAAAATTATGATGGATATTCAGTATCGTTATTTCAGGTAAAATGCTGGAATTTTCAACTAGCCAGACAGGGTTTTTTCTCAAAACTTGACAGCCTTCTTGAAAGTTGCCATTCTTCCATCAAGCCCACAGTGGATGTTCATGCCAGAAATTTCAGTGTGCTTGCATGTTATGGTGACCCTTGCACTATACTCTCCCAATACCTTTTATGGGAAAGCCTGTTTATTCTAAACCAGCTCGCTCAACACCATCTCTTTTTCTTGCAATGTCACCGTTTTCAGAACAAAAACGTAGTTTAAGATCCAACACTGATTGGCTGCTCATCATTGTATGCCTGGCCCATGTCAGAACAATCAAGGAGTGGTGATCCAACAGGCCTATCACAGATCACGGTCTTTCCCCCTGTTTTATTACTTACATTGCTGTGATTCACACTGGTTCACTTCAGGAACAGCAGTGCTGCTACACAGCATTAAGACTACAAATCCCAATACTGTTCTGCATTTCTCAACCAATATACAGGGTTATTCAAAAAGGATGGTGCAGAAGTAAAGCTGATTTATTCTTAAATGAGCTGACATACCACAACTGTCATGACATGAAAAAAAATGTCCAACTTTCACATGCACATTACAAATGTGCCCCAGATATCAATGACACCCTACCGGGATGCTGGATCGGCTGTGCCGGAAATGAGGATTTGCCGATGGAGCCCTGTCCTCCGCAATCACCAGATTTAACACCCTGTGACTTCTTTTTGTGGGGATTCATCAAGGACGCTGCGTATCTGCCCCCACTGCCACAACAACTGGACAATCTGAAATAACGCATCTCTGATGCGGTGGAATTGCTATCCGAGGATATGCTGGGACGCTTTTGGACAGAACTGGACTACTGTCTTGACATCTGCTGTCAGTTCATTTAAGAGTAAATCAGCCTTACTTTTGCACCATCCTTTTTGAATAACCCTGTACAAGCACAAACACTGGTTTGGTTGCAATCCTATGCAAAGTTACCCAAGAGTTAAATCCCACTGATCACAGAGATTTAAACCCAAGTAAACATGCATTAGATAAGATGTTTACCCACGTTAAAAGACTACAGATCTAACATAAGAACATAAGAAGAGCCCTGCTGGATCAGGCCAAAAGCCCATCTAGTCCAGCTTCCTGTGTCACACAGTGGCCCCACCAGATGCCTCAGGGAGCACACGAGACAACAAGATACCTGTGTCCAGTCGCCACTCCCTTGCACCTGGCACAGAGAAAACCCACTTCTAGAAAAACCAGGAGGTTGCTTATGGCTTGTAACCTGTGATGGTCTTTTCCTCCATGAATTTGTCCAAACCCCTTTTAAAGGCATCTAGGCCAGGTGCCATCACCACATCCTGTGGCAAGGAGTTCCACAGATGAATCACACGCTGGGTAAAGAAATATTTTCTTTTGTCTGTTCTAACTCTCCCTCCACTCAATTTTAGTGTGTGTCCCCTGGTTCTGGTGTTGTGCGAGAGGGAGAAGAATTTCCCTCTATCCACTCTCTCCATCCCATGCATAATTTTATAAGTCTCAATCATGTCCCCCCTCAGGCGCCTTTTTTCTAGGCTGAAAAGCCCCAGACGCTGTAGCCTTTCCTCGTAAGGGAGGTGCTCCAGCCCACAAATCATTCTGGTCACTCTTTTCTGCACCTTTTCCAATTCAAGTATATCCTTTTTGAGGTATGGTGACCAGAACTGGACACAATACTCCAGATGTGGCCTTACCATCGATTTGTACAAAGGCATAATGATATTGGCCGTTTTATTCTCAATCCCCTTTTTAATGATCCCGAGCATGGAATTGGCCTTCTTCACAGCCGCCGCACACTGGGTCGACACTTTCATCGACCTGTCCACCAGCACCCCAAGATCTCTCTCTTCATCCGTCACAGACAACTCAGAACGTATATGTGAAATTTTGGTTTCTTGCCCCAATGTGCATCACTTTGCACTTACTTACATTGAAGCGCATCTGCCATTTTGCTGCCCATTCTCCCAGTTTGGAGAGATCCTTCTGGAGCTCTTCACAATCCCTGCTGGTCTTTACCATCCGGAAAAGTTTAGTGTCATCAGCAAACTTGGCCACCTCACTGCCTATCCCCGACTCCAGGTCATTTAAGAATAAGTTGAAAAGCACCGGTCCCAAGACCGATCCTTGGGGCACACCGCTTTTCACCTCTCGCCATTGTGAAAATTGCCCATTGACTCCCACTCGCTGTTTCCTGGTCTTCAACCAGTTCCTAATCCACAAGAGGACCTGCCCTCTTATTCCCTGACTGTGGAGTTTTCGCAGGAGCCTTTCATGAGGGACCGTGTCAAACGCCTTCTGAAAATCCAGATATATAATATCCACGGGTTCGCTCGCATCCACATGCCTGTTGACCTTTTCAAAAAATAAAAAAAGATCTCATGTTGCAGTACAATCAAATTAACCCAAGCACTACATGCAAGCAAGGATATGATGGGAAATTGACAGGGTACCGGGCACGTTTTGAACTGGACCTGAATCTTCCAGTGGAAATACGTTATTTGGATTTGGAAAAAAACGACCTGGTAACAAGGTTCTGAGCATTTCAAGCCAGACATAAACCAGGTGAACAGAAGATGATCAGATTGGACAGATGTATTGACCTAAAAGTCATTAGATATAAACTCACAAGCATCTGAGCACAGCCTGCTTCACCAATTTGAGGAAAATAAAGAGACTATTCTCCTGTTTCTATCTCTAGACAATAGATGGCTTTACTGTTTCTAAAAAGGGAAAAGTGTCAGTTTGTGGGTTTTTTTAGACTTTTCTCACACTTCAAAATCAATCTTAAATTCAGGAGTTTCAAAAAGACTTTTATTAAGATCTTGTGTACCCGTATGTACATTTCATTGATCAATCAATAACAGTCAGTTGACAGGCTTAAACATGTCATCAATTAACAGTGAACACATGTGAACAATGACGTGTTATTAGTTTGAACTCCAAATGCCATGCAGTCTATATGTTCTGTTTTATACAGGCAGTTCCAGGTTAACCTGCCCAACCAACATTCTTGAGCATCAACATTCCCACCCCCACCTTGGTTACAAAGATGGGAGTGCCTGGTGCCTTCTCCAACATCACCAACTTGTGGGCTAGTTCTGAGTCCAACTGAGGTTACTGGAGCGCCTACTGCTTCCTGTTGCCTGGACCAAGCAGCCTATCAGGCCACAGGAGGTCCAAAGAGATCCATAGTCTCCACCACCAGCGAAAGATGTTCAAGGAAGGAGCTGATAGAAACACGCAGGATCCGTGCCTCGTCTGCTTTCCACCGCCTGCGACAAGTGGATAAATGTACGATGTAAAACTGCCCTACAATGAACTCTCTCCCATATCGTAACAGCATGCTCAAATCACTGTCCCTATTCTATTCCAGTCTTTGACCTCCTGCTGCTAAGTTTGCAAAAGTTTACTTAGTTCTGACCCACAGTACTCTGTTACTCCTCAGTCTCTTTTCCTAGCTTGGGGAGCTGCAGGAGAAACATTTTGGGGCCCAAGGCAGAAAATCTAAATAGAATTTTTGCCCCTTGCTAAGTAGTATCAGAAACAGTTCAATGCGAAATTCTTTAAGCCACACTTGAACTGAAGCACTGATGTGAAAACCAAGACCTGTACAAAAACGCTTTATTACATTTGTATTCCTCCAAGCCACTCAGGGCAGCTTTTGTGGGAATTATGCTATTTTATATCCTCACAACAACCTTGACAGGTAAGCGAGGATAAAAGATAATGACAGTGAGCTTTGTGATTGTGTGAGCTCCTTGAGACAGGGACAGAGTTTATTATAAAGTGGCATGCACAGAGATGGTTCTACATAATAAAGGCTGAGCTGGATTTGAACGCTGGTGAACGCCAGCGGGTGGCGCAGTGGGTTAAACCGCTGAACCATGAGCTGTCGATCGAAAGGTCGGCAGTTCGAATCCGCGACGGGGTGAGCGCTCGTTGCTTGGCCAGCTCCTGCCAACCTAGCAGTTCCAAAGCATGTCAATGCGAGTAGATAAATAGGTACCGCTTGCGGGAAGGTAAACAGCGCTCCGTGTTCCAGCCACATGCTACGCGCTGCTGCGGCAAGGAGAGTCATGCCGGCCACATGACCATGGAGGCGTCTTCGGACAACGCTGGCTCTTCGGCTTTGAAATGAGGATGAGCACCACACCCTAGAGTCGGACACGACTGGACTTAATTGTCAGGGGTCCCCTTTACCTTCCCTGTCAGAAGTACAGCACTCGGTCCCTAATACCACACTGGCCTTCAGCTCACTGGGCTTGTGGAAGCCAGACTGTTCCAGCAGACTGCACTAGTGGGTCAGGTACATGTCTCCCTGCCTTGACAGCTCCTTCACCTTGCCTCTTGTAGGGGCTGCCTCTGTGCAAGGAAGCACCCATGCTGTACTTACACACGCAAGATGTTCTCTGTCACATTCAGTTCTTTGCTGATCCCTCCTTTGCGGGGCTCTGGGTCTGGGGCCAAGGAGCCCAGTGCAATCCGGGCTAGCGACGACGATGGGAAAGGAACGCTGAGCTCACTGGCATGAAGCGTTGTCATAAGGAATATAAGACTTACAGAAGCGCATGGGAAAGCTTCCCACCCTCCTTACAACAAAGACTTCCCACCCTTTGACAGCACCTACACAAGATCGCCTACCTGTAATTCAGCAGAGGTATTAATCCCTCATTTTGTACTTGTAAACATAGCTCAGAATTTCCATTTTTCATCCCTAGCCATGCCCTGTTGCCACGTTTTAATCACCCCAACTGCAAGTACAACAGGATTCTGTAGTTATTATTAAAGAGCACTGTAAGGGGCAATGTCTCCACATGAAGCAAGTCTCCAGTACGTGCCCACAGACAGAGGCTCTGGCTCCTCTTTGACTAACTGCAATTATTCCAGCCACACTTCCCGGCCGCAGCAGCCTTAATCTTTCTCAGGCCCAAGACACACACGCCAACACAGGGCCTGCTTGCTTCTCTTTATTTCTGTTGACACCCATCTGTTATCATTTTCCTCCTTCTCCCTGCCTCTAGGAGGGCCAGTCGCAAAAACAAGAGAACAGCCAGGGCTTCTCTACTTTCACCGTGCAAAAGCGGAAGTTTAAACACACGCGCTTCAAAACCAACTGCAACCCGTCCCTGCAGCACAGTTGGAAGCCACCGCCCCCGATGAATAATGACTCTTTCTCCTGTTTATTTACTTTTTTCAAGCAGGCTGCAAGACAGGGCGGTTTACATAAAAAGCCTCACGCAGCATCGCCTCACACCCAGGAAGAGTAGTAATAATAAGCAAGGATGACTCTTTTTTGCAATATAGGGCCCTCCTCTTGCGTCCCCTTGCAAAAGGATGGCCGCCTCTCACCCCACAAACCTTCTTCGATTGGAAGAAAGTGGGGCGGGGGGCCGGCGCCCCCTCCAAGCACCCCGCCCCGCATGCCCCTTTCTCATCCAGATCTTTTCTGGATACAAGGCAAGGCCAACACCGCGCGCAGGGATCACTCCAGTCGCCGCGCTTCCTTCCATGGTAGAAGCATCAAATCCTCCCGATTTGGGCAAGCAGGCGGTAGACAGACCACGTGGGGCGAGAGAAGGCGGAGCTGGAGAGAAGCCGCGCGCCCCCTGGCTGTCGGATTCATTGCAGGTGCAGCAACCGAGGAAACCGGGGGAAGAAAAAGAGCGGCGCGTCTCAGACGCTTGGAACGGAGACGCGTGTTCTGTCGGCTTGTTGTAACCACGTGCATGTTTCAAACATACGGATTTTCACGAGGACGGGCTGTCACTGACTGCGTGAGCAGGGGCTGGAGGACAAGTCATTGATCTTGCAAGTCATTTTCGTGGTACTAAAGGACAGGTTCATTAATTCACATACGTGCACGTTCTGCCGTAAGGACGGCAGCATCGGAAACGCCAGGTTGACACGTGTTGCACCTCTTGCGTGTACTAACCTGGAATTTTCAGCCTTCCAAAAATGAGCAACGGGAGAAGAGAGGTTAAAACATAAATGTCTGTTTATTTGCTGTTTTTAAAAACAAGAGTTTACTAAAAAAAAAATAACTGCAGTAAAAGGTGAAGCCTTCTGTCACAGTCACAGACAGAACTTTTGGATCACCTCGAATACCATGATCTCGTTTACACATGCATGTTCATCACTTGAAGTGTTGCAGGTGTGAATCAGCCATCACAGAAGCAAGTTCCTACAACATTGATTGCAGAAAGAATTGTCCTTTCAACTGCAATGTTTTTATTTATTCATTCACTGATTTATGCATTTTTTCTAAAAAAAACTACCTTTCCCTGTTAAAAACAGGCACAGAATAGCCAACCTTGCAATGTGCTTCCAATCACTGTGCTGGTTCACATATGCATATCCATCACTTGATGACTGGCTGTTGAGAAAAAAAATATTGCCTTTAAGATAAATGTGAGAGTTCAGTGTGCAGTGTCAGAGATCTATGATGGCCCATTCTCACATGCAACTCTGCAGCGGATATTACAACCTCAAGGGCTGGACATGCACGTGTGAATCAGCCCACAGATTAAATACCTGTCCCAGAAGCTGAATTCCCATTGCGTGTGAATCTGGCAAGTTCTTATTTTGGACTGGAAGTGCAGAGATATGGGATCATTTTGTGTTTTTCAAAATGCTTGCTTTTGTTTTAGAGGTTCTCCTGAACAAAATACACACACTCCAACTTGCAATGACATCTTTTGAACAGAAGAGGATATAGATTTTTAAAAATGTAACAGTTTACATAGAAATGTGTTATCTTTGTTTTTAACCAGAAAGCACCTTCCTTCAAACACCATCTGTCTTTTTTTCCCCCTGGGACCAAACTGTCGGTGACTCTGAGCCGCCAGTGCCTTTCCATGTTCAAAAAACACTTCCCAGCATGTTAGGAAGTGTGTGCCAAGTCTTTTCTCATCATCTGACACTGCTAGCCAACTGGGACGATGACAGAGTCACCACATCCTGTGCCTTTAACAGCTCTGTGGCAGGCAGCAATCCAACAGACACAGCTCTTGCTGGCATAAAGAGGTAACATTTGAGAAAGCTGTTTAGGACCGAATTCATGCTTGTTGTGAGGCTGTTAAAAGGTGCTGGAGGTGGTAAGAGCACCACCAATGCCAAAGTCCATTATTGAGAATCATAAATGTCACAATACTGCCACTGACTTAACATGTAAATCCTAAACATATACTGTATACTTGAGGCCAATCCACACATATACTGTATGCACCTCACTTGATTTCTGTAACCTTGATTACTGCATACTTGCAACCGAAGGCCCGAACTGACTCCTTAAAAAGCATTGGGCTGGGGGTGATCCCAAGAATCTGTTTGTAATGCTGTATCTTTTGATGGTCCATTCACACAAGCAAGTTATTACTTGAAGTTACAGTCCTCAAGTGATGAAGGCACACGAGTGACTCAGCTCTCTATGACTGACTGCCCCTGAATGTGTGAATCAACTCTTCTGAAAAACTTTGTGTACAGAGGTGTTGCATATGCAAGTTTTTACTGTAATTCACACACTACAGTTCTCACACTATGAATCAGCGTATGTGAACCAGCCCTTGATTCTCTACTAAACGTGTGAATCAGCTCTTATGTGAAATCTGTTTGACAGGATGCGATGCAACAAAGTTCCAGCCACGCTGTTTGATCTACAATAGATCTACAATTTGTATTGTATTTTCTTTTCTGTTGTAAGCCGCCTTGGGTCCCTTCAGGGAGAAAGGCGGGGTTAAAATACTGTAAATAAATAAATAAATAAAATAGCTCATGTGTATATACAAGTTCCCACTGATGCTACTGATATACATGCAAGACTTACTTCTAAATAAATAGTTTGAAAAGTTACTGGCTTTTCCTGACTCATGCAGTCCGTGCATTCTAGTGATACTTTGATGCAAAACAAACCTGACCTCAGTAATAATTTAATCCAGCAAATAGATTGTAATTGCATTAAATTTATTTATTCATTTGCCTTATTTGTATTTGTCTTTGAGATACCGAGCACTTCAGGACATATTACAGCTTCCTTTTGAAGCTTCCACCCTCCAACCCCCCCACCCCCACCCCAAAAGCACAAGGACTGAAAGTCACTTTTTTTTTGTAAAAGTCAAGACTTAAAAAATCAGAAACAGCTCACAATACATATGCATTTGGTGGAGGTTCTGCTCCTACAGCCCTCCTTTTCATTTTGATATTTGATTCTCAACAAGGGGAAAAAAAAAACTATTATCCACCTCTGAGGGGCATTCCATACCCAAGACCCAATGTTAAAATCTTAAGAACACCTCTACTGGTTCAGATCAAAAGGTCCATCAATGTAGTCCAGCATCCTGTTTCCAACAGTGCCTAGCAAGATGTTTCCAGAAGCCCACAAACAGGGCTTGATGGCTACAACCCTCTCCCCTTATTTGCCCCCCAGAAACTGGTATTCAGTCAGAGGTATACTGCACCTGAATAGAGAGGCTCCATTTAGCTATCATGGCTATTAGCCACCTATTGACATATCAAGAGTAACTCACATCCTCGCTACTCTTCCACCACCACTGAGCTGGGTAAAATGTTCTGCTTCATTCCGAGTGCAAGATTCCCTACTGCAACCCTTGCAGGAATATACAACCAATCCGAATATTGCAATGGCTAGAATTTCTAACCCTTGAGATGCAGGCCTCAGCCCAGAACCTCTTTTGAATGCTTAGGAAAATCTGAAGAACTCAAACAAAGCGTGCCTCTCTCAACAAACGCCAGCAGCCCAGGTTTTCATCTCTGCACTGCAAGCATAGCTCATCTACACACATCTGGAGCGGAGCACAGAGCACCCACAGAGGTATCAGCTCAGCACTGCATAGCCCAGAGGTGGCCTTTCAACATGGATGCTCCTGGCCCTTTAAATAGGTTGCATAGGTGAGGGCATTTCAGCAGGTGCAGCTGCTTTAACAGCACCATCAGCAATTGCAGCTGCCAAGATTCTGTCTTCTACACAACTCTTAAGAACGCAGAGGCCCTAATAGTGGAAGGTTGGCCACTCCCGATATTGCCGGTAGTTTTATTTTGGAAGATCACCACCAAAAGCTACATACCTGTCCTAGGACTATTTTTGTGAGTGGCAGCCCAGAGGCCTAAAGTGGGTCCTAGTGTAGCCCCTTTAGCATGCACACCCACTGCTGTTCTCCAGCCCTACTTTCAAAGGGTTCCTTACATCATCCAACCCGTGTGAAGAAAGGTAGAGGCTCCCTAGAGCCACTACTAGGAAGAAAGGGTTTTTTTTTTTTTTTTAAAGAACCCACTGCCTGTAACTTAGCTCACATGGGTTAGTAGGCAGAGCCAAAGTTGCTGGCTCTTCCATTTCATTATGGAAGAGGTGCCATAGGTTGTGAATAGGCTGTGGTGCCATAGGGCCAGGAGAAATTCCATGGGCTACTTCTTCTCTCCCCACAACTCCTGCTGCCACTGCTAGGTAAAGGTAAAGGTATCCCCTGACAATTAAGTCCAGTCGTGTCCGACTCTAGGGTGTGGTACTCATCTCCCTTTCAAAGCCGAAGAGCCAGCGTTGTCCGAAGACGCCTCCGTGGTCATGTGGCCGGTGTGACTCTCCTTGCCGCAGCGCGTAGCATGCAGCTGGAACACGAGCGCTGTTTACCTTCCTACAAGCAGTACCTATTTATCTACTCGCATTGACATGCTTTGGAACTGCTAGGTTGGCAGGAGCTGGCCAAGCAATGAGCGCTCACCCCGTCGCGGGAATCGAACTGCCAACCTTTCCATCGACAGCTTATGGTTCAGCGGTTTAACCTGCTGCGCCACCCGCTGCCACTGCTACTCTCTCCCTAACTGCCTTATCCGTCTAAATCCAGTTTCCCCCCATTTCTCCCTAAACTAGACTGCAGCTGCTACTCCCCCCCCACCGCTTCATTCCACGATTTCCAAGCTCCCCAACTTTGCATCCCTGCCAACTATGCTGCCGCCTCAGACTCCTTTAGCCTAACCGTGAGCCTGGGAGAGGAGTTTTGTTTGTTTTAATATGAAATGTATGATATTCTAAAATGTATGTCAGTTAATGGCCTGTGCCTTAATAAAAGGAACCTGAACTGCTGACGTTTTACTCCATGAGAATCACATTAAGGAATAATTTACATAGTCTAGCCCAATGTTTCCCAAACTTTTTTGACGTGCAGCTCCCTTGACCGTTGGTGGTCATGGACTGCGGCTCCCCATGATGATGCCTGCCAGTTGGCATTGCACTGTATTCCGAGAGGATTCCGTGGCACTCCGCGGCTCCCCTGGCTGGTTTCTGCGGCCCACACCTCCCAGTTTGGGAACCACTGGTCTAGCCTGTTCAGTGTCTAAATCTGAGAGAGCACAGACTCATAATATTACACTATCGCCAGTCTCTAGGATTAATAATGCAAGTTGGAGATACTTTGATGTAGATACTCCAGTCAATGTGAACTATACATGCGTTTCCTTAAAAAGAAAAACCTAGCAAGTTTCTCAACTCTGAAACCGGCACAATAGCAGAGATCCATTAGTAAATTTCCTGGTTGCAGTTTGGGAGAAAGGAGAGTTTAACCCTTTATCCTATGCCATTGTCCAGATGTCAATGACCCGCCTCCAAGCTATTATGATCCTCCCAGTCGCAAACACACAGGCACAATATAGGGAACGCTTATAATGAGGAGCTCATAATGGGGGTGGGGGTGGGAATAGATTTAGATCTGGAAAATGACATGGAGTGAAAAGGGTTAAACTCCCCCCTCCCACACTGCTGCTACTCCAATCAAACTGGGGGGGGGGGGGGAGAAGAGGCCAGGAAAGTTGATCACAGACTCCATCAAATCTGTTTGAGTACACAGTTCTGCACACAAGATATATTTGTTTTGTTTGCACACACACGTTGACTGCAGAATCATCGAATGCCTCCAGTCTGACATTTGATCTCTTTCAAGTCTATGAACCTCGGTACCTAGGACTAGGCACTTGACCACCAGCTGGAAACATCACACAAGCCCATTTTAACCATTATCTAGTAGAAAGTCACATTTCTGTTATACAAAAATTAACCATCTCCGCAGATTTTGCATTTGCGATGTCCTGAAGACGGAGAATCTACTACACGGTTCGCCTGAATGCTTCATGTATATAGATCTGTGTGTCAAAAGCATCTCTTACACATCCTAAAGAAGAATCAAGGGTGCATTGAGCAAGAAGATCTGTTTTTCCTTGAAGGTATGGATCATTTTGTAACTCACAGAATGACTCTCTCCGATTTTGGTATTATCAGAACAGTACTGATCTAACAAGTATGTTGAATGTCATGCTGCTTCAGCGATACAAGTACAGTGTTGGGGCATGGTTCCGGTATCTTGTATTTTGAAAAACCTGGATGTAAACTGTAATACAACTGAAGTTTGTCTCATCTAATGATGCAAATTGCCCTGGGGACTTGGATCAACCTATTACTAAGGTTATAGATTGACACTGGAGAGAACGTTGATACCAAGGTTCTCAAATGTGTATTTTAAGTTTGTATTCCAGTTTGATCTTCCGCCTGTGAAATCTGGTGAGCTCTAAGGCTGGGTTGGTCTTTGGCTAAAACAATAAATATGAATCTAGTGGAAGCAACCGGGCACTGATAATGAACAAGAAAATCATGTCAAAACACAGCTGTCCCCAACCCCAGAGGTAGCTCCACCTTTCAATACTGGGCAAATGATCTCTATCAACATTACCCTGCACTTCAGCGGAACACACTAGACAGAGCAGATGAGTCTCACCCATCATCACCACCTTTAATAGACGGGGAGTGGTTACAGATGCTCAACGCCCTTTTAACGGCAGTCCAGAAGGATCACTCCCATTAAGCCCCAAGCTGGGCCCTGCCCAGGGGCTCTGTGTCCAAAGGGGCAGTCAGGGCTCAGTCCCCAAGTTCAGCAGCTAATCCAGAAAGCCCATTTCTACAGCCTCAGCCACCTCAGGGTGAAGCAAGCGTGTAGCCAAGCGCTCAATGTCATCCAAACTCAGCAATCGAAGGCTCCGCTCATAATCCTAGAGAAGAGAGGAGAAGAAAATGTAACACAGGGCAGAAACACAGCCAGACATTTTGTGGTGAGGAGGCTTAAGGGTACGCTGGTGTGTGGGGAAAAGCAAGGAGGGAAATCAGTAGAAACCAGCTAGCCCAACAGATTTCATAATATCCAGTATTAATAAAATAATGTATCCCCACTTGGAAACCAGAGATGGAGGTCATACATTTTTTTATTACAGGGGACAGATCAGGAGCTCACCAAGATAGTGGCTAAATATCTTTATTTGGTCTTCTGCCGTCGAAGTGTACTGCAGACATCTAGCCTTACTTTACACCCCAGGTGTAAAAATAGACTGTTTTCTATTTCTTTCGGTAGCTTTCATGGCCCGCTAGTAACCAACAGTGTTCAGGGAATACGGGAATCGATGCCATGTATATAAAAAACTTGAACTTTTAATAAACTTCAAAGCCGTTTGCGGGTTTCCGTTCCAGGCAGCCGAATACGGAGTAAGATTATCATAAAATCCAAGGAATAGTCCTACGTTTCGTTCCACAGCTAGGAACCTCTTCATGGGATCAATCTAAGAAGATTGCAGGGTGATACTGTCCTTAATTCACCCCGTCTTTATAAACCTAAAAGCGCGGGAAGGAACGATCAAGCAGCTGTCAAAGATTAAAGCGGAAGTGGCTGAGTTCGCAGCGCGCACCAGCTGTCAGTTGTATAGTTTTTTATATACATGGCATCGACTCCCGTATTCCCTGAACACTGTTGGAGACTGTTTTCTCTTCTCTTCTTTTGGCCAGTGACTTGTGCCACTGGAGTGATGGTGACTGTGCATTGGTGTATTTGTTTTGGGATGTGTGTTTGTGATGCCAATAAAGGTTTGATGACGATGATGATGAATAAAATAAAGTTAACTTTTACAAAAAGTGGCAAGTGCTTTTCAATTATCCCAGTGCCTTCAAAAGGCAAAGCCAATGCAATCCTTGGAATACAGCAACGGATTTTAATTAGGGAGTTTACAGTCAACAATCCCTACTCTGCCAATTGGACAGGCCTGGGTAGTTACTATGACTGGCTCATATATGTATGATGTGGACAACTGCAACATCAAGTGACGACTTGCATGTACCAAGACAGATCTGACATCACAGACAGAACTTTCACTCCCTCTTGCATGCAAAGGTTTGCAGTGTTAGTCATCAACTGATGTGAAGTCAGGTGGGTGGGTGTTCGGGTTCCTCCGTCCATCAAAGAACTGAAGGTTATCTCAAAGGGTTGTTGGGAGGTTGACTGAGAAAAAGGTTGCAAAAATGTTTTGCAAAGTGAAACTGCAGACCCACCTGCTCGGGATTAAGCCTCATTGAACTCAGTGGGATTTATTTTTAAGTAAAAGCATTTATAATTATGCTGCACAAGTGCTAGAAAGAATTTACAGGAAAAACTTGAGGGAATTGCCACCCTCCTTCCCCTGCAGTTTCTGTATGAGAAGTTACCTTCTGCAGTTGCTCCATCACCTTCTCAGCATCAGTCACACTAAAATGCTTGCCCAGGACTTGGGCCAGTGTGTGCCAGACGACAGGATTTTGTGGGGGACCAGCTCTACGACCAGGTTCCTCAGGCGATGCCTTCTCTGGTGGCTTGATCACAAGGTTGAGCTTCGACTCAGGCCCAATAGAGTAATCAGAAAGACTGTGTTCATCTGGGAAAGACGAAAAAGTCTGCTGAGAAGCCAGTTACCAGCTGGGGAAGAATCCGTACATTTGGTGATGGATACAACAGCCACTTGGCAGGAATGTTCAACGCTTCCCCATCAACAGCCATTCTTTGACATGAGAGCTGCAATTCTTTATCGAATAAGTTAAAGAACTAGGGTTTGCCACCTTCCTAGCTTGGTACCATACTGGAAGTGTTTGCTGTAGATAAGCACACCTCAAAAGGCAAAGATTCTCAATGTCTTTTATGAAATAGGCATTTACGTTGTAGCTCATTCAAAATAGCTTATTTCCTACTGTCCTGGAACATCCAGTTCCACAATGATACAAGCAGAGCTGTCTGTGGGGTACTGGCAAAACACAGGAGATTACTCTTTTCCACAATAGGTACTGCTAACCTGCAGAATTTGCTGCTATGGGGCTCAAGGCTAACACACACAAATGGGTTTAAAAGAAATGGAAAAACCCCATACAGAGCAATGGGCTGAGATTCTCAGAAGGTACGAGGGCAGTGAAAAGAAGTTACCATTTTTATGTAGCAAACCTTTCATAGGGTTGCAGTTATAACAAAATATACTGCTATTAGACCTCTTATAGGCGGGGGGGGGGGGGGAAGAGTACCGCATTTCTATTTCATGAACACACACTGACACTGTGTTACACATACTACATACAAGTAATTCACCCCCACTATGCCTTCCACCATCTTGCTGTCATTTGCAAATACCCAAGCTGACCTCATTGGCCCTGTAAGAACACAAAAAGAATCCTGCTGGGTCAGACCGAGGTTCCACAAAGGCCAGCAGCCTGTTTCCCACACTGCTCAACCAGGCACCTCTGGGAAACCCACAAGCAGGACATGTAGGCAAATAGCCCTTTCATATGGCTGCTTCTCAGCAGCTGGTATTTAGAGCCAAACTGCTGCTGCTGCTGAACGGGTAATTAACATACAGCCATCAAGCAGGAAAGTTGGGGTATCAGTCATTTAAATAAAATAACCATTGAAAGACATATCCACTTCTGCCCCCCCCCCCCCCCGAACTGGCTACATAGCCAGTGTTTTGATAGGGTCAATCAAAAGGCAGAGCGCCACAAGCACAGCAGCTGCAAGTCATACACATTGCCCCCAAAATGATCACTACATGTAGTGCCAGTTTTCAGAGATTGTCAGAAGTGGCTACTCCACTTGGCCACATGCTTGCTTCACACTGAGGCTGATTAACTATGGAACTTGTAGACTGAGTCTTATAGCCTTTTAAGGAGTTTCTCTTGAACCCTCTGTATCAAACAAGGTTTAAAAAAAACCCAAAACGATTGGTCCAACTATTCTTACAGCTGGTAACTAAGGAGCTCACATTGCCCTTAAAGGAAGCCATCAGTGGGTTTCAGAATTAATGCAACCCTGCCTCCTATCCTAGACAAGCTGGCCACTGTTCACCCATCCCCAACTGTCTATTTATTAATCATTGGCACCCACCTGCAAGAGCCTTGCCTTTGAAAAGCAGGCGCTGCTGGGACACTGGGACATTCAGCTTCTCCGAAACCAGGCGTTTCAGAGAGGAGATGCGCTCATCCGGGGAGACCTGCAAAGCAAGAGGATGGCAAGACAGAGGTTAGGCTGACAAACGTACTGGTTCAGACAAACGGACAGAGGTTAGGCCAACAGGTTCCAGGGAGGGGTCTTCATATTCCCAAGACTACAGGCCCTTATCAAACACAGAACTAGTAAAGTTCTCACAGGAAACTAGTTTCGTCCCTTGCCTAATGCTGGATATTTGCTGCTTAAAGATTCCCTCACCAGATACCTGCTTACCCACCCACCACCTCACTAGGAAGCTTGCTTCACTGGCAAATTGCTCCAGCATAAACAATGTTTTTGGTATTTAAATTTTGGTTGCCAACATTTGTTCTAGCACAACTCCTGTGCAATTAACAGCTGCACAGACAACACTTACACATCAGGGATGCCAGTTTGTCAGCATTAAGAGATTTTCTGCCTGTTATGCAGCCATAAAATAATACTAGCTATTTATATATAGGCTTACCAGATCTCCAACCGGGACAGAGTGCTAGACCTTTAGGAGAAAGAATGTGGGCAGGTGTAGCTTGTTAAATCTTAGAGCACAATCCTAGGCATGTCTACTCAGAAGCAAGCCCCATTGTGTTCAGAGTAGACATGCCTAGGATTGTGCTCTAGGACTTAACAAGCTACACCTGCCCACATTCCTTCTCCTAAAGGTCTAGCACTCTGTCCCGGTTGGAGATCTGGTAAGCCTATTTATATAGCACTTCCAGCATGAAGTTTGTCCTCCCCCACCCCTCCTTTCCATATGCCCATGAAAGAGGCATATGAAAGAGCTGGCATTAGACTACTAGAAGAAAATCTGGTTTATGAATTAGAAGTTAAAGTCTCAGTTTACTTATGAGCTCACCAAATCCCTTTGGTAACCCACTCTCAGTTTCAGTGCCCTACCTGTAACATAGGCAATTAACAAAGGCTTGTCTCATTCGGTGAGGACTACCAGATTAATGAAATAATCTGAGTATGCTGGAAAAGCACCGTATCGCTACCATGTGTGGTTAGTATTTTAAAAATGAGAGAGACTTGGGGTCAAAGCCTACTTAGAAGGAAGTCATATCTTTTGTCCTGGAAGCCTTAAACCTAAAGCGCACAGGGAGCTCGTTGCAATTACAGTCCTCTTTTATGAAAGGAAGGCATACTGCCCATGGTCAGAGAGATACACTCTTCTTTATATTATCTGTGTCCCAGGCTTAGCACGTTCCAAGGCACAGTCCAGTCCTTCAAAGAGACAGACAAAAAGAGCAGAAAAACCCACTCTGGAGCCCATCTGACTGAACCAAGGTTTGTACTGCCAAGCCTACCCGGGCCACAGCCGCCCTCCACTCACTGCCACTCAGGAACTGCTCACTCAAGGAATCCCCTCGCTCGCAGCTGGACGGTCCAGGGCCAAATAGGCTGTGTCCTTACAAGCGTTGCCTCTCATTTTACACTCTGGACTTGGGAGGGGTCACATCCAGGCACACACACACCCAACTAATTCGGGCCTCAGCCCTTGACCCAGCACCCGGAAGAAAGGCAGGATACCTGGAGGCTGCATTCCCGGCCCTGGAGTGCCTTCACCGTAAGCAGCATCTCGGGATCCCGCAGCCCTGAAAGCCGAACGGCCCCTTTAACTGAACCATAGACTCCTGGAGGAACCACTGATGATAGAACAGCCCAGTGTGCGGGGCTGGGGGGAAACTATAAAGGTGAAAAAGAGCCCCCGCAGTCTCCCATCTCTATGAGAGCCGCGCGTTAATTTATCATAGAAAGAAGGGCTAGAAAGGCGGAACCTGCCTTTATAGGCGGAACGGAAATCCCATAGCACTAAGAAGACCGGAAAGCGGAACTTCATCGCGGTCGAGTACGTCAAATCCGAAAGTCACTTACCATAGAGAGGAAAGGGGAGCGTTCGTGCTACAGCGGCAGTTGGAGTCATAGAGGTAGAAAACGGTTAGGTTCCGGCTGCAAAGCGAGACCGAGACTGGGTCAGGACAGGAGGACCAGAGCAGTAAGAGTTTCTTTTGCAGCTAGGGGCTACGGTTTCAACGACTGAGCGCCCAATCCTATGCATGACTACAGAAGTAAGCCACATTATAGTCAATAGGGCTTACTTCCAACTGTCGATAGGATTGCAGCCTTAAGCAGGGTTAGAAGCTCCCTCCTGTCTATCCCTATCTCCAAATAGCTAGGCAAAGATGCAATTCGTTTTCTGACAGGGGTCCTGTGCCTTTAAAATAGTGCTGGCATCAGGTTCCCCTGGGGCCCGCCCCTAGGGCAAAGCTTTGCATTGGGGGGCCCTTGACACGCACCCCCAACTACCCCCTGATGGCACGATGGGCACTGTCACTGGTACTGAGAGTTGAGGGGTTGGTGTGACCAGGTGGGCTCTCGGCATAGACTCTCTCTTGACCAGTGCCCAACGTAGCTGACCCCTGATGCCTTAAAGCCCTGGACAGAAATCTGACAGATGGACATCTGTAACAGAATGTCTGTTCTGTGAAGATGGAACAATTTTTCATGACTGTAGCAGGGAGTGCCAGTTTCTGTACTTGTTTTCAATCGGCTTGTGTTATACTGATGATACTCCTATCGGAGTATATTGGTAGCAGTTCCTAACTTGCTATAACTAGCTGATCTGTTTTCATAGGCAATTTGTATATATCACTATTCCAGCTATTACTATTAGCCTCATAATTTCGTCTAATTTAGTATTTTATAGATTTCTCCCAGTTAGGCTGTCATTCCACCCTCAGATGCAAAACTAGGGAAATACATCTTTTAGACCCAGGCCAGAGAAAATGAGTGCTACTAAAATTAAGTGAACACGGTAGTCACAATTAATGTAAATTTCATCAATTTCAATGGGATTTAAAAATGCAACTATTTATTTTCTGGACTGGGATCATGTTCAGATTAAATTGAAGATAAAAGCAATTTTTTGGTGCTTTGTGATATCTCAGTTATTTTAAGGATTCATTAGAAGTCTCTTTTTAAATTGTAATGTGTTTATACATGTTGATGTTATAGCTTTTATCTTGTAATATAACCCACTTTGAGGGGAAAACTTTGAAAATATTAAATATTTTTTTAAATAAAAGTAATAAAATATAGTCGCTTTACATTTCTTCAAATACAGAATTCATTGGAAGAACTTTATATATGTAGGTTTTAGTGGACTTTATTCATAATGCCTACTATTGTTTGAGATTTATAAATTTATTTCCTTAAAGTTAAAAAAAAGTTTTCTAAAACTTCTAGCAGCCAATACAGTTTCTCAAACTAATTAAAAGTGTAGTTTGTTGCACAAAAGAAGACCTGGTATTTTATATCTGGATATAATTTTGATATACTAGCAAAATTATGATGAAAAGCATCATTATTATGAAAAGCGTCTGTCTTGTATAGTGCAAGGACCCTTCGAGGGCACATTTGTATCTCTGTGCAGAGACCCACTTATTTATGTACTTGAAATATTTATATCCTGCTTACCAACCAAAGCTCTCAAGGCAGCTTACAATATATTTACATATCCCGGATTTTAGAATTCCTCACTGAACGAGACTTTCTCTTCCAAGCTACTAAGGATGTCTCATGTGGCTCCAAGCTACTAAGGATGTCTCATGTGGCTCCTAGTATCAGGTGGTAGTGACACAAGAGGCACTGGCAGGGCAGGGGGGTGAAGAGACATAGATATTTACAAGCCATTCTCCAGTCATCAGATGTTCCAGCTGACATTCTGCTGCTGAATCCCTGGACCATGCCAGGTCTTGTAGGAAATAAGCTTCGTCAGCGAAGCCCTAGCCATCCAAAGTCAGGGAGGGCACTGCAACAATGTCCTGAAGTGCAACACTTCAGTTGTCGCTACAAGGGTGAAATGTGTTATTATTTATATTATAATAACATGCACACGATCCTTTACGATAGATGAGAGGATAGGTCCCTGCCCCGAGGAGCTCACAAACTAGAAATAGACACAACAGAGGAGAGGGAGTGGTGGCAGGGTAATCGGGGGAAGAATATGCACTACAGTAATTCCGTATATGCGTACTTGGTTGCAGTAAGATAATAGAACTAAGGAGTTGTGCCAAATGTGTGTTTTGAGGAGAGATTTGAAAAGAGTAAACAAGGATTCGTAGGGCAGGTGATCTGAGAGGAAATTCCAGACATCAGAGGCAGGAAGGAAAAAAGGAGGAAGACATTTGAGGGAGCAGGAGAGCTTTGGATGGCTGAGGGTGATAGAGCCGGAGGAACAAAGAGCAACGACGTTCTTCTACATTCTTTTCAGACCGGATTTTCAGTGACTATCACCACCTTGATAGTGGAACTTCCAGGAAACACTTAGCAGCATGTGCTCACCTTTGCTGAGAATGTTGCTGACATACATAAAAGAGGACCTAAGTAAACGTTCAATGGCATAAGTCCCACCTTTGCACTAAATCATAGGTGGCCAACCCATGGCACGGGTGCCACTTAGTGGCATGCCAAGCCTTTTGAGTGGAGTGGAGTCCTTCATGGATCATTGCCTCTCCTTCATGGATCATTGCCTTGTCGTGGCGAAGGGGCTTGCGTAACTCAATGAAGCCATGAGCTATGCCGTGCAGGGACACCCAAGACGGACAGGTCGTAGCAGAGAGTTCTGACTAAAAGTGATCCACTGGAGAAGGAAATGGCAACCCACTCCAGTAACCTTGCCAAGAAAATACCATGAACAGTACCAAAAGGCTAAAAGATATGACGCCGGAAGATGAGCCCCTCAGGTCGGAAGGTGTCCAATATGCTACTGAGGAAGAGCGGAGGAATATTCCAAGTAGACCCAGAAAGAGTGAAGCGGCTGGGCCAAAGCCAATAGGACGTCCAGCTGTGGATGTGTCTGAGGTTGAAAGGAAAATCCAATGCTGCAAGGAGCAATACTGCTTAGGAACATGGAATGTGAGGTCTATGAATCAAGGCAAGCTAGATGTGGTCAAAAATGAGATGATAAGATTGAACATTGACATCTTGGGAATCAGCGAACTAAAATGGACGGGCATGGGCGAATTTAAGTCAGGTGACCATCATATCTACTACTGTGGGCATGAATCCCTTAGAAGAAATGGAGTAGCTCTCATAGTCAATAAAAGAGTGGGAAAGGCAGTACTGGGGTGCAACCTCAAAAACGACAGAATGATTTCAGTTCGAATCCAAGGCAAACCATTCAACATTACAGTAATCCAAGTGTATGCCCCAACCACTGATGCCGAAGAAGATGAAGTTGACCGGTTCTATGAAGACCTACAACACCTTCTAGAACTAGCACCCAAAAAAGATGTCCTTTACATCATAGGAGACTGGAATGCTAAAGTAGGAAATCAAGAAATAAACGGAACAACAGGCAAGTTTGGCCTTGGAGTGCAAAATGAAGCAGGGCAAAGGCTAACGGAGTTCTGTCAAGAGAACACGCTGGTCATAGCAAACACTCTTTTCCAACAACACAAGAGGCGACTCTACACATGGACATCACCAGATGGTCAATACCGAAACCAGATAGATTATGTGCTTTGCAGCCAAAGATGGAGAAGCTCTATACAATCAGTAAAAACAAGACCTGGAGCTGACTGTGGCTCAGATCATGAGCTTCTTATTGCAAAATTCAGACTTAAACTGAAGAATGTAGGGAACACCACTAGACCAGTCAGATATGACCTAAACCATATCCCTTATGAGTATACAGTGGAGGTGAAGAATAGATTTAGGGCATTAGACCTGGTAGACAGAGTGCCTGAAGAACTATGGACGGAAGTTCGTAACATTGTACAGGAGGCAGCAACTAAAACCATCCCAAAGAAAAAGAAATGCAAGAAAGCAAAGTGGCTGTCAGATGAGGCTTTACAAATAGCTGTGGAAAGAAGGAATGCAAAAAGCAAGGGTGAAAGGGAAAGATATAAACAACTGAATGCAGAGTTCCAGAGAATAGCAAGGAGAGATAAGAAGGCCTTCTTAAATGAACAATGCAAGGAAATCGAGGAAAACAACAGAATGGGGAGGACTAGAGATCTCTTCAAGAAAATTGGAGATATCAAGGGAACGTTTTGTGCAAAGATGGGCATGATAAAGGACAAAAAAGGCAAGGACCTAACAGAAGCAGAAGAGATTAAGAAGAGATGGCAAGAATACACAGAAGAACTATACAAGAAAGATCTGAATGTTCCTGATGACCACGCTGGTGTGGTCACTGACCCAGAGCCGGACATCCTAGAGAGTGAAGTCAAGTGGGCCTCAGGTAGCATTACTAACAACAAAGCTAGTGGAGATGATAATATCCCAGCTGAGCTACTTAAAATCCTAAATGATGATGCTGTGAAAGTGCTGCACTCAATATGCCAACAAATTTGGAAAACTCAGCAGTGGCCAAAGGATTGGAAAAGGTCAGTTTACGTTCCAATTCCAAAGAAGGGCAGTGCCAAAGAGTGCTCAAACTACCGCACAATTGCACTCATTTCACATGCTAGCAAGGTTATGCTCAAAATCCTACAAGCTAGGCTTCAGCAGTACGTGGACCGAGAACTACCGGACGTACAAGCTGGGTTTCGAAGAGGCAGAGGAACTAGAGATCAAATTGCCAACATGCGCTGGATCATGGAGAAAGCACGAGAGTTCCAAAAAAACACCTACTTCTGCTTCATTGACTACGCAAAAGCCTTTGATTGTGTGGATCACAACAAACTGTGGCAAATTCTTAAAGAGATGGGGGTACCAGACCACCTTACCTGTCTCCTGAGAAACCTGTATGCGGGTCAAGAAGCAACAGTTCGAACCGGCCATGGAACAACTGATTGGTTCCAAATTGGGAAGGGAGTACGGCAAGGCTGTATATTGTCACCCTGCTTATTTAACTTATATGCAGAGTACATTATGAGAAATGCAGGGCTGAATGAATCACAAGCCGGAATCAAGATTGCCGGGAGAAATATCAACAACCTCAGATATGCAGACGATACCACCCTAATGGCAGAAAGTGAAGAAGAACTAAAGAGCCTCTTGATGAGAGTGAAAGAGGAGAGTGCAAAAGTTGGCTTGAAACTCAACATTAATAAAACTAAGATCATGGCATCTGGGCCCATCAATTCCTGGCAAATAGAAGGGGCAGAAATGGAAGCAGTAACAGATTTTACTTTTCTGGGCTCCAAGATCACTGCAGACGGAGACAGCAGCCATGAAATTAAAAGACGCTTACTCCTTGGAAGGAAAGCTATGGCAAACTTAGACAGCATAATAAAAAGCAGAGATATCACCATGCCAACAAAAGTTCGTATAGTCAGGGCGATGGTGTTCCCAGTAGCAATGTATGGGTGCGAGAGTTGGACCATAAGGAAGGCTGAGCGCCGAAGAATAGATGCTTTTGAACTGTGGTGCTGGAGAAGACTCCTGAGAGTCCCTTGGACTGCTAGGAGATCAAATCAGTCAATTCTAAATGAAATCAAGCCTGACTGTTCCCTGGAAGGACAGGTACTAAGGCTGAAACTCAAATATTTTGGCCACCTAATGCGAAGAGAGGACTCTCTGGAGAAGACGCTGATGCTGGGAAAGATTGAAGGCAAAAGGAGAAGGGGAAGGCCAAGGATGAGATGGTTAGACAGCATCACCGATGCAACAAACATGAAAATGAGCGAACTCAGGAAGATAGTGGAGGACAGGAAGGCCTGGCGGGATATGGTTCATGGGATCACGAAGGGTCGGACACGACTTAACGACTGAACAACAACAAGCCTTTTGAAGTGGCACGTGCCGCCGTTTCTGCCCAAGTCAAGTGTTGAAGTCCCTCTCTCTTTCTCAACCCCAGCGCACCTTTCCAAGCCTGTGGCACTAGAGGAGGTCTCTGTACCCCACTGCGCCTCATTCTTCTTGCACTGTCATGGTGCTTTAAATATTTTCATTAGCTTAGAAATATTTGTTTATTTAAGTGGCACGCTTAAGATTATCTACATAAAATGTGGCACATGGCGTGCAACGGGTTGGCCACCACTGCTCTAAATCTAAAACATGCTGCAGGTGTTCTAGATGGAACATTTGGTAGGGTAAAACCAAACTATTTTTTGTTTGTTTTTCCTGGTTGGTCTCTATGGCCATCCAGGGAGCTTCACAGCTGCATGGGGGAGTTGAACTCACATCTCACCAGTCCAAGCATATTCTATTCACCACACATGGATTAAATAACAAGGAAGAAGCAGTAAAGGGACTTGATCAGCTGCAGTCTTATTACCACAATTAGCTATGTCCCCAAAGATATTGCCACAGATGTCTGCCAGGAAGGCAGATAGTACTTTAAATAGGCCTTTGTAGAGAAGGGTGAAGTGTGCAGCTTACATTGCAGGCACTACAATGGTCTGGAACACATATTGATTTTGACCAAGACCATTGCTTCAGCAAATCAAGATGGCTTCAACATTAGGTACTGTATATGTAAATTCAGATTTGTGTCAGAGATATAGCTGCAAATTGCAACAATTTGTAAACACTGTATTTAATGTTTTAAAACATCAGTAAACTAGTGGTAACAAAGATTAACCAGTTCTGCATCTTAACATGGATGGGCTGTCCCATCCATGAGGCTATGACTGAGGAGGTCACCTAAGGCAGCACATTGGCAGGAAGTGCCTGTTTTGCTACTGCCTGCTCCTCCCACTTGTTGGATTCAAAAAGGAAGAGGCAGTGTGGAGGAGAGGAGAGTGGTGAGCTAGAGAGTCTCCCAGGACAGAGACACACTAGCCTAGCACTCTCCTCTCCTCCATACTGCCTTTCCCCTTCCATTCTCTCTTTCTTTTTAAAGCCAGGGAGGAATGGCAAAAAGGAGACTGGTGTGCTCTTGGGTAAGGGCGAACTTAGTACGGTGCATCACCTCAAGCACTGGAAGGTCTTGGGTCAGCCCTAGTCTGAGCAAGGACTGGGCTAGAAACTAGAACTGGATGTGTTATTGGTTTTTACATTCGTCTTCATCAGGCTCAACTGGAACTCTCCCAGAGCTGCCTCCATCAGTGATTATTGCAACAATTACAGTGGACCTTCAATTTAATGGGCTAATGAGGGGAAGGAGTGTCTGTTAATGCTGAAAGTCCGTTAAATCCAAATGCATTGAAGGCAATGGAGATGCTCATGCACAAAACATACATGACTAATTTTTAACAGAGCAGAAAATGTCCATTCTTTCCAAAGTGTGTTAAATTGAGGGTTCACTGTGTGTTACATTATGTAACTCCCCATCCTTTTTTTTCATTCTGTATCTAAGATTGTAAGCTGGAGGGCAAGTACTGTGCTTTTTAAACAAAACTTTTGTACAGTACCTAGAAAATACAGTACCTAAGCCGCCTTGAGTGCCCTCGGGAGAAAGGCGGGGTATAAATTCTTTAAATAATAAATAAATAAATAATGTAGGCACAATAACTATTTAGGCACTTTAATCATAATAAAATCATCACCTCTCAGAAGGTGCTTATGGAGTTTAGATGTGGACCATCTGAAATTCTGACCACCGGTATTTCAGAGAGAAAACTAATTTGGGTCTGGGAAAAAGTTCCACTGTTTTCAGTTCTTCAAATAAATGTTAGTATTTGTTGACATTGCCGAATCAGCTTTCAGTGTAGTGGCTAAAACATATACCTCTCTAGTTACCTAGATGGAGGGTGTCTTTACTTTTGTAAATTGAGGTAATTACTCAGTGTGATCTTATCTCATGGAAATTTCCCTATCGGCAGTGCTACTGCCAAGGTGTGCACGCATGCACAGGTGTGCTGGGCGGATTACATTCCACCTGCCTTGTCAAGTTAGATTAACCTTGCCCCCAAATTAATTCACCTCATTCCTTTGCATTCAGTACAGTCTCTTTGCCTCAGTGCCTGAGAAGGAGCAAATAATGAGTTTTTGTAAATAATTTGTTTGCTGACATGGTGGAGCTTAAGACTCTATATTTTTGAAGTCAGTATATTGGATAAATACTTTAAACGCAACAAGAAGGACTGAGAGATGGTGTTATTACATTTTTTTGTTTGATCAAACACCTCAGAAATTACAGTCATTACTCAAACCATAATGTCCAATCCTTAGTGTTTTTGTGTGAAATACTCCCCTGGACTTTCTGAAGCAGCTTTTCTGATGGGTCTTCAGAGGCACATTTGCCCATTCCCCTCTGGCCACCAGAAGTATTCTGCCTGAGGGAACCTTATAAATGTGGGTTCTTTTTCCATACAGGGTGATCATTAGTTACTGTTATGACAGTTTATTGCCTAAGGAGCTCACTGTGATCTGGGATGCACAGACCTCTGCTAAATGGGGCACCCTTCAAAAGATTCACATGTGGAAGGAGGGAGTCCAGAGAAGGAGGAAGGATTTTGTCTCAAAAGTAAAAAGTAAAGTTGGGTATAGATTAGAACCTTGCTTTTCACAATCACCAGCCTAGTTCCTCTTACCTCCAGCTAGCATAATATACTTTCAAATATGTGGCAGCTGTTCTGGTGCCTGATGAGACATGCTAACATGGGAGCATCTGCACATAACTAATGAGCTACAAGGATTTATATAAACTCAGCATGCTCTGCTCAGTACAGGAATATTCACTAGCTTGCAACCTACCAACACCAATTTGAAGACACACAGAGGGAGCTAAAGTGTATAGGGGACAGACAGACAGCAGTGTTTAAAATGAATATTGTGAGACTACAGCAGTTTCCACGTTATGACATTTTCCCTGGAGAAGCCAGTGGCATTCTTGCAACTTTGCAAATGGTTTTTGCACCTACTGGTTTTATCTCTGTATTCCTTTGCTTACTTAAAAACTTTTGCTCCCGCTGGTGATTCTCTCTCAATGGAATGGAGAGATCTTCTAAGATGACACCAGCAGTGCCCCCACTAACAATATTATTCCGCAAAGTTCAAAGCGGTTTACAGACAAAAGTCAAATACCGTATTGGTCTGAGTATAAGACTCACTTTTTTCTCCTAATTTAAGTTTTTAAACTAGGGCTGCGTCTTACAATCAGGCTGTTGCAATTTAATGCCAGTGATTTAATTAAATTTTTTTAATAGCACCAAACTTTAAGGGCGCGTCTTATAATCAGGTGCGTCTTATACTCGGGACAATATGGTAATTAAATGGCTCCCTGTCCCCAAAGGGCTCACAATCTAAAAAGATGCAGAACACCAGCAAACAGCCACTACAACAGACACTGTCAGCGCAATCTTCACGTGACGTAAGGATCCCAGGCCGCCCGCCAGATCCTGAGCTCCGCTGCGGGCAGGCACCCTGCAGCAGAAAGTCTACTCGGGGAAGGGGATGCTCGTCCCCTTCCCCGAGTGTAAACGGCGCTGGGGCCCATCGGCCTCCTCAGAATTCCGCCAGCTATTTTGCTGGCGGAAGTTGGAGGCCATGTAATGGCTTAGCCGATCGGCGGGGGACAAGATTCGGCCGAAGCCATCCACCCCCCCAATCGGCTGGGCCTATGGCTGGCCTCTGTTCCTAGTCGCACCGCCCGCCCCCCGTCCACTGGATCCTAACCTGGGTCTGGCGGCAGGCTGGCGAGTCCTCCGTCGGCAGAGCAGGGGAGGCTGGCCTTGCGCCGGCCTTCCCTGCTCGGAAGTAGATGCAAATGTGCCTTATGGCATGTTTGCAACGTCTTCGGCTGGCGGAACACTCAGGGTGTGTGTGTTAGTTATTCTCCCCCTGCTAAATATAAGAGGAGCACCACTTGAAAAGTGCCTCTTTGGCCAGTTAGCAGGGATAAATTTATAAAGCTCCCAAACTAGGTAGGGGTCCTTGTGATAGAGAGCTATATGGGAAGCAAATGGGATGGCCTTATGGGCCAGATTGAACTCTCAGGCAGCCAGTTGCCTACCCCTACCTTAAATCCTTTGCTTCCCCCCCCCCCCCATAGGTATTCTTGGCTATGAATCTGTCTTGGTCAAACATAAATCATTATGGAGCCATCATAAATTGTGTCATACCCAACCAACCCAAACATACGAAGGATCAGCCTGGCCTCCTACTTCCAACCTGGTCCCCTAAATTAGTGCCTAGATATCACAACAGCTACAGGTATCAAGACGTGCACACTTGCACAAGCAGTGTATCCAGTTCACAGCGCGAGGGTGTACAAACACGCAAGAAGCAAGGGCCTCATACAGACAATTACTATTTTAAATATTCCGAGCATATCAGCGTTTCTTCAACACACAATCTTCTTCCTTCTTGAATCTTCAGCTTGGAATAGGATATCCCAATACTCCCTTCACAGCAAGTAACAGTGACTGGAGAATGCTGCATTTTAAGGAGGACGCAGCTCCTTCTGCTAAGACCACAAATAGTTATTCCTAATCTTGGTACCACAGGCACTGTTCCTTTCATATCAGTTCCTCTAGTATGCTTAGAACTCCTGCTGGAACCTGGCTCTAATCTAAGTAACCCTAATGTCATTTTTTAACTGTGAACCCCACAGTAATAGGAACACTGCCTCCAAGGAATGTTTCATTGTGGTAAAATTCCAACATAAACATACCGGTATTTCAGTTCTGATCCCCAATAGGTTGTAAGGTAGGAGTGCTGGTAAAATTAATGCATATATATCCCTGAAGAGCATTAGATCTCAGTTGACATGGGATGCCCCAAGCAGGAGAGCAAAACACGACACCCAAGAAGTTATTCTGAGAATGGAAAATAGCCTCTCTCTCTCTCTCACACACACACACACCACACACACACACACACAGCGTAATGGAAACAGCCAAAGCACTCCCGATGGAAAATGCGTAGTAATCGATTCAGGGTTATGGGAGCTAGATACCACAACCTCATGTGGTCCGACTTATTCACTCTTGCTCATGTGCATCCAACTAACGAGGCAGGCCCCCTTCCCATGTTTGGATAATCCCACAACTTCCTCCCAAGAGCACTTACCTGATGTCATTTCCCTTTGCCCCTTCAAATCCCTTCTCAAACCCCAACCTTTTCCATAAATCCCGAGGGTCAAAGTAGTTAAGACACAAAACATGTTGTTGTTGTATTTCAGTCTCTTGAAAAAAAAAATTAAATTATAGCTGTGGAAGTGTGTGTGATGGGGACCAGGACCATAAGGGAGAGGTTTAACTTTCACAGTTACTTCCCCATGTACAATTTTCCCCATGAAAACTGCACTTTCCAGCTGCTATTTGTTTCAGAAGGTCAGGAGAAACTATGGGCACAAATAGCAGCTTCCTTTGTGGAAAAAAAAAGAGCAGCAGGGGGAAGATTTTCATGGGGAAAACAGTACATGGGAGCTGCATTTTAAAAAAAGGAGAGACAGAAATTAGATTAACAAGAAGCCCATTAGTGCAATCCTATGCATGTCTACTCAGAAGTTCCATTGTACACAATGGGGCTTAGCCGCTTACGCCCTGGAAAGTGTTATAGGACTACAGCCTTAGTCCTACCTCATCCCCAGTACAAAGAAAAACCTGAGGATGTATAACTGCACTTGCTCATATGTATCCTTTGTTATTATATACAGTAGTTATTATCCCACCCTTCCTCCAAGGAACTCACAGTGTTATGGACGGTTCTCCTTCTGCCCACTCTCCACCAACCCTGTGAGGCAAGTTAGGCCTAGAGAGTGACTGGCCCTTTTGAGCTTAATGGCTGTGACATAATTTAAACTCATCAAATTTAAATCAAACTCAATTTAAACTCACTACTAAACACCATTTCTTACTCCATCACTCTAGCCTCTGCACCCTGCTAAATGATACCTTTGCCTCTCCCTTTCAGCTCCACACTTTGCTGTAACATCCACTGGCAAAAGAAAGCCTCCAACACTATGCCTCTTTACTTGGAAGTCCCACTGACATCAGTGGTGCTTACTCCCAAATAAATAAGATGGCAGCCTTAGATTGTAAAGTCCTCAGCTTTCTCTCCAAATGACAAAGAAACAAATGTCAAATGACAAGGAAACAACTCATGTTATACATTGTGAAGAATTTTCAGGCAGAGTACCTAGAGTCAGTCTGGGACAATTACACCACTGCAGGGGTTTTCAGGTTGGCTAGCAGGGTCCTACTTTGAAATATTCTAAGCCCAATGGTTAGTGTAGCCTGAGCACTGACAATAAATGTATCTTAACTAGACAATACGGTAGGCATGATCAAGGGTTAAAGCTTGCCTTAAAATAGATCAAAATTATTCCACTGGGGTTGAGACTGTTCTCAAGGTGGATTGGGCGAGGAAAAGTGAGCAGTAGCCAATTAACTGTTTCTTCTGGTCCTGGGCATGGAGCCAACTTTTAATTGATACACCCAGCTACAGCAAACAAGCAGTGCCTGAAGAACAAACTGTGCAAAGTGTTCTTTGCACTAAGGGATGGATGACTTCGTTGGGCACACAGGACCCAACTTCTTTCCGATTTCCTGACCAATGGTCACACAACAACACATCACAACCAGGAAATGATGAGAAGTAGCTTGAGACGACTATGTAGAGCTAGAGTTCATCCAAGCGCAGTCACGCTCATCCCTGTATGCAGAGTATGAAGAGTGGCAGTAGAACTTTACTAGACCCTTACAGGACCAAAGCATGCTCAGGTATTAGTTCTCCTCAGAGTGCTGATGGTAGTATGAGAGAGGTGGTGTAGCATGTCATGTGTATGCTCTTTCTCCACTGACTGAGAAAAACAGGTTTTTTCTTAAACAACCCTGTAGCACTTCAAAAACCTGTTTACCAGAGGCTGCGGAAAAATGTGTACACACTGCAAGCTCAGATCCACTCTCACACTGCCTCAGTACTCTGAAGAGAACTAGTGCTTGTTCCAACCTTGTTTTGAGCCTGACAATTGAAGGGAGTACTTCATCCTTGTCTTCCACCATGTCCGAACATCTTGTCACCACATTTCTGCGACAGAAAGAGACCCAGAGACCCAGAACATGTTCTCTCTTGCCTTTTATTCACACCCTGTATTCCCAGTGCAAGGAAGAAGAGAAATGGGATCATTCCCCACCTCCCAGTCTGTACAAGCGCTAGCTTGAAGCTCCAGAGGCACCTTGCAACGTAGAAAAAAAACAAGTGAATTAAAAAAATAAGGGGTGGGGAGAGAAAAGGCCAGACAATGTAGATTCCCAAGACAATAGCCTTTGGGATGTGTCACTTCAAAGGGCCCCTTTGGTATTCGAGCCACTCTCAAGCGGACCTGGATACCTGCCCCCCTCTGAAGGGGGTGCCCCAAGTCCAGCTCCTAAGGCTTTTGGTATCCATCTCTCCCTGTAGGCCGTGTCTGAAGGTCGACATCTTTGGTTTCTGCCTCCCATTACCAAGAGACATTCAGGAGCCACGAGAGCAAAGTTTCTTATATATCAAGTGCCCCAAGACCAGCAACAACATCTCTGAGGTGCTGCTCAGGGCCACAATGAAAGGAGCTTGTGAGGCAAAGTCCGCCTGAGCTCGCTGGAACGAGAGCTGCAGCACAGCCAGAGCCAGAAGGCTGTTTTGTACACCGACCTCAATGCTAACCGTCCGCTGCTGAGGCCCAGGCAGTCCTAAGCACCAAGCCAGCAAGTAGCCCAGCAGCAGGCCAAAGATGGGCACAGTGACGCCTGCCAGCACAGTAGGGAGCTGCACATTTGTTAGAATAAAGGCGCCCATGTGGTAAGCCATGAAGAGCCCTCCAACGATGAGGGTGAAGCTGAAGGGTTTGATGAGAAGAAGGAGCAGGCGGGATAGGCGGGGCAGCTTGCACTTGACCAACATGCCGCTTGAGATGGGCACAGCGATGAAAAGGAGGGTGACGAGGATCTTGAGGAAGGGTACGTGAAGAGTCTCGTGGGCGCCAAGCAACCGCCCATAGAATGCCGAAGAGAGTGGCATGAGCCCTGTGGCGGCAACAGTGGACAGGAGGGTCATAGAGATGGCCAGTGTGACGTCGCCACCCAGCAGCAAGCTGTACAGGTAGCCGCCGCCACCACCAGGTGAGGAGCAAGAAATGACCAGCCCCAGGGCCAGCGGCTTAGGCAAAGAGAAGGCCACGGACATGAGGTAGCCATAAAGCGGCATGATCACAAACTGGCCCAGTATACCGAGCAAGACAGGGTGGGGCTGGTGCACCAGGCCTCGGAGAGCCTCTACTTCTACCTTGCAGCCAAATGCACATTTGTTGAGGAAGATGAGAGGCAGGAGGGCATAGAGGATTGGGTTCTCTGAGAAGTGGCCTAGCCCTGACCGTGCCACTGGCTCCGGATCACTAGAGCGAACACGGACCTGGAAGTCAGCTCGTAACTCAATGAGGCGGTTGTGCTCCAACAGCCGCAGCTGCAACGGGGCCACACCAGCCAGGCCAGACTGAATCCCAATGACAAAGCCCCCTCTCCAGGAGGCACTGACATTCTCAATTGCTAGGACTGTCGGTTCCAGAGAGTCCACACTCAGCCAAGCCTCCGGCCCTGGATAGCGATTGGACACCAACAAGACACCACGACTGTGTTCAGGGAACTCAAACTCCAATGCAGTCTCATCTCCTACACTAAGATAAGGGCCTTCGGCAATCGTTCCCCAAGTCCAGCCAGCCACCAGCAGGAGGAAGAGGAGAGTTGTCTTGGACATGGTGCAGATGGTTGACAAGGTCAGGCTGAGAATTCATTCCACAAAGGGCTCTTTCCCCCTCTCTGGTGTGCATGGAACATAGATCCACTTGCCAAGGGTCATACTCCTTTAGGTCCCAGGTCCATGGGCATCCTCTGCTGATCTAACAACAATGGCGTGGAAGCAGTCAGCCTAAGGAGAGTTGAAAAAGGGGGGAGAGTGTCTGTGAGTGTTCAGGCAGGAGACAAGACAATCCCAGGCAACGTTTTCCAGCAAGCAAGTACAGTACTCTTGGGATGAATCTCATAGACAAACACACTTGGGGGCCCAGACAAACCATTCTAAGCATCTAAAACTAAAGTTGTCATAGCACAACACTTAGGCACATCTTTTCTTTAACAGCCTTGCTGCAGCCACAGCTTTTCCTGTTCCACCAGTTCCCATCACCTACTCTCCCACCCTCTAAAACCAACAGGTCTCTCATTTTGCCCTAAGGCAGGCAGGGGCAGAGAATAGATGATGGAACTGGAACCAGGAGGCAGAGAGAAGCTGTGGCTGCATCCCTCTTTCCATGTCTGGGGCAAAGAGACGAGAGGAGGCTCCAGTCTGTGGCCAGGCAATCCTCCTAACTGGGGATCATTTATTTTATTTATTTTATTATTTTTCACATTTTTATACCACCCTTCCTCCAAGGAGCTCAGAGTGGTGTACATATTTCCTCCCCTCCTTTTTGTCCTCACAACAACCCTGTGAGGTAGGTGGGGCTGAGAGATAGTGACTGGCCCAAGGTCACCCAGGAAGCTTCGTGGCTGAGCGGGGATTTGAACCTGGATCTTCCAGGTCTAAGTCCGACTCCCAAACCACTACACCATCCACTACACCATCATTTAGACACAGTACTTACTGCCTTGGATTTGGAAGTTGGATTGAGTAATCAGGATTGATGGGGAGTGACAAGGTTCTCCAGACTGTGATACAGCAACCCTATGATACCAACAGGAAACACCTATCCAGGTCCAGTCCAACCTGCCTGCCTCATTTATATACACTGTCATGGAGAGAGTGAGTCAACTACTACCTGCCCTTCTGGAGGAGACACAGAGATATCTTAGTGGGTCAGGCAATATCCCTTCCATTCCAGAGGAGGCAGAGCCTTCCAATCTCCATTGGCTACCCAGGGCAAGGACCTAGCTCAGAGGTTCCCAAACTGGGAGGCACAGCTCCCAGGAGAGCTGCAGAGTGCCACGGAAAGCAGTACAATGCCAATTGGCATGCATCTCGGAAAACAGTGCAATGCCAATTGAATTGGCAGGCATCAACATAATGTAATGGGGAGTAATGGGCCAGTGGTCACCAATGGTCAAGGAAGCCGCAGGTTGAAAAAGTTTGGGAAACACTGACCTAGCTGATAAGAGGAAGAAATGCAGAAATGAAAATGGAAGATTGACAACAAATATAATCTTGATCATTTAACATGTCCCTATTACATGGCACAGCATGCAATAAGGGGGTAACATTTTAATCTGTCTAGGGTATCACGAAGGGTCGGACACGACTTAACAACAACAAGGGTAAAAGGTAAAGGTGACCCCTGACAATTAAGTCCAGTCGTGAAACACTTAGGCTCTCATGCTGAAAACTTAAAGAGATATCCTTTCCCCTTTGTGTGGGATAATAATTCCCCCTCCGTCTTCTCCGTACATGTATTGTTTTCCTGGTAATCAGCAATTCTCCCCTTACCTCCAAGACAGTCTCTGTTTCTTTGGTCTGTCTCTACAGAATTAAAATCAAACTCCTTTGAGCTGCTCCCCTCAAAGCTGAAACCCTTTGTAAGTACGAACATTTTTCTTGGAGCATGCGACAGCATCCTAACTGAAAGCCCATGCAGGCTAGATACTATCCACATGTATTACTCTCTCTAGCAGGATTGCAGGAATAATTTCCAAAAGCAAGCCTGTGGAGAGAAAAACATGTTTGGGAGGGGGGGGAGCCTGCCCAGATCAGGATGTCCTGCCAAAACAATCTCTCCTGAGGCTGCCCTGTGATAAAAAGGGAGGGGGGCAGAGAAAGTAGATGGGTAGCTATTAGCTAAGCTGGAGAATCCAGCACTGGACATTCTATGCCCTTCTTTTTCTTCTCAGTTCAGCTGAGTCACTTCAGTCTTAAAGCCACAGCCACCTGTTGGGAAAGAAGGTGCGGGCCACACAACTTCGGACTTCCTCCCCACACCCCGCCTTACATCTATTAGCAAGAAAACCACGGACAGTTCCAGCTCTTCCACCCATCCTATCTTGCAACAGTTTCCTTCCCCTAACCGTTTATGCTCCGATTCTCCTTTTCTTAGCAGAGAGGCAGATCTCCAGCTCCATTCACTGCGTACCCTCTCTAACCTCCTTTATATTTCTCGCAACATGCAGTGTCATTTATTAAAAACAAAACAGAAACCTTCCAACTACAGTACTAACAATTCAGCATGATCAAGAGTTTCTCCATCTCTTCCCCCCCCCCCCGCTCCCAATATCCATCTTCTCACGAATGATCTCCTCTGCAAAGGAAGATACGAGGAAGCCACCATCCTCAAAAACAATATACCCTCATCTGACCCTACTCGTCAACTCCCCTCCCAAGAACTCACCTGCCACCGCCCCAAAGCAGAAGCCAACAGCTTGATTTGGCTGCGTTCGCCTCCTTCCTTCTTTCTCCGTTCGACCCCGCCCACCGGGGTGCTGCATCACAATCATGACCCCGCCCACAACAGAATGCGATTACAAGGAACGGCACGCCCCTCCGTTTAAAGCATACTGGGATTTGTAGTTTTTATTTTTTAATGCTCTGTAGGCGCAGCAGAGAAAAGGGCAAGCACTCAGAATCTGGGTTTTGCTAGATGCGTTTCTCTTCAGCCTCTTGCTTCGGAATGAATGGGTTTAAAAAAAACTCAGATAGCAGCAGGCAGCATTAACCTCATTCTGTGTCTTGAATAATAGGATTAGGTGTACACTGTGATCTGATTGGAGGGACTAAATAACCACGTACAGTACTGTATCCCCTGCTAAATAGGAGATTAGAGGTAAATTCTGCTCCGTTAAACAGGAATTTTGTAAAAATCCGTTTACTGATTGGCTGAATCAGGAATACACTGGACCCTGATTGGAAGAAACAGATACATCCTTCCACTAACCCCAATGGGATTAGGCTGTGATGGAAAGGATTATTCTCATCCTTTTATTCGATTGGGCAATTTAGGGTGTTCTGTCCTCGGATTGATGGGATTGGAAGACGTTTTGCTCTGTTGGGATTATGGATTCACTTTTATCAATTTAGGCTTACCAGATCTCCAACGGGGACAGAGTGCTAGACCTTTAGGAGAAGGAATGTGGGCAGGTGTAGCTTGTTAAACCTTAGAGCACAATCCTAGGCATGTCTACTCAGAAGCAAGCCCCATTGTGTTCAGTGGGGCTTGCTTCTGAGTAGACAACATGGCTAGGATTGTGCTCTAAGGTTTAACAAGCTACACCTGCTCACATTCCTTCTCCTAAAGGTCTAGCACTCTGTCCGGGTTGGAGATCTGGTAAGCCTATCAATTAAATGCATTTAGAAATGCACATTGAGAACCTGCCCTGTTCTCGAGCAGAGGGAGAACCAGGTAGAAATGCTCAGCTACAAATGTCTTCAGCTTCTAAGTGATGAAAGTACTTAAAGCCCCCAACCTTTCAATTGCACAAAGAAAAAATTAAAGAAGCAGGAAGCAAATGCAGCATTTCCAAATGCCATTTCCTGTCTGATTAGCACAGCAGCAGCATGATTCATGACATGACAGAGCATTGCTTAAAATTAGACGGAGACTATTATATTAATGCAACTGAAGGAATATGTAATTCATACGTAACATTAGTGACCTCTAGGCCGGTTTACTGCCATCTACCCCAGAAGGGGCTGTCCTTTAGAAACTTCACCAGAACACTCTAGCTCTTAGCTAGAGCACATTATTACTGTAGTAGTGGAAGAAGCTACGCCGGTTGGCAGGTAGTCACCTTTGTTGGGAAAATCCCACTGGTGAGAGTTGTGAGGCGGAACAGTAAATTCACAAGAACACAGTATAACAAAGAGATTTGTCTAAATTTATTTAGACTAAACCTTAAGCAAACTAGGCAGTGAACTCAAGCATATATTACCTATCCAACAGACAGGAATACTGATCAACCCAAGTCTAACTAGGATATTATCTCTAGCGCAGGCCCAAATGGCTGGATAGAAGATTTCTCTGGAGCTGATGAGCTGGCAGTTCTGCCAAGGCAGAGGCAGAACTCTTCTCACTCTGAAGCAAGTGTTCAGCTCTGGTATTTCAGCTTTTTCTCTTTGTCCAGTCACCAACCCAACCAACCTTCTGGCAAAACCAGGCCTTTCTTAGAACCTTCGACCCCTTATAAAGGAAAGAACTTGTCTCCCCGCAGGCAGGCGCAGGCAGCCTTCCTTCTGGTCAGGGAAACTCAACTTTTAACCTTTTCACAACACTGCACCAGGTGCTGATTTTTATTCATTCATTCATTCATTTAAAGAATTTATACCCCGCCTTTCTCCCAGCAAGGGCACTCAAGGCGGCTTGATCCTTCTTCAAGCTCCTAATGGCCTGGGTCCCATTTGTTTCAGGAAGTGCCTCTTTTCACATAAGCCCCTCATGCATTAAGATCCCCCTTTGGATACCTTTGTTCAGTCTTGCAGATAAAATTCATATACGTTACTAGTTCCCACCCACCTGCCCACAATAGACAAGCTTTAGGTAAGTTAAATGGCAGATATCAACATCCTGAAAACTCAACAGGATCCACATTTTCAATGTGCAAAAACTTACACCCACTTGCTTGAAACTTATGGTTACTCACCACAGACAAATAGTTGAGTTGCTCATTCTTTATGACAGAGTAGCCAACCTTCCACCATTCGGGCCTCTGCGTTCTTAAGAGTTGTGTAGAAGACAGAATCTTGGCAGCTGCAATTGCTGATGGTGCTGCTAAAGCAGCTGCACCTGCTGAACTGCCCTCACCTATGCAACCTATTTAAAGGGCCAGGAGCATTCATGTTGAAAGGTTGGCCATCCCTGCTTTATGAGATGCTATTTAACAAGAAATGTTTTGAAAGGTGGTGGTAAAAATATGTATCTGAACATAGCTGTGAACACACTTAAAAAACTGAGGGATGATAGCAGTGCATCATCAGACAGTAAATTGTAGGGAGAGGAAATTGGAGATGCAATTGGCTTCTTTATCAATGACAAATATACCTATTTAAATCTTGGTAATAAATGTGTATAAATAATATTTGTTTGTAGAAATCTGTTCACTAAGAACGTAGGGCACTGCACCTGTGGTTTTGGAAAGTAACTTTTGTTTATATATAGACCAGCCTTCTGGGCACTGAGAAAGCAAGGAAAAAAAATGGAAAAACAAAATAGTCTATTGAAAACTTTATGTACAATTGTCATTGTGTATCCGAGCCATATTGTCAGAAAACTCTTCCAAGTTTTTTGTTAATTGTCCTCTTTGGATGTTTAAGATTTTACAGGAATTGTTCTGCATAGACTTCCAAGAGACTATGCTCTGACTGAAGAACAGTTGAAGGAAAAGGACTACCCTGACTGAACCAAAACCTGGTGATGCCATGTTGTTCAGTTGCGCTGTAAAACCTGCTGTATCTGACAGTACATAAATGAGAGGACAATGACAAAGATCTCTGATTTGGGCACCACCACAGAAAAAATCCTTGCTCCAGCAACCAGCCAGCCACCTAATGTTTGAGGGGTCTAGAATAGTCTAGAGCATTTAACAACAATCTTAATTGGTAAGCTGATCTATGTGAGAGAAGACAGTCCTAAAGAATAATTTTGCAGCAGTCTGTTTGAACTACTATTTTCAAAACACTTCTATTTTGTCCTGTAATTGTAGTAGTGGTAGATATTGTGCAAAACCTCTGCTGTCTTGTAGGTATATTTATTTGATTCCTGTCCTTCAATAGTACTGTATTCTCAAATCAAAGGCACAGTAAAATAGGTAAAGGTAAAGGTGACCCCTGACAATTAAGTCCAGTCATGTCCAACTCTAGGGTGTGGTGCTCATCCCCATTTCAAAGCCGAAGAGCCAGCGTTGTCCGAAGACGCCTCCGTGGTCATGTGGCCGGCGTGACTCTCCTTGCCACAGCATGTAGCATGCAGCTGGAACACGGAGTGCTGTTTACCTTCCCGCAATCGGTACCTATTTATCTACTCACATTAACATGCTTTGGAATTGCTATGTTGGCAGGAGCTGGCCAAGCAACGAGAGCTCACCCCGTCGCGGATTCGAACTGCCGACCTTTCGATCGACAGCTCATGGCTCAGCGGTTTAACCCACTGCGTCACCCGAAGTAAAATACAATACAGCAATTAAAAATAGCAGACTTGTCACAGTTTAAAATTGTTTACTAAAATATTCAAAAACCTTGGGAAATAAAAACTGCCTTCATCTGACACAAGACACCAAAGGCTCCCCAACTCAAACGAGCATGTCATAAATGTGGCGATACAACTGAGAAGACCTTTTCCCCAGTCACCATCAGCCTTCATCATGAATGAGAAGTTAATACCATTGGGAGTTTTTTGCAGTTCTCTCGAATTAAGTAGTTTTGGGGTAGTTTTGGAATTAAGTCGTTAAGTAGTAATTGATTTCCAGTTCAATTTTACCATTGAATTATCCAGTTGGTTACAGCTTCCAGAAGAGTTTATTGTAGATGTGGAGAAATATAGGCAGCAGTAATAACCTCATCAGGAAAGCATGTTTGGGGGGGGGGGGGAAGAATGCAAGAATTTCTAGTAGAGCAGTAAGACAAAGCCTCTCCACATGCATTCAATTACATAATCCTATGTGCGTTTTGTTGTTGTTGTTCAGTCGTTAAGTCGTGTCTGACCCTTCGTGATCCCATGAACCATATCCCGCCAGGCCTTCCTGTCCTCCACTATCTTCCTGAGTTCGCTCATTTTCATGTTTGTTGCATCGGTGATGCTGTCCAACCATCTCATCCTTCTCCTTCTCCTTTTGCCTTCAATCTTTCCCAGCATCAGAGTCTTCTCCAGAGAGTCCTCTCTTCGCATTAGGTGGCCAAAATATTTGAGCTTCAGCCTCAGTACCTGTCCTTCCAGGGAACTGTCAGGGTTGATTTCATTTAGGATTGACTGATTTGATCTCCGAGCAGTCCAAGGGACTCTCAGGAGTCTTCTCCAGCACCACAGTTCGAAAGCATCTATTCTTCGGCGCTCAGCCTTCCTTATGGTCCAACTCTCGCAACCATACATTGCTACTGGGAACACCATCGCCCTGACTATGCGAACTTTTGTTGGCACTCAGAAGTAAATCCCATAGTATTTCGTGGGGCTTACTGTGTTATAGAGGCATAGCTCAGTGTGAAGGGGGCTGCCACTCCTGATCTAATCTTGTTGCTCACCTCCTAGCTCTGCAGAAAGGAAGGGCTGGAGGCTTCTCCCCTCTCGTCCCCCAACCAGATTCACAGAGCAAGAGAAAGGCGTGGCAGGCACAGTTGTATCTATGACTACTCAGAAGTAAGTCCCATTGTGTTAAATGAGGCTTACTCCCAGGAAAGTGTGTATCGGTGGTGCCCCTGCTTTGAGCCTATACCTGCTTGCTCAGAAGCCCCAGAGTGGCTGGAAGCTTGCATGGGGTCCAGCATTCCTGGAGGCTGGTACAATAAACAAAGTACATGGTGCCCTAAGGGCAAAACCTCAGGGGAAAGCTCCCACCCCTTTAGGTGGACACGTACTGTTGGAATATACACAGGCACAGGCAGCCTCCAGGAGGATGAGGATAAAATGAGGAGGATATTTTGTTTGGGATTTAAAAAAAGAGCTGATATTGGAAGCCCCTTTAATTCTCCCTCCCTCCCTCCCTCAAAGTTCATTGGAATGCAGAGAAAGAGGGGATGTTCCTAGGCATTTGATCCAGATAACATTTATGATTTAAGCCAACATGAACATAAGCGCACACTTTGTTAGCTTGCACAGTAATAAACATGTAAGGGCGTTTACTGGCATAGACACAAATAAATAATTTACAAGTGTCCTCCACCATCATCCATGAATATATATGAGCATACACTGCATTCCTGCCAACCTCTTTCTAATCTTGTACTTTACTTGGCTTGGGAGTAGATAGAAAAACTGTTGTTCGACGGGAGACTTAGCTTTGGCTCATCTTCATAGCCTTCTTTTTTCATGAGCAAAACTGATGAGAAGTATCACTGCTTCACTCAGAATTTGCCCTGGGTGTTACTAAATGTTAAAAATTTGTTCTTAATGGTGTTTGAAAAAGAAGCAATCCTTAATAAAGCTAAAAAGGATCGAAGACTGTTATAACCGGTTATGATGTACACAGAACGAATCATCTCCGGGATTCAGGTTATAAAATGGCTTTATAAAATGTAACAACTGTGTGCTACTGATGATTTCAAAAGTCAAATCAAACATATATGTGTATAACCACCTTTAAAATTCTACAATAAAATACAATCAAACATTTTAAAAAGGCTTCTTTCGCATGACGTTTCGTTCATTTCCCATGAACTTTATCAAATGCAGACACTGCCTCAGTAGACAGGAAGATGGAAATGGAATCCCCATCGCATACCTGTCACGTTTAAAGAGGATTCTGGCAAGCAAACAGTCATTTGAAATGGAAACTCTGCATTTAAAGGGACATGACCCCAAGGTAATCTATGCTGCCCCTGGTGGTAACCTAGATAATAGCAGCCAGGGTACAAAAACTATTTAAAGGCTTACTATTCTTGCTTAATACAGGGGTCCAAATTTTATTGATAAAGGACAACTCCTGCTTGCGGTTAAGAACATGGGACCCATGTTTGAATATTTCTATGGCTTCTAGACTTAGCCTAGCCAAATAGTTGTTTTCATTGGACAACTTGACAGTATTGTTAAATCTGATCTCATGTCCTGACTCCTCTTTATGTTGAGCCAGGGCAGATTTCTCATTCTGTCCCAATTTGCACGCACGCTCATGCTCTTTTATTCTGGTACTAATAAAACGTTTCGTAGTCCCCACATACACCTTCCCACAACTACACGGCACCCTGTATAAGCCTGGGGTGCTCAAAGGGGGTCTGGGGTCTTTAGGGTTCCTTAAAAGTTGACTAATTTTATTCATTAAACCAACGCCCTCTGTGGTGTCCCCACGCTTCAGATCAGCTCTCCACGGCGATTGTGACCCACTTCCAGTTTTTGTCCAAAACCAGAAGTGGGTCACAATCGCTGTGGAGAGCCGATCTGAAACACAGGGAAGCCTGTAGAGGAGGCTGGGCCTCCCTGCACCCTCCAGAGGGCCAGTGTGACCCTTAGTAAGTTAAAAAATAACCATTTTTCCCCTGGTGGTGGCGTGATCCTGGGAGCACCACTGCCACCCTCACCGCCACCGCCACCCAGACTAATGGTTCTCCCTGACTCACGGGGAGAACTTTGAGAACCGCTGACATGAGACCTCTCCCTTTCCCATCACAAATGAAACACTAATATTATATTTCAACTGGACATCTTTCGAAGGTTTATCAAAACAGTTTGTCCGTATAACTTCCTAACTTAGCTACATCCAGTTACTGCTGTTGTGAACTGTCACTGTGTTTTACATAAGCACTACATAGAAGTGACAGACTGTTGAATTTCATGGCTATCTGGCCCTACTGGTAGTATTGTTTTCCCTCTAGAGACCCCAGACCCCTGTGTGTACAAACATACCGTATGTGTGTGGACTCCATGCATCTGATGAAGAAGGCTCAGTCTAGTCCACCAGCACTTATGTTACACTAAATTTGGTGGTCTTGAAAATGTCACAACTCTTTCTAGGTTTTGCTGCAACAGGCTAACATGCAAGCAACTTCCTCTCTGGAAATCAGGTGCCCGTGCCATTGCAAGATAGATTGAGTGCTGCCCCCTGCTGGCTGTTATTTCCAATTACAGAAGCCTGTATACTGTATTGTGCTTGTAGTGGCGAGGGCTTACCCCAAACAGGGCATGTATCAGGGAGGACAGATAAAAAGTGGTGGGGATGGTAAGGGAGTAATTTCCAGTACAACAGATGGTGGTGCACAGAGTCTGTTGTGTCTCCGCTACACGATTAAACAACAGAAGCAGCAGCCCTGGTTCATATGTTGATGGCAGCTGCCCTCCATTTTCTGACTTCCCCTCCCCAACCAAGGATTTGTGCTAATGAATGCCCATACATGCAGAGGCCTTATGTTATTCTTCTCAGTGAAGTAGCAGTGGAAATTGCACAAACTCTGCAATTGGTTTTCCTTGTGACAGCCAGGGATGGTGTAGTGGTTTGGGAGTCGGACTTAGATCTGGAAGATCAGGTTCAAATCCCTGCTCAGCCATGAAGTTTCCTGGGTGACCTTGGGCCAGTCACTATCTCTCAGCCTAACCTACCTCACAGGGTTGTTGTGAAGACAAAAAGGAAGGAAGGAACCATGTACACCACCCTGAACTCCTTGGAGGAAGGGTGGTATAAAAATGTGAAAAAATAAATAATTGTGAAGCACATTGTAAAGCTCACATGGCAGAGGAGGGAGATGCCACCAATATATGAACAGGAGTACAGGCAAATCAGCGTGAGGGAAGAGAGAGTAAGAACAAGTTTAACAGCATGCATGTGCTATAGAAGAATTCTCCCCCAGTACGTTGGAAGTGGAGGCCAGAAGCGAGCTATTTGCACTGGAACCTACCAGCCAAAAATGATGGCTGTAGTAGACCTCTGGTAAAGCAAGAACAGAAAATCTTGCAAATGTATGGTCACACTCTTGGTGACTTAAGCAGTGATCCTGCTGGGTCTGCATATGGGTGAAGTCAGCACCCATTTTTTCTTTTTAAAAAAGACACTAACTTTTCAGCTGTTGTGCACAATGTTTATTGGGAGATGCCTTTTAGCAACGTGGGTTTTAAAAGTCGGAATATCCAGCTCCAATTCCCTCCACTACAACGCAACAGAGAAACGTGTATGTAGGGATGAATGCGGGGCTCAGATCCCCCACCCCTTCTCATCACAAATGAAGCACCGACATTATCGCTCAAGGAACAGCAACAACTGGACAACTTTCAAGAGTTTATCAAGAACAGTAAAAGGTGTGTGTGTGTGTGTGTGTGTGTGTGTGTGTGTGTGTGTGTGTGTGTGTGTGTGTGCGCGCGCGTGTGATGAGGGAGGCCTCTCTTTCAGCCACAGAGACTATGATAGCCAAGGAATGGTTCCTTTGGTAGATCATAGCAGAAAAGAAAGATAGCCACACATTTCCTCCACACACAGTTCCCAAGCTAGAATCTCAGCAGAGGTCTCCAATTTCTCACCAATTTGCTCCCAGAATTCATAGCAGTACAAAAACAGACAAAGAGAATTAACTCCTGCACTCAGGAGAGAAATAAGGCACTAGAGGGAGGTTGGGGATGGTCCAGGGTATAGTTTTACAATACCCCACTTCCTAGGGTCTGGTCCTGGCATGCCCTTTAGAAAGGGAAAAACAATTTGATTGCCTAGTTAAGGCAGTACCAGAAGAGGCTGCCACAGAGAAAGAGAACAGACAGCTGCCACCATACGGGAAGACAACAACAGACAGATGGACAGAGACCTTTCTCCACCACACCAGTGGAGATGCTGCAGGCTCCAAGCAGACGGGTTCTCACTGGGCATCAGCAGTTCGCTGTGGGATGCAGCCCTCCATCTCAAGCGCTTCAGGCCAACCCTCATACTTATTGGAGCTCTTGCTGTTCTTGATATGCTACGAAAAGAGAAATACAAGGGTTTACACGTGTGCCTCTCATTTCTCTGCCCCTTCTCCCAGCCATTTCAGGCTCTCTCACCCACACGCTCCAGGAGAGATGTTTCAAGGTGGCACCAGGTACCCTTCAGAGTTTCTAGAAAGGAAAAGGGCTCAATACCTGCTCAAAGGGACTCTTGTCCTGCACTCCTTTGGCTCCCACAAAGACCCAGCTGTCTCGAAAGGCCAGATCCTTAGCAATGCTGCTGCCCAGTTCTGTGAAGATTTTGCGGGTCTCCTCATTCATTCTGGACAGGAACAAAGAAGTATTATCAATCGCATTTGTAGCCTGCCCTTCTTCCAAGAAGCTCAGAGTAGCACACATGAACTGCTCCCTCCTCACAACAACCCTGTGGGGGAGGTTAGGGTGAGAGACAGGGATTGGTCCAAGGTCACCCACAGTGAACTTCATGGCTGTGTGGGGACTCGAAACCAGGTCTCCCTGGTCCAAGTCCAAATATTCCTCTTACTACCCCCCCTCCCCTGACCCACTCCTGACCCACCCGTACATTACTCCTTGGCTTATTTTGACAGCAGCATGCTCCCTTACTTCTGCACCACACTTCTACTCCACATTTAGATCTAGGGCATTAGACTAAAGAAGGATGCATTTGTACCAGCTCTTTCTCAGGACACTGATGCTATTTGTAAAACACTGCAAGCGAAGTTGCTAATCAGTGCTCCTATTTTCCGTTGGCTGAGAGCAAAGTATGTTCTTCTTTTTAAAAAAAAGAACTTTCCCCACAATGTTCTGTGTGATGTCCAAACAGATCTTGTGTGGAATGTTAGATCTGCTGGCTGGGAGGGATCCACCCTCCGACTTTAAATGTGGCCCTCTAGTTGCAGCTCTTTCAAATCTGCCAGCTGATGGTCTCTAGTCTAGTCCTTGAAATGACATGCTCATTGCCCCTCTAGCTTGAGCAGATCTGCTTCCAGTGGGAGCACCTGGTGTCACTGCAGGGGGGGGGGCGCGGAGCTCTAAGTTCCTCTGTGATCCGAGCCTCCGTTACACGGAGGAACGAAGCGCCCCGTCCCCGCGCCTTCTGAACCATTCAAAGCGGTGAAAACAATGCGCAGGGAGTCTGCAGTGACGCCAGTGAGTGGGAGACTGGAGCCCTCTCAGCCAGCAGATGTAACGAGTTAAGCATCCCAGCAGCTACACTCCACACTCACAGAGAATGGCAGCAAAACATTCCAGAATGAAAAGGGCCAACCAAGGGATATCTTGCCTCTCTTCTTCCTGAAAAAGATCACGATGGTGCTCACACCTTATAAGACAGGAATTTCTAGTCCTGTCCAAGCGCAGCAGTGGTGGGAGAAGCTGCATGTGCTGAATTTCTCACTTCTATGCAAGTGTTACAGGCACAGGAGCCCTGTCCTGTACCAAATCTGGCAACCCTGCTTTGGTTCTAAACTTGAGTATGAAGATGCAGCCCTGCACTCTCAGCATCAGTCTGCCAAAGCTGGTTCACACATACGAGTCCAAGGTTGGATCAAGTGGCAACTTTCACACGTTAATGAGCCATCACAGATCCGACAGAACTTTTGGATCATTTCATATCACTTCAGATACAACAGTTTTCAACTAATTCATTAGGCAAGCTCATCAAGTCTCAAACAACCAAGCTCTCAGTGCACACAATGCTGGAAATAGGGTATCATGAGGAGGAAGGTAGGACATTCCTTCCAGCCTGCAGACCCTCAGTCCTCTGATGGGGCCCTACTGTGCTATCAGAGTTGTGATTGCTAGGCAGATTCATTTTAGTGTGTGAACACACAAAAGCTGCCATTTACTGAGTCAGACCACCGGTCCATCTAGCTCAGTATTGTCTACACTGACTGGCAGTGGCTCTCTAGGGTTTCCAAATGGGTCTTTCCCAGTCCTACCTGGAGATGCCCAGGACTGAACCTGGGACCTTCGGCATGTAAAGCAGATGCTCTGCCACTGAGCTACAGCTCCCCTCCCTCCCCCCCCCCCCAATTCAGCTACTTAAGTGAGCAGGGTACAAAAGGAGGGTTTTGAGGGTTAAGATTTTCCAACAATCTTGGATTTGTTTAAGGGCCCAATCCTATCCAACTTTCCAGCAGTGATGCAGCCGCAATGCAGCCCCGAGGTAAGGAAACAAGAGTTCCTTTACCTTGAAGAGGCCTCCGCGACTGCTCCCCCACCACAGGATGCAGTATGGCACGGCTGCATCAGTGCTGGAAAGTTGGATAGGATTGGGCCCTAAGTTATGTGGCCTCCTTGATGCCGAGCACAAATCAAATGCATGGCTGAGCGTAAGCTAAGCCCGCTGGCCTCTGTAACTAACACTCACTTTGTGGCAGGATCGTCGTACGAGGCTACAAACACCAGCGTCCCTTCATGCAGAGACCGGATGAATTTTAACAGTTCATTCACATCTGGAGGGAGATGGAGAAAGAGACAGAGAATGTGCCAGGCAGGAAGTCTCAACACAGCAGTTCCTCCAAAGTCTCACAAATCCATGGCCATGGCTGTGTGTGTGCCGCAATTTTGCGACAGTGCAAGGAAAAAAAAAAAACAGAGCGCCGCACTGGGTGCAGAATGCAGCCATGAACTGCAGTTGTCACGTTTGTTTTAAGCAAATCCCTACTTGTTACGGAGCATACGTATGCTTGAAATTGTGTGGGCAACGTCTGCTGCCATCTCAGCAGCCGCAGTCCCCAGTGATATAGGTCCCAGTGAAGGTTAGAGGTGGGGCTTCAGTAGCCTGCATGGTTGTTTGCCTGCTCCAGGGCCAGCAAAACCAGAATGAATGATGCTGCAGAGTAGTAAAAACTAGAAATGAAACTATGTACGGTAAGGGAAAAAAAGTATGAAGATTTTCTCCATGTGCATAATGTATACAAGTGATAGAATTCAGCTTTTCTTGGCATGGAATATGAGTCGCCCAGGTGCAGAAGTTTAATGTATTTATTTGTAGCATGGCGTACACACAACTCTGCCCTGGTCATGACCCCCAAAGTCTCCACAAGAGATGTCCCAACACGTCATCAACCCCTTTCGAGATTCTCTGACACCATAAAATGCCCTTTCAGGAGCCGCTGCAGGGGCATTTGTGCTGGGCCTTCTGCCTGCCCAGGCCCCACTCTCCTTCCAAGAGTCTGGGATTGTGCAGGAATGGTGATCAGTCTGGTATCCTTCCAGCTCCAGAGCGAGCCGTTCAGCACTATAATCCCACCCCATTTAAGCTGCTCGTGCTGCCTCAAGCACTCTGTCCACAAACAGCCTGCAAATTGTCCTCCTCCGCACCCAATGTTTGACCAGCTGGCCAAATCATGGAGCCAGTGCAACGTCTCCCACCTGACCCTACAGCCTCCGCAGCAAGTCAGTCAATGCAGTGCAACCATCTCGCTGCTTCTCCTTCACCATCCCCAAATCCAAAACACTGTCCCTCCACAAACACACAAACAATCTTGCAAATAATTCTCCTATACAGAATCTCCTCTCAACAAGAGGATTTCCTTAGCCCTCCCCCTCCAGGCAACTCTGCCATACCATGCACCCCAAACTCCAACCAGCCTAACAGACTCACCTCCTGCCCACATGTCAAAGAACTTGGCATCAATCAGGTCTCCGTTCACCCCTGCGAAGCAGAACACGATGGCATTAGAGAGGAGTCCGATACCAACCTCCAGCACCACCTTTCATAACCCATAATAAGCCCACCTTACCATTCACTAGTGCGATGTTCAGGCCCCGGCCCACATTGTTCTTCACACTGCTCATTAACCTGATGGAAAGATCCAGGAAGGTCAGAAATAGCCCACCACAAGAGTCCTTAATGAGGCACCAGCAGGGCCACATCCAGCTTGCCAAAGCTTTCCTCTGGCAGAACCAGCCCACAGGAAAGCACATGCAGCCCATGAGCACAGCTGCCGTCTGGTTGAGTGGCTTATTGCAAGGCTTTGAAAGCCAGGACTCCCAGCTCTTCTCAAGCCCTCCCTCCTCAAAAGACACCGACTCACATTTTGTCCTCAAGGCAGATCTTGGGCCCAATGACATTAGCTGCCCCACTGGTGATCCGGAAGGCCAAGGACTGGTCTGGGCAGGCCTGAGGAAGACCACACTTGTACTTCTTCGGCCTGGGCTCTGAGGAGGGAGCAAAGATGGGAAGACCAAGAGATACTAAAAAAAGACAGACCCTTTCCCTCCAAACCTGAGAGTTTCTTGTCCTGCCACTTGGCTTGTCAGCCCAGAGGGAAGGACACCACAGCGATTTAGCCATTGAGCTTGAAGATTCAACTTTGGCCCCTCAGCACAAGGGACATGCTAGCATTCCTCCACTCCAAAGACCCAGGTCACCTTACATGTTGTAGCAGGTAAGCCTAGCACCAAAACCTCCAGAGGGATAGGACATTACCCTAACTGCTCCCCCACCAAGGGCCAGAGAAGAGCTAGTTCCCCATCAGCCCAGGAAGATTTGGTGCCAGGACAGTCGTAAGGAGCTGCCTTACACCAATCGATCCAGTCCAGCAGTATCGGCAACACTCCAAGTTATCAAGGAGAGATTCCTCTCCAGCCCTGTTACCCGGCATCCTTTATAACCCACAAATGCCAGAAACTGAGCCTGGACTATCCACGGGCAAGGCAGGTGCTTCACCACTGAGCTATATTCCCAATATTAGAGAAATAGGAATGAAGTTCCTTTCGCTGTTCGCTGCAAACCTTCCCCTGAATGCAGAGGGACGCCCGGAAGATGTCTCGCTTCTCCACAAGTGCCTACCCTTCACCCCCACCCCTTTCAACTCAGCTGAACTCACTGTGATGCCTATAGTTGCTGTTTCTATTGTGTGCCTCCATCACTCTGATATGCAAAAGTGCCTTGTCCCAACCTGGCAATGGAGGGGAAAAGAGCCAGGATGGGGTGAGGACGAACCAGTAGGTTATAGGGATGGCAAAACAGACACAAAGTCCAGGACCGACACACCTTATGAGCCCTTCTTTGGGGTCATCATCTCTCTCCCTCCCTCTGGTTACCAGAAGCTCACTCTCTGCTGGGGTGGGGTGATAGGGAGTCAACCCCACTGCACATTCTTCACTGGGAGATTACAGTTTTGGCATCCTCATGAGAGTGAGGAAGGGCCCCCCGCCCCTCCAAAACCCTTTGCTTTTGTGTGCCTTTGGATGAGATCCTGCCTCTTGTAGCCAGTGCTCCATGACAAATTCTGCACCCTAGCTAGCAGTGCTGCATGGCAGGGCCAATGAGACAACCTCCCCCTCCCTTTCTTTTTAAAAGAAGGTTTTCTTGCAGACAGCCCCTTGCAAACTCTACTTTGCATACCTATCCATGCCCCCTGCCTTTGCCTTTTCTCTGCTGGATCCAAAGAGTGACAACAAACAAGAGGAGAGATGCTGCCTGACTCTGTTGTTTTAGGGCCAAACTTAACAATATGCCCACTGTGTGACTGGGGCCTGCAGGCTTGACACCAATAGCAGACATGGCAGGAGGGGGGGGGGACTGCTCCAGATCAGGACCATGGCAGAAGCAAAGGGTTAATGCCCTGCCCCTGCCCCAATCCAGATGGCACACACCCATCTTCTTTTCGTGTTAGAAAACACAAAGATTCTAATAGTGCAATCGGCAGATCATCTATTTACTCTTTGGCAAGCTAAAAAGAATTGACTTCCTCTTAGCTCAGTGGAAGTCAATTCAATTCACACAGTTTCAGAATCTCTGAACCCAAACTTCTGTGTGGGTCCCAGTGAGGCCAGAGGCCAGAAATAAGGGTTTACAGTTGGCGGGGAGGGGGGTTTACATCCCATGAAAACAAAGTCAAAGACATCTACCTGCAGTGGGAGAATTCTCAGGACCTACAAGAAAGCAGAAAAAAAATGGTAGCATCAGCAAGATCTACTCCAGAGCGTTTGCTATTGCCCTGCCTTGGCATTTGCTTCGGCTTGGGAAAGGCGGAATATAAATTCATTAAATAAACAAATTCCAAAATTATTTGTTTGTTGTCCAAAATTACAGTACTCCTAGAACACATTAACAGAGCAAGTGCAAAGGATTTATTTTAAGAGGGCTTCATTTTGAGGCTCTACTTGATCTTGCAAACATGTGACTTGTGTCACTAGCCCAAGCCATCCGTTTCAGTAAGACTCCTAGACTGCAAGATCTTCAAAGTTCCAGAGCCATCTAGCTAAGCAATGAAGAGTTCCAAAATCTACAGGAGAGCCTATACATTCCAGGGGGAATATACATTTCAATTGGTGCTCCTCTTATATTGAGCAGGGGGAGAGCAACTGCCCCCTTTCACCCCAGCACAGTGTCTTTTCTGGTGGCTGTTGCTGGTGTTCTTCTGCATCTTTTTTAGATTGTGAGCCCTTTTGGGACAGGGAGCCATTTAATCATTTGATTTTTGTCTGTAAACCGCTTTGTGAACTTTTTGTTGAAAAGCAGTATATAAATACTGTTGTTAATAATAATAATAATGGAATTAAAAAACAGTATCACTTCTCCAAAGAACTGTGCTAGCACTAGGAACGAGAGGACTCGTATGTGAGATGCAGACACTTAAGAAAGAAGTCTTGCATGCTAGAAATAAAAATGTAGATGACACTCCAGATAATAGAGTGTCATTACACTAGATTAAAAAAATCAAAGCCTGGGACAGCGCCAACATTTCCCCCATTTTAGACAGGGCACAACCAGGTGGTGTAGTAGAGAATGTTAGATATGGAGACAGGAGATCTATGTTCAGATCCAGGAGCGTAACAAGCTCCTGTGCCGCCTGGGGCACAAGAGGTTGCTGCGCCCCAGAAGTGACGTCACTTGATGTCACTTCCGGGTCCGGGCGCTATTGGCAGCCCTCGCATTCCACTCGGTGTGAGCGGAATGCAACTCGGTGTGAGCGGAATGCGAGGGCTGCCGATTGCCAGCTGCCTCCACGTGCTGCACCTTCTCTTCACAAGGGGGGCGCGTGGAGGCAAATGGGCTTCCTTAGAGGTCCATGCGTCATAACAGGAGCCTTGGAGGAAGTCAATTGTGAATAGACAGAGTGGGAAAAGGCAGCGACGATGCTAATCACTCAGCTGAATGACTTGTCGTGCCACTGCCTATAGTACTGGGGAGCCTCAGGGGTTGTCCAGTTGGGTCTTTGGAGGCCCTCAGCTGGTGCCTGATCAGGCCATCTTCCAAAGCCAGCCCTGTACTTTTGTCAGCCTAACCAAACTTCACAGCGATGTTGGAGGAATAAAATGGGGTTATCCCCGGAGCTTCTTAGAAGGGCAGGATAAAACAGTGGGAATACATTGGGGCAAATCAGGGAAAAGGGAAGTCATCAATAATCTCCATTAAGTGCAGAGCCTGGAGAAGTGGAGCAGAAAACAGAGCTGCACGTCCGAACCTCACTTCTGCCATCAAGTCACTCAGTGGCCTTAAGCAAGCCACTCCCTCTTAGCCTCAGCTCCCCACTTGCAATACGGGGTAAGACCATTTACTCACCTTATAGGGTTAAGACATAAGTGTTCTTCCACATGTAACATGTTTTATCTTGATATAGTCCTTACAACAACCCTATAAGGTGAGTAAATGGTCTTATCCCCATATTGCAAGTGTACCCAGAAAGTGCTACCTAAACTTTTTATTACTACAGGTACTTCTCTTTAAGGTTTTATTACTACTTCTCTCTTTTTTTTAATTACTACTTCTCTTTATGGTTTAAGAGGTAGGTGTGAATTTACACCTAGTACTGAAAGTTATTCGCTTTATAAACAGAGGACTTGGTGCGATGCAACATTCCAGCATTCTGATTCCACCAGCTGCCAGATGCCTCTGGCAAGCTCAGTATGAAGATGACGGCCTCCTCCCCCCCCTCGCCTGTCCCTAACATCTGGTATCCCATATACAGTACAGTCAGCTTTTGTCTACATTTGAATATATTTTGCCAGTAGACCTATCCTCCAACAGCCCAATCCTACGTAACTTTGTGCAGCTGGTTGCTGTATCTACAGCCATTTCAGCCTGCACTGGCAAAGCCTGGGCACACCTCAGGAGAAGGGGACATTTGTCCCCTTCCCCCAGTGTAAGCGGCACGGGCCACAATGGGCCTCCTCAGATGCACGCCAGCTCTGAAGCTGGCGTGCTTCCGGGAAGGCTGTGTAAGGTCGGCCAGGGCTGCGATGGGGCATAGGATATCAGCGCAACCCAGAGCCGATATCCTCGCCCCCCCTTCCCGCCCCCCCCATACCGACTGGCACAGCACTCACCTGTGTCAGTCGGCGCAGGTCCAGGTAGGTGGCACAGTAAGCGGTGCTGGTCTCTGCGTCCCGGCGCCGCTTACTCTCTGGGTGCCGAAAACGTGCCTTCTGGCATGTTTACAACACCCTAGGCCAGCAGAGTGCTCGCTCTGCCAGCCTATAGTTAGGCAGGAATGCACCTTAAGTCTTCCACCTACGTTCTTGCCAACCCCACACAGCTGGCTCTAGACCTAGCCACCAAAACCACCTTCATTCTCCTTTTCCTCAACCCAGCAGAACTGCAGGGGTGAAGCACAGAGACACATACCCAGGAAAGGCAGTGGTAGCTTCCCCATGTTCCCTCACCCCCATCCTTAGCCACTCTGGCTCTTACTGTTGAGGAGCTGCTGCAGGCGAGAGAAGCCACTTTGGGTACCCAACAAGATGCTGACGAGGATCCAGGTGAGACCTGCTGTCAAGATGATAACAACAACACGGAGGGGACCTAAAAGACAGTTGAGGAGGACAAGATTAATTCTCCAATAAGACCTACAGAGTCTTAAGCAGTAATCATATGCACACCTTCCTGGGAGTAAGAGCCACTGAATGCAATGGAACTTACTTCCGAGTATGCATGCATTGGATTGTGTTGTTAGCGGTTTTCCACCAGCTGCCACAGTCATGAAATCCTGGCTACTCCATCCTCCCTTTGTTGCCTCAGGAGTTGAGTGCTCCAGGTGGTCTACTGCAGGGGTTCTCAACCTTTGGAGGCCCGGGTACCCCCTATCATGGTCCCATTTTCTGAAGTACCCCCTGCTAATTAATTGCTAATTAATTGGATTAATCAATCAATTAATTAGCTAATTAATCATTAAATAAAAAAGTACTAAAATAATACTAAATGTGAAAAAATGTCTTACTTATCTGTGTGTGTGTGTGTGTGTGTGTGTGTGTGTGTGTGTGTGTGTGTGTGTGAGAGAGAGAGAGAGAGAGAGAGAAAGAGACAGACAGACAGGAGCGATTGCATTTAAGTTCTAATTAACAAGTAATTAACTACTGATTGATGCTGATAAGGGGCAGGCTCTGGCGTACCCCCTGCCGTTGGTCTGCGTACTCGTAACACAGGTTGAGAACCTCTGGTCTACTGGACAGCTACACTAGCAATGGCATTTTCTGGCTTAAGCAATTCTTATTGCGCGCTTGCTTTTGAAGCTTTAACTCACCTGCTAGTCTCATGGCCCTTACAGGGTATCTGGAACCAGCGAGAATCCAATGCTATGAGGCTCCTGTGGTGCCAGGACTGAAGAAGGATTCTGAACAGGTTAATCGCATGCACCCTTCAAGCTACAGAGATCAGAATGGTAGCCTGAATCAACCCAAGGAACTTTTCAAAAAAAAAAAAAAAGTAGTATAACCTACAATCCCAGAGACAGTGGGCAGTAATCAAATATTTTTTAAAAGGCCTCTTTTTTTAATTGTACAAATATTACAATGCAACCTTCATAGCCCCCAGTGAGCCAACTGAAAAAAAGTCAGTCTTACACTGTTTCCACAAGGTGCTCCATGGGCTGTTTCACACATTTACACAGCAACAAACTTGGGTTTGCCCACTCAACAGGGAGCCACAGCCAATCCTGTCTCTGTGATTCTATTTATTTTTTAAAAAAATAAAGTTTATTCTACCAGTACAGGCTTTTGTGGCAGCTTACACACACATGTACACAAAATAAGCTTATAATAAAATATCAAAATAAAATTTTCATTACTTTAAGATATAACAGCATCAGACAGCATCTTAAAAAAACTTCAGCCCCCCACAACCCCCACAGGTTAGAAGGTCAGTGAAAACTCTTCCATTTGAGGTAGGCTTTCGGGGTCCTTGCCTTAGTTGGCAACCTGTGGGGGTTGTGGGGGGCAGCCCACTCACAGGAAGGGGTTCCACAACTCCAGCATCACTACAGGGAAGACCTTAGATCTTATAGCCCAACCATACAGGGTCCACAATTACACTTGTCAGCTGTTAAAGCTGGAGAAGGGCAGGAGCCTGAGTGACCATTCAATCATCCCACCCTCAAGCTCTCCCTGAATCACTCTGAATTCTGCAATGTCACTGGTTTTCCCTATGGATCTCTCTTTCCTTTTTACCTACCCTGGTTTAACTCCCTAGCCCACCTCCTCCTGCAGTTCTGGAACCAATTATCTATCCACCCCACTTTGCAATGAGATCTGAACCCCAGGAGAAAAAAAAACTGAGCCTCAGATCTGCCCAGACATTCTGGGGTGAGGCTTCCCCTGGAGGGACCACCTCATAATATGCACAATCTTCCACCAAGCCCAGCCTTTGTATCACATATCAAGGAAACAACTTTGAGAGGGGCAGCCATGGGAATCTGCTGCAGCAAAAGTAAATTCTGTAGCACCTTTAAAACTAACGAATTTGTTTTAGCATAAGCTTTCATGGACTAGAGAGAATGTGTGTGTTTATATATATATATTATATGTAAGATTAGGCTTACCATAGAGTCCCGGAATCGAGACACGCATCGGCCTAGGAAAGACACGAGCCGCTCCCAAGAGTGCACCGCGGCTGGCCAATGCAAGCCACAGCTTCCGGCACTTCCGGTAAATGAGGCGACCGCGTTGGCCAGCTGCAGTGCACTCTTGGGAGCGGCTCGTGTCTTTTCTAGGCCACAGCGCGACTCGATTCCACGACTATGGTAAGCCTATGTATGATACATAACACATACAGACACACTCAGATTCTCGTCTTCATCGTCTGTAAGACACCTTTGAGAAATTGAGATTATTTGATGGCCCGCCTTCTCCTGTATATTCCAGCTCATCCCCCAAGACCATCAGACAGGGTCCTTCCTTATGTGCCCCCTTTGACTGAAGAGGAAGAGCCTTCTCGGTGGTGGCCCCCTCAAATGTGGAACTCCCTCCCAGATGAATTACGATCAGTCCCTTCCCTAGACACTGTCCAACAGGGCTTGAAGACTTTTGTTTTAAATTTCAAACGGCTTTTGGTAGTGGGTAGGGTGGGGGAAATGTGATAGCTGGGGGTATTAGGGGCCTACAGGAGTTTTTATTTGCTGTTAGTCTCAAGCATTTATATATTTTATATTTTACCGGCTGTGTTTAGACTACTGTGGTTTTAAATATTGTTTTTATTATGTATGTTTTTACCTTTTATGTTGTAAACGGCCTTGAGGGCCAGGTTTTGTTTACCTAGGGAAAGGCGGTACAGAAATCCCCAAATAAATAAATAAAATTCCACCAAGACTTCAACAGCTTTCACCCCACCATCAACCTGTGCCTGGACAACTCAATGCAGCAGGTTCACTTACTGGACACTATTGCGCAACTATTGCGTAATGGCCATTTAAGTACCACCCTATACTGGCAACCCACCAACCACTACACATGTTGCTCTGCTTCCAGATTCCACTCAAAACACACCACATAATCCATCACCATCACCTTACAGTCAAGCCCTATGATATAAACACATTTGTTCCAGTTCATCAGACATTCCCACCTGCAGAGTTGACACCAGACATTCCTAAAGTAAGTTACAATATCCACACAATGAAGTGAGAAGACAGATCGACAGGGCCAGAGAAGTATCCTGGAATAACCTCCTATAGAACAGATCCAAAACTATGACCTACAGCTCCCACCTCAAAACACTTCATCACATCATCATGATGTCCATCTTGGACAATGATACTTCCCTCTCACAGGCCTTGTTTGGTATGGCCTGTCCTTGCTTGCAGACAGCCCCCCCCCCAATCTGAAACAGCTATTAGCCAACAACAGGTCACATGACAAAGACACAAACACTGACGCCAGACCCTGCAATAAACTCAGATGCTAACTTTGTCCCGATCGCATCTCAGGCAAGCAACTCAGGCAAGCAATCATCACTACGACGCGCACCGCCCCAAGGCAGGGAGGACGTGCGTCACCTTAATCCCCCACCACCACCCATCCCCTAAGTATTAATCCGCGATTTTTTTGAGGGGGCAACCCGATGGGACGCTGCCCCAGGCGCCCCCCCGACGCTGCCCCCTCCGGCCACTCGTTGGAGCCAGGAGCCGGCTCCAGTTACATCGTCCCCGGCCGGCTGTCCTGGGCCTTCTGACGAGGCCCACTGCATCACAATGTAATTTATACCTTTTTCGCGCATGTGCAGACCGTTCCTGAGGGAAAAGGGCAGCCCTTTTCCCTCAGGAACGGTCTGCGCATGCGCGAAAAAGGTATAAATTACGTTGTCGAAGTGAGCCTTCATCAGAAGGCCCTGGAGCGCCGGCCCGGGAGGACGGTCCAAGGCCTTCTCCCGGCCTCAGAGTCCAAGGCCAGGAGAAAGCCTCGGACCGTCTTCCCAGCTTGGAGCCAATGCGCGCAGGGGAGGTGGCGCGCATGGGTGCACACACACGCGCGTCACCCTTCTGCGCGCGTCACCGCGAGGTGACCCGCTCTCCTCGCCTCATGACAGCGACGCCAGTGAGCAACATTATCACAGAACCACCAAATAACATCAGCAGCACCATCAGAGGCTCATTCACTTATCCATCCTCCAATGTGATATATGCTATCACTTGCCAGCTGAACAAACAGGCCCATCTCCACACAAAAAAGAATAAATGGACATAGAGATGACATAAAAATCGAAATCGTACTTTCAGAAACCAATGAGGGAGCATTGCCAGCCTCCCAGGACATTCTACTGCTAACCTAAAGTTACCATTTTACAAGAAAAGGAATTTCAAAGGGAGACTCCATAAAGTAACTGCTGAGAGCTGGAACTGATCAGGAAATTTGATTCAATTTGTTTGGGATTGAACAAAGATACTGTGTGAGCACAATCCTATGCTTGTCTACTCAGAAGTAAATCCCATTGTCTTCAATGGGGCTTACTCTCAGAAAAGTGTGCATAGGATTGCAGCCTGTAAATGTTTCTTGTCTCACTACATTGTTAAACATTTCAGCCAGAAACACTCTTATCATGATCTATTACTGCTGATGTAAATTATCACTGCACTTACCCCACACATCTAGCCTTACATACGAGGAGTTGCCCACTGCACCTCTTGCAGTGCATCGCCATTTGGTCCTGTCATTCACAAGTTTGGGTGCAAGCACCCATGTAGACTCCAATAACAGGCAACCATTGTTCCTATCTCAGTACTTTACAGTCCAAGCCTTAGCCTATGCATGCCTACTCAGAAGTAACCCTCATTGAGTTCAGTGCGTAAATGAATATACTGTGTACTGTATACTGTTTTAACTGCTATTGGGCATGGCCATCGTACTTTACATAATAATGGTCACCGACTGTACTTCTTCCTCCCCGCAGCTCTCCCGAGTCTACTTCCTCTTACTAGGATCCCCCCCCCTTTCTCTAGCAAGGTTTACCTGTCTACGGAGGATAACGCTTCACGCATCTGATGAATTGGACTCTAGCCCTCGGAAAGCCTCTGCCGAAAATAAATGGATTATTCATCTCGTCTGTCGTTCTGGTACAAAACTCTGCGGTGCTTTTGCTGCAACAGACGGCTCCCCCTCTGGAAGTGGGTGGATACCGAAAGGCACTGGTGCCCGGGGCCCCTTGCCAGAAGAATGCACCTTACCATCTCCCCCACTCCTTACTCAGCCAAGCCAAGACAGCACCCCTATAGCCCGATGCTGCTGCATATCCCTCTTGCCTCCCTCCACTATGTATGTGCATGCATGGGACCACCACCACCCCGACCTTCAATGTACACCCACAGCTTCGTGCACCCTCAATCCAGGTCGCTCTCACCGGTGTCCACAGCACCGGCACGGCCCCTTCGTTCTATTGCATTGTCCCACATACACATACATACTCATCTCCCAAGCAACCCCATCTCCTCCTCCTGAGTCCCCTCGCCAGACGAGGCCTCCAATCCACGATCCGCATCTACTACTCGCGCCGGTTCCGGCCTGAAGCAGGATTTTCCTGCTGCTAATCGGCAGCGACTCCTCCTGGCGGCTCCGCCCAGCCTCCAGGGCAAGAAGCGCAGGCGGAGAGTTGAAAGCTGAAGCAGCAACTCTCCCCCCCCCCGGTTTCTGAAGAGGTCCCGCCCATTTCTCCTATGCCGGCCCTTCGCTCTGTGTTTGCAGATCATCAGATAGAACCACTCGCAACTCCCCGTAGAACACCGGCGACGCGATCCCATCCCCACCCGGTGGGCCATCCCCGCTGGCGATTATTCTCCAACGCCGACTCCACGTGCCCTCCGCTTCCAAAGATTCACCCCTGCTCTGGAGATTCCCACGGTTTACTGACCTCATTCCTCTGTCATCACCCACAGATCAGGGCCTGGAATGATTCATTCCCGCTTTCACCAATCTCAGGGAAAATCCTCTCGCATTTTTTTTAATTTGGCATTTGTAAACAAAAACGGGGGGGGGGGGAGACGAAAAAACACTCGTATTCTCTATATGGAGGAGAATTAAACATAGAGGAGATAAAAACAAAAAAACCTCTCACGATAAATAAAAATAAATGCTAAACTTTGCAGCACACAACTTCTTACATTCCATAATAGCATCCTAAATATTATATAAACCACTGTAATCTTAAACTGTTCAGGAATTCGAGAGCTACAAGGAGAAGCTATGTAAATAAATAAATAAATAAATAAATAAATACATTATTTAAAGAGGGGGGAAAGGAAGATACAGAAAGGGAAAGCATACTAATTCTCACCTCTCCCTTCGTTCGCAAAGATCCCAGCAAAGTAGCGAAGCCCCCAAACCAATATAACAGCACAGTACTGTATTATAATACAGTAATAAGACAATTATTGTTCTGCCACATTTCTGAAAAACAAAAAGGCTCCAGAAGAAGAGAGTTTTTTGCCAGGCCAGTGCCTGGCATTCACCAAGCAGACACTCACTGGTCACTGCAGTTGACAGAGTCTGTTGTTGCAAATAGGAGGGATGGTTCGGCAACACAGTTGATAGCAAAGACACAGTTTTGACAATACTGAGGGGTATGTGTGGGGGCCCCCTTCATGGATCATTGCCTTGTCGTGGCGAAGGGGCTTGCGTAACTCAATGAAGCCATGAGCTATGCCGTGCAGGGACACCCAAGACGGACAGGTCGTAGCAGAGAGTTCTGACTAAAAGTGATCCACTGGAGAAGGAAATGGCAACCCACTCCAGTAACCTTGCCAAGAAAATCCCATGAACAGTTCCAAAAGGCTACAAGATATGACGCCGGAAGATGAGCCCCTCAGGTCGGAAGGTGTCCAATATGCTACTGAGGAAGAGCGGAGGACTATTCCAAGTAGACCCAGAAAGAGTGAAGCGGCTGGGCCAAAGCCAATAGGACGTCCAGCTGTGGATGTGTCTGAGGTTGAAAGGAAAATCCAATGCTGCAAGGAGCAATATTGCTTAGGAACATGGAATGTGAGGTCTATGAATCAAGGCAAGCTGGATGTGGTCAAAGATGAGATGATAAGATTGAACATTGACATCTTGGGAATCAGCGAACTAAAATGGACGGGCATGGGCGAATTTAATTCAGGTGACCATCATATCTACTACTGTGGGCATGAATCCCTTCGAAGAAATGGAGTAGCCCTCATAGTCAATAAAAGAGTGGGAAAGGCAGTACTGGGGTGCAACCTCAAAAACGACAGAATGATTTCAGTTCGAATCCAAGGCAAACCATTCAACATTACAGTAATCCAAGTGTATGCCCCAACCACTGATGCCGAAGAAGATGAAGTTGACCGGTTCTATGAAGACCTACAACACCTTCTAGAACTAGCACCCAAAAAAGATGTCCTTTACATCATAGGAGACTGGAATGCTAAAGTCGGAAATCAAGAAATAAACGGAACAACAGGCAAGTTTGGCCTTGGAGCGCAAAATGAAGCAGGGCAAAGGCTAACGGAGTTCTGTCAAGAGAACACGCTGGTCATAGCAAACACTCTTTTCCAACAACACAAGAGGCGACTCTACACCTGGACATCACCAGATGGTCAATACCGAAACCAGATAGATTATGTGCTTTGCAGCCAAAGATGGAGAAGCTCTATACAATCAGTAAAAACAAGACCTGGAGCTGACTGTGGCTCAGATCATGAGCTTCTTATTGCAAAATTCAGGCTTAAATTGAAGAATGTAGGGAACACCACTAGACCAGTCAGATATGACCTAAACCATATCCCTTATGAGTATACAGTGGAGGTGAAGAATAGGTTTAGGGCACTAGACCTGGTAGACAGAGTGCCTGAAGAACTATGGACGGAAGTTCGTAACATTGTACAGGAGGCAGCAACGAAAACCATCCCAAAGAAAAGGAAATGCAAGAAAGCAAAGTGGCTGTCAGATGAGGCTTTACAAATAGCTGTGGAAAGAAGGAATGCGAAAAGCAAAGGTGAAAGGGAAAGATATAAACAACTGAATGCAGATTTCCAGAGAATAGCAAGGAGAGATAAGAAGGCCTTCTTAAATGAACAATGCAAGGAAATCGAGGAAAACAACAGAATGGGGAGGACTAGAGATCTCTTCAAGAAAATTGGAGATATCAAGGGAACATTTTGTGCAAAGATGGGCATGATAAAGGATAAAAAAGGCAGAGACCTGACAGAAGCAGAAGAGATTAAGAAGAGATGGCAAGAATACACAGAAGAACTATACAAGAAAGAGCTTAATGTTCCTGATGACCACGCTGGTGTGGTCACTGACCCAGAGCCAGACATCCTAGAGAGCGAAGTCAAGTGGGCCTTAGATAGCATTACTAACAACAAAGCTAGCGGAGATGATAATATCCCAGCTGAGCTACTTAAAATCCTAAATGATGATGCTGTGAAAGTGCTGCACTCAATATGCCAACAAATTTGGAAAACTCAGCAGTGGCCAAAGGATTGGAAAAGGTCAGTTTACGTTCCAATTCCAAAGAAGGGCAGTGCCAAAGAGTGTTCAAACTATCGCACAATTGCACTCATTTCACATGCTAGCAAGGTTATGCTCAAAATTCTACAAGCTAGGCTTCAGCAGTACGTGGACCGAGAACTACCGGATGTACAAGCTGGGTTTCGAAGAGGCAGAGGAACTAGAGATCAAATTGCCAACATGCGCTGGATCATGGAGAAAGCACGAGAGTTCCAAAAAAACACCTACTTCTGCTTCATTGACTACGCAAAAGCCTTTGATTGTGTGGATCACAACAAGCTGTGGCAAGTTCTTAAAGAGATGGGGATACCAGACCACCTTACCTGTCTCCTGAGAAACCTGTATGCGGGTCAAGAAGCAACAGTTCGAACCGGCCATGGAACAACTGATTGGTTCAAAATTGGGAAGGGAGTACGGCAAGGCTGTATATTGTCACCCTGCCTATTTAACTTATATGCAGAGTACATTATGAGAAATGCAGGGCTGAATGAATCGCTAGCCGGAATCAAGATTGCCGGGAGAAACATCAACAACCTCAGATATGCAGACGATACCACTCTAATGGCAGAAAGTGAAGAAGAACTAAAGAGCCTCTTGATGAGAGTGAAAGAGGAGAGTGCAAAAGTTGGCTTGAAACTCAACATTAATAAAACTAAGATCATGGCATCTGGTCCCATCAATTCCTGGCAAATAGAAGGGGCAGAAATGGAAGCAGTAACAGATTTTACTTTTTTGGGTTCCAAGATCACTGCAGACGGAGACAGCAGCCATGAAATTAAAAGACGCTTACTCCTTGGAAGGAAAGCTATGGCAAATTTAGATAGCATAATAAAAAGCAGAGATATCACCATACCAACAAAAGTTCGTATAGTCAGGGCGATGGTGTTCCCAGTAGCAATGTATGGTTGCGAGAGCTGGACCATAAGGAAGGCTGAGCGCCGAAGAATAGATGCTTTTGAACTGTGGTGCTGGAGAAGACTCCTGAGAGTCCCTTGGACTGCTAGGAGATCAAATCAGTCAATCCTAAATGAAATCAACCCTGACTGTTCCCTGGAAGGACAGGTACTAAGGCTGAAACTCAAATATTTTGGCCACCTAATGCGAAGAGAGGACTCTCTGGAGAAGACTCTGATGCTGGGAAAGACTGAAGGCAAAAGGAGAAGGGGAAGGCCAAGGATGAGATGGTTAGACAGCATCACCGATGCAACGAACATGAAAATGAGCGAACTCAGGAAGATAGTGGAGGATAGGAAGGCCTGGCGGGATATGGTTCATGGGATCACGAAGGGTCGGACACGACTTAACGACTGAACAACAACAATGTGTGGGGGCAGGGGTAAAGACATGAGACAGATATTGAGATATGCTATGCAGCATCAATGCATTATTGTGGCATGGGATTTCCCTCCCCCTTTGCGAAATGCATTGCCATTGCCATTGCTCCCCCTGCTGGATTAATGGAGTGGAGGTTCCCAGTGGCGTCGCTCTAGGTGACCTCAGTTACTCTCCTGCACGAGGCGGCCCCGCCCCCTCGCCTTCGGAGCCATTTGGGGCGATTGGAATCCTGTCGATGTGCTGCGATTGGCTGCATAGTCTTGTATTCCATGCTCTGCTATAGGAAAGCAGAGGGGGTAGTGGGAGATGAGATTTCCTGGTGTTTTCCCTCTTCCCATTGTTTTCTATGGGTTTTCCGGTTTCTATGCCTAGTCTGATTTTGGTGTGTCCATCATCTGATTCTGGAGGGTGTTTAGGATGTGGCACAAGTCAACTCCTTTGCGTCCCACCCGTATCCTCACCCTGTTTTGGGGTTTATGCCAGCTGTAGTTGTGCCAGTGTTGAAGGTATATTTTTGACATATGTTATGTACCTTCATTGACATACATGTACATTGACATACATTGACAATGAAGGTACGTTGACAGCATTGTGCTGACAAAACGGGGGCTATGATGCTGTGGCCTAGTCTCCACACGCGCAGATGTAGCTGTACCAGCATCTGGGGGCTCATGCTGTATCTTATGCCACAGTGTTTCTAACTAGGTATAGGACTGGGCTACCCAAATGTGCATGTGCTGGGAGTATTCATCCCCCCCCCCTGCACTATAACTAAACTGCATAGCTCACACACTACTTTAAATTACTATCATTGTGAGTAGCGTTGTGGTGGTCTAGACTAGTGACATAACAAAAACATGGTGGGGTCCAAGCACCAGGGGAAGGGTCAAAACACGTGTGCTCCTAGAGCATTCAGGTCCTTAGATAGCATGGGGACTGTCCAATTGGAGAAGTATAATCTGAAACAGCCTGTTGAATGCTGCTGAAGGGAGATCTGATCTAGATAAGTGACAGGCTTGCATCACTTCCTACCATAGTCACTAGATGTAAGGTTTTATATGTCTATAATAACATCTATAACACTGGTCAACACACTTCTTCTGACATAAGGTATTCCATTGGTTTAAGGGTAATTTTGGGGCGCTGGTTCCAAATCTGGCATCAGTTTTTGTCTATCACATCAGGTTTTTGAGATATCAAATATTGGATTTGATAAAATCAATTAAAAACAGCAAATTTACACTGGTCTACACTGGTTTTTTTCTGGCCTGGACTTTTGCAGCTGTTTTAGACTAATTTCAGGGTGCTGATTCCAAATCTGATCTCAGATTTGCTCTATCACATCTCGTTTTTATGCTATCAGCATATCCCATTTTCATGATGCCAAACCTGATGCCAGATTTGGAATCAGCGCCCACTGGCGTCACTACAGGGGGGGCGGAGCTCTAAGTTCCTCCGTGATCCGAGCCTCCATTACACGGAGGAACGAAGCGTCCCGCCCCCGCGCCTTCCGAACCAGTCAAAGCGGTGAAAACAACGCGCAGGGAGTCTCAGTGTCAGCGCCCCAAAATTACCTTAAAACCATTGGAATACCTTATGCCAGAAAAAGTGTGTTGATCGGGTACCCCCTTAAAGGTAAGGGTGCCCCTGACAATTAAGTCCAGTTGTGTCTGACTCTAGGGTGTGGTGCTCATCCGGTCCAATTTTCTGAAGTACCCCCTGCTAATTAACTGCTAATTAATTGGATTAATCAATTAATTAATTAGGTAATTAATCGTTAAGTAAAAAGCACTAACACAATTTTAAATGTGAAAAAATGTCTATTTAACTCTGTGTCTGTGTGTGTGAGAGAGAGAAAGAGAGAGAGATATGCAAAGATCTTGCAATCATAAGTGACAGAGTTAATTTCGGGTAAAATCAATTAAAATGGGGTATGCTGATAGCATAAAAACGAGATGTGATAGAGCAAATTTGAGATCAGATTTGAAATCAGCACCCTGAAATTAGTCTAAAACAGCTGCAAAAGTCCAGGGAAAAAAATTGTAGACCAGTGTACATTTGCTGTTTTTCATTGATTTCATCAAATGCAATATTTGATATTTCAAAAACCTGATGTGATAGACAAAACCTGAAGCCAGATTTGGAATCAGCACCCTGAAATTAGTCTAAAATAGCTGCAAAAGTCCAGGCCAGAAAAAAATGTGTTTTTTTTTGTAGACCAGTGTAATATAATAGATGTTATAGACATATACAGTTATGCATTGGATGGATAGAGTGGACACAGTGAAATTATTTTCCCTCTTGCACAACACCAGAACCAGAGGACATCCACTAAAATTGATTGGTGGGAAAGACAGAACAGACAAAAGGAAATATTTATTTACCCAGCATGTAATCAATCTATGGAACTCCTTGGCACAAGAAGTTATGATGGCACCTGGCCTAGATGCTTTTAAAATGGAATTGGACAGATTTATGAAGGAACAGTCCACCACAGGTTACAAGTCGTGATGACTGTATGCAACTTCTGGGTTTTAGAGCGAAACATTCTCTGAATGCCAGATGCAAGGGAGTGGCAACAGGATGCAGGTATCTTGTTGTCTTGTGTGCTCCAAGAGGCATCTGGTGGGCCACTGTGAGATACAAGAAGCTGGACTAGATGGGCCCTGGCCTGATCCAGCAAGGCTCTTTTTATGTTCTTAATAGTACCATTGATGTGGAAACAGAAGATACAACAGAATAAAAAGTTAACATACCTATAAGCTCTGGAAGGGATAAAATACAGACTTCTTGGGAGAAAAAAATGTAAAAGTACCAAACCTAAAAGTATCCTTCTATTGTGTTTTCCAGGATCCAAAACCTTCCAAGTTCTCTTATGTGATGGTATCACATTTATGCTCTAAAATAAAAATCCAGTGACATCTGTAAGTAAACCAAACTACTGTATTGCTATCTCACCTACTTCTCAACTATACACAAACTATGTACTGTATTATCACCAGTGATTGACCAAAGAAGTAATCATCATGTTTCTGCAAACTAGAAAGGATGAACATAGACAGTGAGGTTACCATGTGGGCAAGTTTGTCCATTTCTTGTGTGTTGAAGTACTGCAGTTCAGAAAACTTACTGTCTGTTCGGAACTATTCCATGATTGCTGTTGCTCTGTCCTCAATACCGGCTTTTTCTGTTATTATGGAGTGAAGACACGAGTTCTGCCTATCCCTCCAAGCATTGCTGCAGTCTTTGGTCACTGCTTCCAAGTTCTTTGTTTTGGAAGTAGATGGTTCATTATTCTGGTTGTCCTAAAAGTTCACTAATATTAATAATGGTGTTGTTTGCATTTGTTTTCAAATATATCTAGAACGCTTAAAAAAAGGATCCTTTACGTGAGTGAATTCTGCTTACATTTTTGTAATGCCTTCATTATGCACAATATTTTTAAGTATGGGGGGGAGGGGGAACCCCAGAAAAGGTTCGCTTTACACATTAAAAATCAAAATAAATCATATATACACCACCTAGCCAGGCCATCCATTAGGTGAAGTGAGTTGCATCAGCGGCAGATTGCGGGGGGGGGGGAGTGTTAGAGGGCCGCCAATTCGGGATGCCCTTCACCCTGAGTCTGCCACTGCCTTCCTCCAGCCTGCCATGGATGAGAGCTGCACTGATCCACTTTCTGCCCGCTAAAAGCACCCAGAAAGCAGATAATCCGCCTTCTTACCTTGCTCTAGGCACTGTTGCTTCAAATGCAGAAATACAGGACTTCCAGTTTGATTTACAAGGACCATGCAAACGAAGGAGCTCCTTCATTTGCATGGTCTCTTTAAATCAAACTGCACTTCCTCACTGGAAGAAACCATGGTAAGGGGCTGCTTTTTTTAATTGTCTTGAGATGGTGGACCCAAAGTGGCTTCAGGCAGTGTTCCAGGTGGCGCCACTACTGCTGCACCCATCATCCTTGATCACACAGTAAACTAGCACAATTTCAGCAGTATCACTGTACAGTTTTTTTGTAATGAAATAATCCTCAACTCAACCACACTTGAACAGAAATGGAAAAATAAAATTAATGGCCCAATCTTACCCAGGCCTTGCGCTGATGGAACTCTTCCACCCGCCCCCCCCCGCCCCCCCCCCATACAGGAAATGGAAGCAGAGGCCGACAGATGGGCTGGTCCAACTCCTGGTTGTTCAGTTCTGAAATATAGCTATCTATATCTAGGGGTCTTTGTTTTTGTTGATAACCGCATAAAAACACAAAACACCTGATGCAGAAAAATATTTTCCTGGTTTTTATTCATACCGTATCTGCCTCCCCAAGTCACAAGGGAGAATCTCGCATTTTGCAACTTCTCTCTCATTTTCACCTTTCAGGAGGGCACACACACATTAGGCTGACTCTGGCAGCTAGGAGACTCCCAGAGCTAAATCAATTCAGTCTCCCTGGATTCAATGATAGGACCATCAAGGAGTCCTCTGACTAGCTCAGCCCACTATTGTTCCTATTGTCTTCTGTAAAATGTAAATCCGAAGTTCCTGTAGAATATTCAACCTGATATTGATGCTTTAGAATTCGCACCTGTGAATAAAAACACAAAGTACCACATTTTGCATTTTAATTCAACAAATTTTCAAAAAAATAACACCATGTTCAAATACTTCTACCTATATCATTCAGAAAATTACTTACAGCTCTCTTCAACCACCCAATACAGTGAAAATTCCTGCAATTTAGAAAACCTTTAGCATGTCTTGACAACAAAGTGTGGAAGGTGACAAAAATGGCCTATGAGTTATTGACTCGATTTCTAATGTTTGATCAACTTATTCAGCCCATTTTCTTTCAAGGCTCACAGCCCAGCCCCCTCCCACTGTAAGTAGCCTTCTGCTTCCACGCCAGAGGGCAATCTGTCCTCACTGCTTTCTTTCTAAAAAAACACAGAGACTTTCAAGTGGACTGCTTTGAGAATGTGACCGTTATTGTGTACAAGCATGTTTTTGCCTCCATAAATAAAATTATATTTTGTTCTGGTTAATTGGGGATTTGTTCAGGAATCTGTTATTTTATTTTGTCAAGTCTAACCTGTGTACTGAGGTACGATCATAGAAGCCCTACTTGCCTGAGTGATGGTATATAGATTGTCATGGTTACCAAGGTCAGAAACGATGATTCCACCATCCTATCTTATAGAGCTGAGATTGCTATGATTCTTTCAATCTGTCTTGGCACCAGGCCATTGGCCCACCAGGATCTCTACAGAATTGCTCTGGCTCCACCTCCAACCAAGACAGATGTGTGGCCCCAGCTGACCACGAATACTGAATCCTGTATTGCAAGGGCAGCCTATTACCCCTTTCAGTAAATAACTGCTTGTGCCTGGTTTCCACCCCTGTCTGTCTTGCACCTAGCTTAACTCACCGTGCAATCCTAGGCTATATGCATATCTCCTCAGAAGTGAGTCTCATTGTGTTCAATGGGCCCTACTGCCAGGAAAGTGTGTACAGTATAGGATTGCAGCCCAATCCTGTCCTGGTGCTTCTGCTTCCATCCTACATCTTGCTCCTTCTTGCTCTTATCCTCAATGAATTCCATGACAAATTGCTTCAGTTTGCCCTTGACACTGCTTGTTACCTGCTCTAGATGGACTCTGGGAATTGACCCTGGTCTAGTTTTCACTGGAGAAGTAAACTGTATGTGAGGTGTATTACTTCAGACTACAGATGCAGGCTCCTGTGACTAACGGCCCGATCCTGCCAAACTTTCCGCCTGCAGAGTGCGTGCTCTGCAAGCGGAGGGTGCCGTAAACAAGCCGTAAAGCGCGTTTTCGGCACCCTTGGAGTAAGGGCCGCCGGCGCGTAGGCAGCCCTTACTCCACCTCCCCCCAGACCCTGCAGCCGCCAGTGCAGGTAGAGTTGCACTGGCCAGTGCAGGGGTGGGGGGAGGGTGACTGTTGGGTGAACCAGCCTGGGAGGGGGTGGGGATGTCGGTGGTGATATCCCCGTTCCCTTCCCAGGCTCGGCGGCCCTTTCCCCACTGCCCCAGATGTACGTTGGCTCGAGAGCTGACGGACATCCGAGGAGGCCCATTGTGACCGGGCAGCCCTACACCAGGGAAAGGGGACAAATGTCCCCTTCCCCCGATGTGAACCTGGGCCGTGCCGGAGCATCCCGGGAAGGGCATAGGATCCTGCGGCCGGCCCTATGGGCCAGTCGCAGATCGTTATGCAGGATTGGGCTGCCCAGTACATGTGTACTCCAGTCCAAAAAATCCCTCCATGTAGAAATTGTAATGTTATAAGAAGATTTCTAGCCCAAATTTCTTCCTGACATGATAATTTTCTGTGTGTAGGGATTGGTTTGTTGTTGTTGTTTTTTGTCTGGAGGAGATTCACCAGAACTTGTCTCTTTTCTGTTGTTCTCACATAGACTTCCTGAGCACTATCCCTCCAGGCTGGGCCCATCTTGTGTTACTCCTGTGAACCAACTGAACCTTCTGGCAACTCCGGGCAGAAGTCATTGATTATCCAAAGGGTGATGCAGCTGCAGGCTTTCTGCACATTACATGAAATCCTGGGTTTGAGAAATGATTAAAGAAAGAGTAGGTCGCTGGCTCTGGCTCAGTTCCGACATTAGGTCAAACCATGGTTGATGCTGATCATAGTAGAACACAAACTATGATTTGAGTTTTTTTCCAAGCATGAAGGCAAACCATGGTTGAGAGAGTTGCTTGTCTGCTTTTGTTTTCCATCTGTCCTGTGCTCCTGGTTCTGTGATGTAGTAGTCTCTGGATGTTGAATAGCTCATTTGTCAATCATAATTGGTATAACCCCCACTTTGCAAAACCACTTTCCAGTAGTGGGCCTACACCCCCTGTGGGGGGCCACCGCCACGACACCCCCCCATGGACGCCACATGGCCCACCCCTGGGGTGTGTGACGTCACCGACGTGGGCCGACGCGGCGTGGAAACACCCCCCCAGCACTTTTAGGCCCCTTTTTTGAGCCAAATGGCGCCCGGGGGGCAGGAGGGCCAAACATGCAGCTGCATGAAGAGGAGCCAGTGCAGGACGGAGCAACGGATTCAGCGGCAGGTACACACACCCCGCGACCCGCCGCTTGGGGTCCACTGCCCCAACCGCCCCCACCGTCACGATGCCTCTGCCACTTTCTGCCATGGTTTCTGATTCCAGTTTGCTGGTTCATTGCAAACCATGGGCTGTCAATCCCAACATAACACTGAACCATAGGTGAGCTTCTTAAAAAAAAAAAAACAGGTTGGGCATATTGTCTGAACTGAACCTTCTGGCATTGCTCTGCTCCTTGTCCTTTCTTGAAGGCTTTAGTTGGCCTGCTTACTATTATCTTGTTTACTTCTGATGGATATTCTCTCTGTGTTCTACAAATGTGTCTGCAAATGTGTGCCAGTTTTATTTTTACAGTCTGGTTGCTGGAGTGAGTCAAACAGGCAAATATTTTACATGTGTATTTTTGTCTATTTGTTTTGATATGTTAATATATTTTGTTAATTAATGTCTCAAGCTTGAATCATACACTGGAAAGAGAGTAAAATCCAGCCACCCCTGCATTCCAAGGCAAGATCCACCATATATCAGTCCCTTTCCGTAAAAACCAGATGCAAAGAAGGACAGAACAAAGATGGGCAGATCGTATAGCAATCCAACTGTTGCTATCAGCAGCAGCACTGTGAGTGAATCCCCCTCAACAAAGATGGCAGTAAGAGACACAGCAGCCTATACAAAGATGGTGCCGATACCGTACGGCATGTATATCATGCTCATACAATATTCAAGACAGCTAATGAAAAATAGATTACAACAATCAAATGACTAAAAATGAGCAGAATTAAAAACCTGTGAGACAAAAACCTAAAAGACTTTGCACTCTTTCTTCTCCACATGTTTGTCCAAATAAAGGAGTGGGTTTTGCGGTTGTGCATTACATGTTTGCACAATTCATATAAGGCTGCTGACTGAGCACAGGAAACCACCTAGTTTGGCATGCAGCAGCTATCTTTCTAGGTAGAACCCTAGGATCAAATGGTCTGGGAAAGAGCGCCGGATCAGTCCCACACAAAGATGGAGCAAACATCTGAGGCTTTCGTGGCCCGCTATTATCTTCTGGTTTCCAAGATTTACGGGTAAACAAGCCATGTGTAGATTTTTAATTCCAGCTGAAGTAAAAATTATTCAAAACTGTCCGTGGTTTTACAAGGTTCCTCACGTACAGACAAGAAACGTCGGAGCTTGATTTAGAAGCGAAACGTCGGAGTATTTTTAGCTTCAGGTTTTAATTGTTTCTTGTCTGTACGTGGGGAACCTCGTAAAACCACAGACAGTTTTGAATAATTTTTACTTCAGCTGGAATTAAAAATCTACACATGGCTTGTTTACCCGTAAATCTTGGAAACCAGAAGAATGGAGCAAACAAGAAGCGCTCACGATGACATGTTGGTCTGTTCCATAAGCTGCAATGGGCCCCTGTAGGCTGGGCTCCTACAGTATAGAAAAGAACTTCTGGGCTGCTCTGCTTGGGCTGGTGATCAAACAGGAGTCTAGTTGTAACACCCTGCTATCTTGACTCCAGGGCCCCACAATTGTCATTTGCATGATCTGTATATGTATGCAGTAATTCTAATCATAAACAACATTGCCTTGACAATGTATTCTGAAGAAAAATTCCATGCTGAATGCTGTGAGCTGGATTACAATTAGTGTGGAAAAACCAATTATTGGCCTAAGATGTATAGAACAATAGCCTGCAAGAGAATCATGGTTCAAAAATGGAACTTGTCATTCTTCATGCATGGATAGCATATACACAAAGAAGAGTCCAGATAAGGTGACCCTTAATTAACAGCACTTTGGCAACACAATCCAACTAACGATCCTGCTGATAAAAACTGAACTGAATCGAATCCTACTGACAGCTGCTGGGCTTGGTCTGGTCTGACAACTGAGTAGGCAGGGTCACGATAAACCCCGCCCACTCATTCCTCTCCCCCTCTTCCTGTTTTCTGTCCTCTAGCGCAGGCGCGATGCGGCCCTTTAAACGTGCGCAAGAAGTTCCAGCAGCCACATTTCCTTGCTGCTTGAATTCTTCCGCCTCGGCCTTCGGGAACTTTTTCTTCTGTTTTCCTTTGCCTCCGGAGCTTCCGACGTAAATAAGGACCTTTAGATGAGACATAGACGGGGGTTCCTGCATCTGAGATATTTTTCTAGGGGTGTGCGGCGACGTTTGGAGGAGGCGCTTTTTGTACCTTAAGAAAGTGGCGGAGGGAGACGCTTTGTTGTTGATGGAAGCCTCAACGGAGGGTATTGAGAAAGTCCAAGATGGCGGTGGCTTCTAGGCCGAGGGGACCCGGCAGGCCCTTAGTCTAAGGAGGTGGGAGGACGAGAGCCACACTTGGACCCGGAGAGGCACTGGGGAGACCCCGAGGAGGCGGAAGCGGGGCTGAGGCCAAAGGGAGCGGGGCCCGGGGGAAGGTAGCGGCAACTGAGCGGCCTGGTCTACCCCGCCCGGCAGGCCTGTGGCTCGAGTGAGGGGGAGGGGCCGGGAATGGCCCCCTGAGGGGCCCCCCAGCAGCCAGGAGGGGGTGGGGGGTATGGAGCACAGGGAGGAGCAGGGAGAGCAGAGCGAAGGGGGAGAGCAAGGGGCCTGGGGGGAGAGCAAGGGACCCCCTGGGGATCAGGGAGACTGGGGGGCCCATGGGGATAAAGGGGAGCGAGGAGCCCGGGGCCTGAAAGGTGAGCGAGGTCTCTCAGGTGAGAGGGGGGAGCATGGGGATTGGGGGGAGCGTGGCTCCAGGGTGGCAGAGAAGGGAGAGAGGGGTGCCAAGGGAGAGCGGGTTCCCCGCAGTGATAAGGCTGATCAGGGAGATGGAGGTCCTCGGGGTGAGCGAGCCCTTCGGGCTTCGAGAGGAGCAGACCAGGCTGATCGAGGTTTGTGGGGCATAGAGCAGAGTGAATGGGTAGAACGTGGTCTGTCTTGGGCTGGAGAACCTGACCCCCTGCTGCCGCCTGAGGATTTCTTGCCACCCCCTGAATGCCCTGTCTTTGAGCCCAGTTGGGCCGAATTCAGCGATCCACTAGGTTACATTGCTAAGATTCGGCCCATTGCAGAAAAGAGTGGTATCTGCAAAATCCGCCCTCCTGCTGTAAGTATAAGGGGTCTGTGGATAGGGTGACACAAGTGGGGTGCTTTCTTTCAGATCCTGTCCATGAGCATGTGACATTTGGGTAGTGGGTTTGCTGTGAGGAATGGATAATGTCCATTGGGGTTGTGTTTGCCAGTGAGTATGTGGGGAGAGGTTTTGTGGGAATTGTATTGGAGTGTTCACCTATTTGGGCACAGGATTGAACTGGTGTATCTTTGGAGGCAGAGACAGAAATATATGGCTGTGAAGGCATTGACAGTATCCAGTGAAACAGGTCTTGGGTATGGCTGTCTTTGAGGTCATACAGGACTTCAGTAGCATCTGAAGGAAATTTGCTGAGGGCAGTCATGATTCATGTAAATGACTGAGTGGGTGGTGAAAGGTGTGTGACTTTGATGGGATTGAAAAATGTGTGCCCCTCCTACCTTATTCCATCCGGCTATAGGGGCTCATGATGATGGAATGGATATGTAAAGCCCATACAAGCTGGAGACAGGGATGTCCAACATGTTGCTGGTCCATCTGCTGTGGTGTAAGTGCATCACTTGTGGTATAATCAGTGATAGGATGTGGTGTACTGGAGTAGACAGCTTTGATGTGGGACATCCTCTCTGTATGTCCATAGGAGGTCGTACAAGACCTGTGTCAGTGGACTTGAAAAGTAGTTTGAACTTCTGATTTAATTGTCAAGACCAACAGAGTTTCAGTTCATGCTGTCTTCATGGGCACATGGATTGGTTATGCCTATGATGGTGGCATGTGGTTGGATGTACCAGCTAACATCTTGGAGAGCTTGCTTTTTTGCCAGGTTGGAGACATTGCAAGTTAAGCATCTCCTTTTATTGCCTCTTGTTAAGCCTACATCCTCATACTTCATGGAGCTCCTAGTTTTCTATAGCTAAGTCTTGAGCACAGAGTAGAATGTGGCAACATCTGCAGCTAAATATCTCCTCCCACAGGGTGGGATGGGGTAAAATTATCTTTTTAATTTATTTGGCTTTTCTAAGTATGCTAGTTAACTTTTTTTCTGCTGCTTTGTTTTGATACTGATGTGGTCATTGTCAAACAATTTCAAGTCTAAGAATGTCAGAGTTATTCAATAGTATTTTGGGGCACTTACAACAGTGACATGTCCAGTATGGCTGCCAGTGGCAGAGCCTTTGTTTAAGAAGCCTCTGGGGATGGGGAAGGAGAAGAATAGGAAGTATTGGAGCACCCCTATTTTCCCTAGCAGAGTTTGCATCTCCCAAGTCACACTATGGAGGTTTGATGCTGCTGTAGGACCAGAGGACAGGAGGTGCTGAAGTGCTTCTTGAGGAGCATGGTCCATCATAAAACCTTGATTCTGTTTACAGGCCTCTGGTCCTACATAAGCACTTGGGTCAGAATTCAGCCTGCCCCTTCCCAATGTTATCTGAGAAAGCATTGTGATTTTTCTCAGAGCAGCAGGAATACAGAATTGGTGCTTGTGTGTCCAGTGAATGGCTTTGTGGGATAGGGATTTGTAAAGGGATAGGTCTTCTTAAGTTATACCTCCCTTATTTTTCTCTCCAGGGCTATAAACTTGACTCCAGACTGTTGTTTTGAATAGTCAGTATCCTCCAGCTTGAAAGCATCTGCTGTAGTTCAGCTTGGTGGAGGATGGGAAGGAACCTGTCTTTCTGTTGGTGTGATTCTAGACAGCTGTCAAACAATTATCTTGTTAAGATTGTTTGATTTCATCTTCCTGTCTTTAAGGTTTTGGGAAGTTAAGCGATACTATATGTTGGTCTTCTCCCTTTTCATTACACTTTGTGAGTTGCCAGTGTACATTCAGCCGAATTTATGGCGTCGTAAATCTGTCCTGTCTTTACTTCTTAATCAAAGGCTTTGACGTAGAAATCAGCAGTGTGATAAGATGCTTCACAGTTGAGAAGCCAGGAATTTTCCAACTTAATCTGTCTCTTCCTCAAACTCTTTTGAATAATTTTGTCATACTAGTACTAAAAACTAAGAGGAATATTTTATTAATGCCATTACTGTTACATAAACTGAGCCAATTAATGTGGCTCATGGGTGAGTGGGAAACAGCCCAATGGCAATTCCAGCCTTTAGAAATTAAAATGTGTAGCCATCAATTTGACCCACTTCCAAGCTTTTGTTATGAGGCCTTGAATCTCTTTCTCCCCCCCCCCCCCTTCACAGGCCTTCTCTTGTCTTCCTGTCCCTGCAGCTGATGATTATAAGCAGTTGCCCCACCCTTGAAGTATCTGAGCCTCAGGAAAGTACCTTCCTGCATATCCAGTGCCTTGGGGAAAATATTTGTAGATTAGTTAAAGAGGCATTGATGACATACTGAGCTTCTGTCAGGCTTCCTGTATATAAATGGTCAAGAGGAAGATGTGCACATGCATCTTTACAATGCCTAATGCATTCATGCTTCACTAGTGGGCATCCATCTGCAAAGCTAGGTCTCTTTCAAATGTCAGCTTTATTCCCGTTTGAGCTTGCTCTCTCTCTTATTTTTCTGGTGGGTGTAGGGTGTCTTTCATCGCAAAACTAAGGGTCTTCCCCTTTTCCCTGGATTTTCTGGTAGCTTTTTTTTCTTCTCTTATACTTAAGGTCTTCTATCTGGAAAACTGAATAGGGACCCTGTGAGACTCTGTTTTTTTTTTTGAGCTACAGTTTTAAATCCTTGGCCACAGCAGGGCCTGTTGAAGACCATAGGTGATATGGCAAAGGTGTTGTAACCTCTGCCTCTATAGGGTTAGTAACAGATTTTACATGACTGGAAACAGAGCATCAGGATCCTAATTGCACCACCTTTCTACCTCTTCCTCAGGACTGGCAGCCTCCCTTTGCTGTGGAAGTGGATAATTTTCGGTTTACCCCACGAATACAAAGGCTCAATGAACTGGAGGTGAGTCTTGCAGGTGTGGGGAGAGAAATCTTTACTGGGATATTGTCCATGTTCCTTGGAGAGCTAATGGGCCAGCTAAGCCAAGTGTTGTGGTTTTCGTTTTGTTCTTTTGTACCAAAAAAGACAATAAAGGAAATCCTCTTGATACATCCTCTTGCCTTACATTCATTGTTTTGCAGAAATATATATTTAAATGAGTAAAAAACACCCCAAAATAGATTAATTCTTCATAATTAGTTTTTCTTTGTAAGCCTGTATGAAGCTGCTCTTAATAAGATGGACTCCAAAAAAACATTGTTAGGCTTTTATTAACAGGATCGGCACCAAAGGTTGTGTCGAGCTGTTGAGAGCTTGATACCATTTAATTACAGTTTACTACAATTGGAGTCCAGCTCATCGGAGGCTACCTAATAATTATCTTATAAGGGCAAAACTCTTGAATTGCACTCTTGGTGAAATGAATTAACCTGTCTAAGGCTTGTTTTAGGTGTTAAGGTGCAAGGTGCTAACCCAGGACCTCGCCTTCTCTTTTTGGAATGAAATCGTTAAAAGACTGGAATCTTGGCTATGTGACTGAGGGGTGAAATATTATTGTAGTGCAGACAAGTCTGAAACATCTAGTTCTGTTTTCCCCTCTTAAATTTGATTACATTACTTCAGTGACCACCCTGAAATATGACAATGTCAGTGATGAAGCTCTGCATTCAAAATTTCAGTCTCCAAGGAAGCTTTCTGGTGGGGCATTGTGTCAGTTAGCAGGAGCAGACAAGAGCAGCCCTTGTTCAGAGAATCGTCTCAGCCCTGCAACTGCACAGAAACCCAAGGCCAGTACCAGCCCAAAGCTGTGTGTATATGCAACATTTACCACTATCAAAACTGACTGAATCTCAATATCTTGCGGGCAAGCTAGAGGTCAAAATTTGGTGGTTGAAAGGTGCCATTCTTACATAGAAAACTCTGTTTGTGAGCTGCTGGCTAGAGAGAGGCTGACTGCAGTTTGTCATGTCCCCATCACCAGGCACAGACCAGGGTGAAGCTGAACTATTTGGACCAGATTGCAAAGTTTTGGGAAATTCAAGGCTCCTCACTGAAAATCCCCAATGTAGAGAGGCGGATCCTCGATTTGTACAGCCTGAGCAAAGTAAGTTAGAATTGAATTCCTCCCTAAGAGACAGAAGTGGAAGTTAGTATTTAAGGCTTGAGGAGGGGTGGTAGAACTAGTGGGTTTCATTACTAATTTTGATGGGTTAGCAAAGCTCTTCTATTGGCTACTGATTGAAATAGAGGAGGATTGGCAAGTGTGAACTGGGACTATAGAAGCGGTGGATCACTATATGGTGGTGGGGGGAGGAAGAATCGGGTACGGCATTTGGTATAGGATATTGGGATGTGGTTTTCTTGTGTGTGGTAACTAAATGATACTAGCTGAGTTTGAGTGAATTTAGTGTTCCTCAATATTTTGTGTTCCAGATTGTGATGGAAGAAGGTGGCTATGAAGCCATTTGTAAGGATCGCCGGTGGGCACGAGTGGCCCAACGCCTTTCCTATCCATCAGGGAAGAACATTGGCTCCCTTCTTCGCTCCCACTATGAACGCATAATCTACCCTTATGAAATGTACCAGTCAGGTGCCAATTTGGTGGTAAGTAGCAGGCTATGCAGGAATGTTCCTCCTGTCATCTTTTAACACCTTCCTTTGCCTCCTAGCTTGTTCTAGATGTCCACAAGAGAACTTGTGACCATCTAAGCACAATCCCCTTGGGTTTTGTTTTCTATTCTGGGAACAGGGTTCTTGCTAGGGAGGAAGGTGTAGGCTCTTGAGTTCCATAAAAATGCCATGTGTTCCCGTGTCTTGATTCTTGAGTTTTGGGGGGAGAGCCGAGTCCGTCCCTTGCTTTCTGACCCCTAGTCATGGGTTGGGTGCAGTGAGGAGGTTTACTTGGTATTAATGCTACTCCCTCCCCCAGCAGTGCAATACCCAGCCATTTGACAGTGAGGAGAAGGACAAGGAGTATAAGCCACACAGCATCCCATTGCGCCAGTCGGTGCAGCCCTCCAAGTTCAACAGCTATGGGCGCCGGGCCAAGCGTCTGCAGCAGGAGGTGAGTATAGAGTGCTTACTTCTAGCCCTAATTATAGCTTTTGTTCTGGGTTGGGCAAGCCCCTAACTCCCAGGGCTATTTCGCACAGCCTCTTCCTGACTCTGCAGAAAGCCTTATTTCTTCCCAGGCCTTCTGGAGTGCATCCCTCCCACACAAAGAAGTCTTGTCCTCACAGGTCTTAAAAACTGGAAGTGTTTGTCAGCCTTTTCTCCAACCCTTCAAAGAAAGTACCCAGTTACTTTGGAAGGAACAGTGGTTAGACTTAGGTGGAGGAGAGTCTGTAGTTTTAGGTGTTCTTCTGTCCCTTTTCTATAGGATGGGTGTGGTCTTTCCTTTTTTAAAAAAAAGTCTTTATGGGCCAACAACCTCCGTTTTCGGCCTTGTTGGTCAGCTGTGACCCACTGAAAGATGGTTGGGGTGTGGATGGTGGTGTTTGTTTAAAGGAAAAATAATTGCTATCTGTCTTGCACCAATTTGGAAAAAAAATAGTGATTGTAGCATGTTCAGGACTAGGAGAAGGAATTGAATTATTTCCTTGGGGGATGGGTCTGATAGTGAAGTGTGCAGCTGGAAGTTGGTCTCCAAGGTTCTGTTTCCAGGTCTGTAATGGAAGAAGAATCTAGTTGCGTTCAGAACCCGCTCGGTTCTTCTCTTTGGAAGAGTAAGGAAGTCTGTAAAATTGTACTGCATATGCCAAGTTGCCTCCCTTGGTATCCGTTAATATGGAATTACTATTGCCCCCTTATTCTGTGCTTGCAGTCACTATAGCATGGGTTGGAATCTGAACTTGGCCTGTGTAAGCTTACACTGAAAGGTGGCAAAATATCTCCTTACCATCTCGTGAGTGTAGCAGCATGACTTGGGTGAGAAGGGATAACTAGTCTGCTTTAAGTGATGAAGTGTCTATGAACCAGGGGTGGTAAGAATTCCAGAACTCTTTTTTGTTCTGTATAGCTCTTGTTACAGGATTCTTTTTTGTTCTGTATAGCTCTTGTTCCTCTAGTCTACTCCATCTGAAAAATGGGAGTTAAGAGACTGTTGTCTCGCCTCCCTCCCCCCTACAGTTTGTTTTTCAAATCCTTGTTGACTTCTAGAAAATATCAAAGCGGGCTTGCTCCTCAGTTGCACCTACTTCATTTGCTGGCTTTTTGTTGTAAGGTACCCTTTGTTCCTTTTTGTTTGAAAAAGGAATGGTAAAAAGGTATCCCATTTCCTTCATTGTAATCCAATACTCTCTCCCCCTTCCTCTTGCCGATGCCCTCATTTAAGATTCCTGGAGCTATGCTGTTGATTCCCACTCCCCACACATTTTGTCGTCCTCCTACAGGAATCCGAATTGTGCCCTGAACCTGCCAGCGCCCCAGCTCTGTTACCCGAGCGAGCGCCTCAAGCATGGGTACTGTTCCTGTTGTCCACCTCTCCTGCCTCTCTTCTGCTCTGTTTACTTGCCCTGCTTCATGACTGAAAGTCTATGGGCCACATGAAACAGGAGATGTGGCCTGAGGAGACTAAATGTCCCAGCATACACTGCTTTACTTCAGTTTGCAGTGCATTATGGGCATTGCTTGTATTGGGGGTAACCAAGAATTCCACTCCATAAGAAGATGAGGTTTCTGTTACAGGAGTTCACTCGTGGCTCAGCACTGTCCTAGTATTGCCTGCTTCTTGCTCCTGCAATTTATCCACTGCTGTTGCTTTCCTTTGCTGCTACTTTTTGAGGGGCTCTGGGGCACAGTTTAGGGCTAGTGACTTTATATTATTATCTCCCTTCTAACTATGCCCTCCTTGCAGCCAGAGCCAACAGAGGAAGACATTGAGAAGAACCCAGAACTGAAAAAACTGCAGATCTATGGTGCTGGCCCCAAAATGTTGGGTCTGGGGCTTGTGGCCAAGGACAAGAACATGCGCAAGAAAGGTGGGAATGATGGACTGGACTTGCACTTAGGGAGCCAGAGGGGAATCAACCTTTTTGTGTTTTTAAGTTTCTTCTTTCCAATGTAGACAAAGAGATGCCCGAGTGTCCTCCAACGGTGATTGTGAAAGAGGAGACCCCTGTTCCAGAGACTAAGCTGGAGCCCACTTCACCCCGAGGCTATGCACACGTGAAAGAAGAGTTGAGGCACAGTCCGGAACCTTGCACCAAGATGACGATGCGCCTGCGTCGTAACCACAACACTCAGTTTGTAAGTGAAATCAGCAGTGTGCTCCCTTCTCATTGGTTAGGTCTGTTAGCAGAACTGTGAGAGAAAAGCAAATTCATTCACAATGGATCTGAGTTATTCAAAGTGTTTATGTGCTACGATACTAAGCAAGAGAAGGAGCTGGTCATGGTGCCTCGGACAGAAAGGCATAAGATGACGGCTGCACAGGAAAAGAGACTAATGAGAAGTCTAGTCAAAGCAGGAGAGAGCAGTCCAGAAGCCTTTACACTAGGAACGAAATAGGCAACTGCTCCCTCTATTGGTGGGATGAACAAATATATACATACCCTCACCCACTGTTGTAGAGGTCCAGCTTGCATGCCATTGTGTAGGGATACAATGGCATGCAAGCTGGACCTGTACAACAGTGGGTGAGGGTATGTATATCTTTGTATGTATACATCTTGCGAAGTAAATGAACTTTGTGGACTAGCACACATGCTGTCAAGAAGGGTCTTGACAGCATGTGTGCTAGTCCACAAAGTTCATTTACTTCGCAAGATGCAATGCCAAACTCTGGGTATTGGTTTAGTGAGTGCATCTGAAACCATCTCCTCAGATGGACAGTTCTACATGTCAATAGCCCCTTGCTTCTCGCATATCCCTTAGGAGGTGATATTTGATGTCTAGTTCAGGGATTGGTTCTTTGTGATCAAAATGTATGTCCGCCTGTCATCCTGCTTTCTTGGGTCAACCTTGCCTCTCCCACATCTTGTCTCGGCCAGTGCTTGGTTTATTTTCTCATTTCACGTTCTTGAAGCCTGTTTGAGTCTGTAGATACTCTTTTAAAAGTTTACACATGAGGTATTGGCCCTGAGTCTCAGGTAGGTTAGCACTGAGATCCACTTCAATTTCATCTGCGGTTTCACTGTCATTTGAGGGAGGATTCCCTTGAGTGGCATGTGAGGTGGCATGGTATTTGGTGATGAACTTTCAGAATAAGTATACAGTCCTGCTTATTGCAACCTTGTCTGTTGGGGAAATAAGATCCTTTCTCCCCTTACACTGGTCACTGTTACCCACAAATATGCCTTTGGTGGGTCTGATCTCCAACTTGGACAGTTCCTCAGTTGGAATATAAGCTTTGCATCCGAGCACTTTTGTGTGTCTCATGCTTGGTCTGGATCCATGCCACAGTTTGAATGGAGAGCTGTCAGTGTCTTTGATGGCAATCTGTTCTGTAGGTAGGTTGCTATTGTCCTTGCTTCACCCCAGCATTTGTGAGGTAGTCCAGTATCTCGTAATAGACACCTGGTCATCTCGAGCAGAGTGTGGTTCTTCTCTCTGCTGCTCCATTTTGTTTGGGTGTGCACAGCATGGTCGTCTGGTGTTCAATGCCTTGTTCCTTCAAATAGGCCTTCTACTTCCTTCCCTGTGTATTCTCTGCCATTATCTGTGCAAAGTGTTTGCGACTTCCTCTGGAACTTAGTATGTGGCTGCCGCCATGTACTTTCATGGTTTGCCAAGCATCTCACTTTTCTGTTTCAGAAGGTAGGTGACTGTAATTGTCAATGAAAGTCAGCAGACTTCTGCTCCCACCTGGGGTGAGAATCTTCCTTGGTTCACGTATGTCGCTGTGAATGACCTTCAGCGGTCGAGTAACCTTGTTCTGTGGAAGTGGTGCATGTGTGACTTTCACCTTGATGCAACATGTGCACCTTATGATTGTGTGACATGATGACATCTTCAGTCAGGTTGCGTTTAACAAGCTCTTTTATAGTGTCTGGGTGCATGTGTCCTAGGCGTCTGTGCCAGAGGTGAATGCACTCCTTGTGCTGAGTGCTGAGTCTAGCTTGTTCACATTGGTGTACAAGTCTATAGAGGTGGCCATCCACAATTCCTCTGGCTATAATCTCTGTCCCCTTCTTAATCTTACATTGGTTCCCTTGAAATTGCACTGTGAGACCATTGCTAGCGAGGCACTTCACTGATAGAAGGCTTCTGATTTGATCTGGGATGTATAAAGCATCTTTCACAAGGATGTTCTGTGCTCCCTTCAATTGAACTCTGCAGCTTAAGAATCCATAGCCAATTCCCTCTGCAATGATGCTCTTCCCATCTGCTAGGAAAATCTGGTTCTTTACATCAAGGTCAGTGAAAAATTCCAGGTTGCTGGTCATGTGGCTCGTTGCCCCTGAAACGATGTTCCATCCATGCGCTATGCTGCCCTGGGTGGCTTTCAAGCAACCATCCCCTGCGTCATCTGCAGACTTGTCTGCTGCAGCCTTAACTGTCTCTTTTTGCACTTTTGATGGTGGTTTCCTCTGTTCAGCTCATCAGATTGGGTAGTCTTTTTTCAGATGTCCCGCTTTCTTGCATCTAAAACATGCTCTGGTTTTGTGACCTCATCTACCTTCGCTGTGTCTGATTTTTTCGTTGTCTTCACTCCCTTGAATGTCCTTTCTGCACCTGAACTCATCCACCAGCTTGCCTTTAACGTGCTGCACTGTGAGGTCTGACTCTGGTTTGGTCTCTAGGGCATTGATGAGGACTCTGGGAGACTGCACTGTAATAGTGCCCCTACATGGTTGTCTTTCATTTCTTCTCCGAACCCACACAGCTGTTCCCCAGTTTCTAATATGGCATTTATGTGTTTGTGCATCTTCTGCCCTTTTCCAAGTCTCATTCTATGTAGCTGATGTAGCAGGAACAGTTTTCCTGTTAAGGCCTGAGCATTCCCCATACCGTTCAGTTCGTTCCTTTCTCACATGAATGAGCTGTTGGTCTTCTATCTAGTAGCTTGCTTTTTCCTACCTGTATCTTCTATCGCTCCCATTGTACACAGTTATCAGCTGGTTTGTCTCTGTTCAACACATCCCAGAGATCATCTTTGGGAAGTAGCACTTCCACAGCTGCTGATTTCATGTTTTAGCTTTGCTATTGCCATCTTAGCCTCTCGACTACTCGCCATTTTCCTTCTGTGGATTGTTGGGCATGTCCTGCCCCTTCTGCTTGCTCTCAGCTTCTCACAGTTTGTCCTTAGCTCTTTGTTTTGCAGTTTGTATTGTGTCTGGGCCCGTAACGAGTTAGCAGAGCTGTGGAAAAAGCCAACTCATTCACTGCAGAGCTGAGTTACGCAAAGCATTTCTATGCTGCAAAATGAAAGAAAAGAAGTAGCTGGTCATGGCCACTTGGGTAGGGAGATGTGAAACAATAGCAGAGGAAGAGAAGTCTAATCAAGCCACAGGAGACAATCCACAAGTATTTAAACTAGAGCCTGAATAGGTAACTAGACTTCCTACTGGTGGAGATGAACACCCATTGTTACTGTACAGGTGTCGCTCGCATGCTGTTGCTCTTCCAATAAGGTCCTCTTCATAAGTTCTCTTATGCCCTCCCTCTGGATTAGCTAGTCTTGTGACCTGGGGCAGAATTGAAGCTGGTGTGTCTGTAGAATAAAGTCTCGCACTCTTTCTTTCTTATTGGTGATAGTTCCAGATTGGCTAATAGAGGCTGACTTCTGGCAGATACAACCTCAAAGCTCATGGCATCCATAGCCCACTGATTACTTGAAACCAGGGATGAAAAGAAAGTAATAGATGATTCATTTGAGTGGATCTGTGGCTTCTCTTTCCTTTCTCTAGTGCTGGTTGTTGTCTGAGAAAAAGGCACACGGATCAGACTACCAATAGTGTTGTGATAGTTTTAGGTTTGGTTTCGCTGTCTTCCAGATTGAGTCTTATGTATGTCGGATCTGTGCTCGGGGAGACGAGGATGACAAGCTGTTACTGTGTGATGGCTGTGATGACAACTACCACATCTTCTGTCTATTGCCACCCTTGCCTGAGATTCCCAAAGGCGTCTGGAGGTGTCCCAAATGTGTGATGGCGGTAAGGAGTCTCTGCCTACCTCTGACAGCAGGGCATGGGAAGTATTCCTTGACTGACTCGGCCCTTAGGTAGTTGTCTGATTGTGATGGCTGGTGACAAAACTATTCAAAATGTGACACCAATCCAATCCATTGATTTGTGGTGGAAAGCAGAGAACAATCCCTTGTCTCTGTATTCCTTCTCCCTATTTTCCTTTTCTCTGTTCCTCCATAGGAATGCAAGCGCCCGCCAGAAGCTTTTGGCTTTGAGCAGGCCACTCGGGAGTACACGCTGCAGAGCTTTGGGGAGATGGCAGATTCTTTCAAGGCTGACTACTTCAACATGCCTGTACATGTGAGTTCTGGTACCCTCACCCTGGGCATGTGCAAATGCTCGGTCATGGGCTATTAGTACCCATCTTACTTCTGGGAAGAGAGTGGCATTTGATGGGTACTGGAAGCAAGAAGCTTTGCATCCTGCTCTTGATCAGATTCTACCATGCCGCTTCTAGTCTCCGAACATGTAGGATCTGTATTCCTGATTGTTTCCTTCCCCAGATGGTGCCAACAGAGCTGGTGGAAAAGGAATTCTGGCGCTTGGTGAACAGCATTGAGGAGGATGTGACAGTAGAGTACGGGGCAGACATCCATTCCAAAGAATTTGGAAGTGGCTTTCCCATCAATGATGGCAAAAGGCAGCTCTCTCCAGAGGAAGAGGTGTGTATCGCCCTGAAGGCAGTTACCTTTCTCCTCAAAGCATTGCAGTCCTGTACCTCATGACCTGAGGCTGTCTGTATTCCTGGCCCTGTCCTCCTTCTTGAGCTCATGTCTTTGATTGCAGGAGTACGCAGCCAGCGGCTGGAACCTCAATGTGATGCCGGTTCTAAAGCAGTCAGTGCTGTGCCACATCAACGCTGATATTTCGGGCATGAAGGTACCATGGCTCTACGTAGGCATGGTGTTCTCTGCCTTCTGCTGGCACATTGAGGATCATTGGAGTTACTCTATTAACTACCTCCACTGGTGAGACATCTGGGGTGGGGTTGGTGGGTGGATCTGTTCTGTGTCTAGTACAGTGGTTCTTAACCTTTCTAACAGTTAAGGCTTCTGGTGTGTGGAAGTAAGACCATTGTTATAATCGGATAAATGTAAAAATTATGTTTAGGGTTGCGAGAGAGTTTTTAAATCTTATGTTAAATTGGAATTCAAAGAGAAAGTAGTGAACAAACTACTACTATATGGTGCTTGACATTTTTCAGAGGTGGACCCATTCACAGTTAAAGCGCACCCAGGAGTGTGCTGGTAAGCCCTGCTGCCAGTCTCCTCAAGGCTGACCTCCACTGCACTGATTCCACCGCGTCCTGGGCGCGTGTGGAGAGTGCGAAACTGTGTGGCTTCCATTTTATCTGATCACATCGGAATGCGGGAGAGCCGCGCTCTCCCGAGTTCCGTTGCGATCGGCCGTGGACCATGCTAATGATTTGAGAGGGCGGGATGCGGAGCTAATTGTTAGACCAGTGGGATGAGGGGGTTTTCAGCCACTTGGAGCGCACTTGTGTTTCAGCCAATCAGCGTTGAGCTTTATTAGACGGCGGGACAATCAGGAGGGACTATTTGCATTGAAGAAACTGGTGGAGCCCAGGGCAGCGTTTCGAGCGGGACTTCAAGCCCCCTATGCTCTCGTGCCTCACCACGCAAGCGCAATACAACAGGGGTAGGTGTAGATCAGCCTTTAGCTCTGCCCCTACTTTCCTCAGGGAGAGTGAGAGGAGCAGAGCTGAGGCTTGCTGATCCACTCCTCAATATTCTGTAACCATGACTGAGTCCACGGTTGCAATAACATCTGAAAGGGGCTAATGTTTCTCTTCCAGTCTCCTCCTTTGGTTAACGACTTCATTCACCACCACCTCCTTTTTCATAGCCTTGAGTCTTTCTAGATCTCCTTAGGGAAATCTGCTTTCCTAACCAAGCATTTTGGGGTGGAGAAGTTGCCCAGAATCTGGGGAGCAGAGGATGCCCAATCTGCCTTCTCCAAAATGTAAGGGATGTGAAAGCAGTCCTTCCTGACTTTTATTTCCTCTTTTCTAGGGGTGAACCGAAGACCTGGTATGGGGTTCCATCCTTTGCAGCTGAACATCTGGAAGATGTCATGAAAAAATTGACCCCAGAACTGTTTGAGAGCCAGCCAGACCTGTTGCACCAGTTGGTGACTCTCATGAACCCCAACACGCTCATGGCTCATGGGGTCCCTGTGAGTCTCTTTCTTACACCACCACCACCCCTCGCTCTTCCTCTATCCACAGTCCCTGCTCTCATTGTTTCTCCTTTGCCTTCTATAGGTTGTCCGGACCAATCAGTGTGCTGGAGAGTTTGTCATTACTTTCCCTAGAGCCTATCACAGTGGTTTCAACCAGGGCTATAACTTTGCTGAAGCAGTCAACTTCTGCACTGCTGACTGGGTGAGTATAGAACCAGCCAAGATGTCTGTGTGTTTTGTCTTTGGTTGTAGAATAAAATGTAGTAGGCTACCAAAGAAGGGTTTGAGGATGAAGAACTTTGGTTTCAGTTAATGGCTTTGAGGTCTTGTGTACATGTGAGATGCACCTGGCACTCTTGAGCCAGAATTCTTCAGTTGTGTTGACTACTGGCTTGTTCATGTTCAGTTGCCAGCTGGTCGCCAATGCATTGAGCACTACCGCCGCCTCCGCCGCTACTGTGTCTTCTCGCATGAAGAGCTTATCTGCAAGATGGCTGCTTGCCCTGAAAAGCTAGACCTGAACTTGGCAGCTGCTGTGCACAAGGAGATGTTCATCTTGGTGCAAGAGGAGCGCAAGCTGCGCAAGGCACTCCTTGACAAGGTAGGAGATACAGAGTGGGTAGACAACTAGCTTTGGGTTGGGTATGGATGGCCTAGCAAGCTCTTCATTGTTCCCGCTCATCCCAGGGTATCACGGAGGCAGAGCGGGAGGCCTTTGAGCTGCTTCCAGATGATGAGCGCCAGTGTGACAAGTGCAAGACAACCTGCTTCCTATCGGCACTGGCTTGCTACGATTGTCCGGATTGTCTCGTCTGCCTGTACCACATCAATGACCTCTGCAAGTGCCCTAGCAACAGGCAGTACCTCAGGTGGGTTGAAAGTAAACAGACTGTTTCTATGAATGGCTCCTCTTACCTCCATGAAAAAGACTTGTTATAATAGACTTGTTGCCTCTCAAAGCCTTTTTTTAAAATTACAAACACTTCAGCATCTGTCCGTCTTCCTTCACTGTTGAATAAGGCTGGGCGTCTTTTTGTGTGTTTGCTTCCAATGTGCCACTTTCTTTTTTAAATTAACCAAGATTTAAAACCATTGTCTTGCCACTGTCACTTCAGAATGGTTAGATCAGTGGTTCTTAAACTGTTGGTTGAACCTTACTTGGAGGGCACAGAACACCTCAGTGGGGAGGAACACAAAGTTCCAGGGAGAAATGGGATTCTGAGGCAGGTGGTGTCGTCCACCAATAGCCAAGGCATGGATGGGTTGAATGCTTCCTAGCAGAGGAGTCTCATTTATCCGCCTTAAAATCGGCTTGTTGAAGTCTTTGCAAGATAATGGCAGCTCTTTGCCTGGCTCACACCGCCTGTGCACATGGAATTTGAGGAGACCTTTCCATTGTAACCATATTATAAGCCTATTGTGAAAGAACCGCAGAAATAGTTGCCAAGCTAAATGATTGCAGGAAAGGTGGCTTTTCAGAGATGCGGAGTTGTACATGGGTGGCAGTGGCTGTGGCACAATGAGACAGACGTGGAGATTTGTGCTCGGAGTATATCACAAAGAGGATGGGTGGCTTTTATATTCATTTTTTTCCTTTAAAAAAAAAATAGGGTGCTCCTTTTATGAGAGGGAGCCTGAAGTTCCAGCACAAGTTGGTGGATGGACTTCAGGGAGATCAGACTATTCTGTGTTTTGCTTCTCCTCCATTGCTTCTCCTCCACATTTAGGTATCGGTACACCCTGGATGAGCTCCCAACCATGTTACACAAGTTGAAGGTCCGAGCAGAGTGTTTTGACACCTGGGCCAACAAGGTTCGGATTGCCTTGGAGGTGGAAGATGGGCGCAAGAGAAGTAAGTAGCCTTGTCCCTAGACTCCTGAGAACTAAGACCTCAATCTCCTATGGAATGGGGTTGGTTTCCAATGTGATCTGTTGGGAAAGTGCATATGTCCTCATCTCCCCCCCCCCCCCCCCCAGGCCTGAATATTCCACTTCAGTGAACTGTGAGCAGCAAATGCACAACTGTGTTGGCAACCATGAGAGATTTTCTTTCTGTAATGTAAAAAAACCGACACTTGGGAGAAAGCAGTGTGGAAAATAGGGAGTGATGGGATAAGATGGTGGTGTTGGGGCACAGACAAAAGCTTCTGGGTCAAAGTGAATTGAAGCACAAAGCTGGGAATGGGAGTGGTGGAATAGCTGGAGAGGGTTGGTAACTTTCTCTCCCAATTTTGCTAAGTATCCTGGAATCTTCAAAAGACTCTTGGGAGCTCCTGGGCTCTCTCTACCAGCCTTGCTTCCAGGAGTCAGGAGATGGAATGGACTCTGAAGCTCACTGGGTGTCTTTGTATTCTTATAGCCTTGGAGGAATTGCGTGCCCTGGAGTCCGAGGCACGGGAGAGGAAGTTCCCTGAGAACGAGCTGCTTCATCGCCTCAAATCCTGCCTGAGTGAAGCAGAGAAGTGTGTCTCAGAGGCCTTGGGTCTGATAAGCAGCCAAGAAATGGGGTGAGTAAAACCAGTTGATAGTGAGCTCTTCTCTAGGGCAATATTGTCAAGCCAGGATGCCACAGTCTTTCAACCAGCTCAATCCATCCAGTGAGTTCAGTACCCCAACTCTCTTTGTGATTTTGTTGAGCAATTCTCTTGAGCAGGGATGAACGTTCCCTTTTGATGTCAAGGCTGCTTGTGATTCACCTATCTGGTGTGACTTCGTTTCTCTGGGATCGATCTTCTCCTAAACAGCTGCTAACAATGCCATGCCTCTTCTCCTGCTTGCTCTTACAGGGAACCATCAGTCCATATGACAGTGGAGGAATTGCGCACCTTCTTAGAGCAAATGAGCAATTTGCCCTGTGTCATGCACCAGATAAAGGAAGTTCAGGTACACAAGGCAGAGGTGTATTGTGGTTCCCAAGTTTGGAGATCTGACCACAGGCCAGAGCACCGAATGGGGTTAAGTTGGTGCTCATTCTGTGTTCTACATTGGCTGTAGATGGGGTCTGGCTCTGACTAGATTTGATGTGTGTCACCTTCTAGGGTGTGTTGGAGACGGTGGAAGCCTTCCAAGCAGCCGTTCAGGAGGCCCTGCAGGATCTTCCAGGCAACTCCCCAGAGCTGCATAAACTGCTGGCACAGGGGACACGACTGGGGGTGGAGGTGCCAGAAATGGAACTGCTGGAGAGGCAGGTGCAACAGGCTGTCTGGCTGGAGGAGGTCAAACAGACGCTGCGTTCACCCCAGGATAAGGTTGCACTGTCTGTCATGAGGGCGCTCATCACCTCTGGCTGTGGGGTTGCCCCCAGTCCTGCTGTGGACAAGGCCATGGCTGAGCTGCAGGAGTTACTCACTATTGCCCAGCGTTGGGAGGAAAAGGCCCAGATGTGCTTGGAGGCCAGGTGAGGTTTGGCCCCCATTGTAGATGGCGGGGAGAAGTGGTCAGGTGTCTATAGTTCTGGGGGGCGGGAAGGGTTAATTCTTGGCACAGTTGATGGTGCTCTGGGGGGAGTGACGGAACATGTGTGTAAAGCTCCTTGTCTGACAGCTTCCTCTAATACTTGCAGGCAGAAGCATCCACCAGCTACGCTGGAGGCCATCATCAAAGAGGCAGAGAACATCCCGGTGCATTTGCCCAATATCCTGTCCCTCAAGGAGGCGCTCTCTAAAGCGCAGGCTTGGATTGCTGATGTGGAGGAGATCCAGGTGTGCTGTAGCCCTGAGGACTTGGTTAATTTTGTGGGGAGTTGGTTGGTGATGCCCCAGCACACTTCCAACGTGTGCTTGCCTTCTCTTCACACAGAGCGGTGACCATTATCCGTGCCTGGATGATCTGGAGGGGCTTGTGGCTGTGGGTCGGGACTTGCCAGTGCACCTGGAGGAACTGCGCCACTTAGAGGTCCAGGTGGCTACTGCACACTCCTGGCGGGAAAAAGCCTCGAAGACCTTCCTCAAGAAAAACTCTTGCTACACGTTGCTTGAGGTTAGTGCCGGCTTTGGAGCACATGAGATGGGGAGGAATGGCGCCTCCTCAAAGGTTTAATTCCTCGGCCTCTTTCTCCCAGGTGCTGTGTCCGTGTGCTGATGCCGAGTCAGACAGTGTCAAACGCACCAAGTGGCAACGAGAGAAAGAACCAGGCCTGTACAAATCGGACACGGAGAGTCTGGGCCTCTCGGCACAAGACCTCAGGGACCCCGGCTCCGTTGTGAGTGACTGGTGCCTCGTGTGGCTGATGGACCTGGGAGGGAAGTGTGTGGTGAATGGGATCCAGGGTGCTGGCTCTGGATCCAACTGTATTGTCTGTCTTGGGGTGGGAGGAGAATTTTTGGGTAACATTTCGGGTGTTACCAAAGATAACGTTGGTCTGCTGGTTCTGAAGGTGAAGAGGTCTGTGGCGCTATCGGGATGTGAAGATTGGCTTTGCTGGGGAGTGGGTGACACGTTTTTGGATTTCTGCTTCTAACTTGGTTGATGGGTACCTTGTTTGAGGGGTGGGGGATTTTGGTTTTCAATGGTAGAAAGGAATCTGGGTAAAGTTTTTATTTATTTTATTTTTTTAAGTTCATGTATAGTCACAGCTACCTACCCTTGTGCCAGCAGATCTTGGCCTTCAAAGAGGGTGAGCAGAAGGAGAAAGCAGGGATCCTACGCCTACGCCAGTCAAATGCTCAGAAGCCTGTGCCGTCAACACACAGCACTCCTGGGGGCCAGTACTGTGTGTGTTCCCAACCCCCAAGCCCCGCCATGCTGCAGTGTGAACTGTGCCAGGACTGGTTCCACACCACCTGTGTGGCTTGGCCCCACCTGGGCAACCCTCGGCCCTCTCCGGCATGGTGGGAGTGGGAAGCAAAATTCCTGTGTCCACTGTGCCAGCGCTCTCGCCGGCCCCGCCTGGAGACGATCCTGGCCTTGCTCGTGGCCCTGCAGAAGCTGCCTGTGCGGCTACCTGAGGGAGAAGCCTTGCAGTGCTTGACGGAGCGTGCCATTACGTGGCAGGACCGTGCCCGACAACTCCTAGCCTCCTCAGATGTAGCAGCTGCCTTGGAGCGTTTAGCAGGGCTGCGGCAGCGGCTGCTTGGGGACTCTGCCAAAGAGGCAGGGGCGCTTAAAGAGAGCAGCTGTAACGAACAGACCAAGGTAAGTGCAGGAGATGACTTCCCTGGAAGGGAGCACAAGGGGTGTGTTTTAACACTTGTAGTGTTAGCTTTCTGTTTGCAGAACTCTGTGCACATTTTGCATCATCTAATTTGTGGAATCATGCTTGTTATATAGCCAGGATCTTACAAAACCCTTTAAACTCTTATTTTTTCAAGGGTAAAAGGGGGTGAGGTTAGGAAGGAACAAGGCTCAACCTTTCATCACAACAGCAAAGGTCTAGAAATGTTAAAATGAAGGAGAGCTGAGGTTCTTGAGAAACTGGAATCTATGCCAGGTCCCGCATTGTGTATGTGACTAAAGCATCCCATCTGTACTGGAAACGCAGCCAAATGATTGGTTGGTTGAGATCACTATGTGAAATTCAGCCCCCCCCGTCGTCGTCCCCCCACTTCTTGACACTCATTGCCCTGATCATAGTTGAGCCAAAAAATTTCCTTTCTCTGTCTAGACCAGTGGTCTTCAACCTTGGGGTCGCAACCCCATGGTCTTCCCCTTAAGGGGAGTGGCGACTCGGCAGTGATGTCAGGATGGTGGTGATGGCACTTCCAGGTTCGTGCTACTGCCTAAGTAAAAAAAGGGGGGGGTTGGACTTACCACTCCGCACTGCCCAGGTTCTCGCCGCTGTACACGGGTAAGTCCAACCCTTCCTTTTTTTTACTTAGGTGGTGGCGTGAACCTGGAAGTGCCGTCGCCACAACTTACAGCGACCTTTATCTTTGGGTAAAGGTTGAAGATCACTGGTCTAGACACTTTGTATCCTAAAATCTCTCCATCCATCCAACAGAGCATTGTCTCCGTCTCTAGGCCTTGTATGTAGTTTGCTTCAGTTCATTTTGTTTCCTCATGTCTCCTTTTTGGTTCATTGCCTGCTTTGTTCTGCTTCCTTTAGCCACCTTCTTTCTTGGCCTGACTTTCTACCGCTCCTCTTCTCTCTGATCAGCCCTTTCTTGCCTCAATTCCCTTTCATCTTCTTTTCCTTAAGCCTCATTATCCACCAACTCTTTCTACAGGTTTCTCAGCACTGCACCCTTCATTTTGTCCCTTCACCTCTTGATGCCCTGGCACCTCTTCCCAGCCTTGTGCTTGTGTGAAGATTCTAACCTCTGACAACTTTATTTTCCTCTTGCAGAAACTGGACTGCAAACTGCTTTGTTTTCTGAGTAGCTAAACATTCTGAGCCGCCATACCACTTCAGCCAACCAGTGTCAGAGTTTTTGCTGCCACAAGCGCAGTGCAATATAGACTTTTTAGATTGTCCAGCACCTTGAGTGAATCTCGATAAAACCAGAAGCCCCTGTCACTACCTACAGGGCTGCTACTGCTGCGGCTGCCTTGGAGCACCATGTATGAACAGGATTAGTCACTCAAAAGTGCCTTTTTGTATCTCCTTCTCACTCAGGTTTCCTTGGAAAATGGAAACTCCACAACTCCAGAAAAGAACAGCTCCTGTGCCTCAGGTAAGGCTCTAGTAAAGTCCTTGTATTACGACCAGCTGAGTGGTCTGGCTTCCCTATGGAGCTGGGGGTGCGGGGAGAAGGGAAAACTGGGTTCTGATGTTTCTTCCCCTCCATTTACTTCGCACCCATCCTGCAGACCTGGAGACACTCTGCTTGTACCTGCCACGGCTGCAGGGCCCTGTACTTGAGTTGCCGGATGCTATCCGTCTGCCCCTGGAAGAGCTGCTAATGGAGGGGGACCTTCTGGAGGTGACGTTAGACGAGAGCCAGAGCATTTGGCGTCTCCTACAGGCTGCCTGTGACCCCCAGCTTGACAAATTTCGCCAGCTGTTGGACGTGAGTGACCATGTTATTGGAGTCCTATCCTAACTATCAGGAGACACCTTGTTCTCTCCTGAATCTGCATAGCTCCTCTCCACCCCAGAATGGATCTTGCTCCCCTCTATCACAGACATGTTGAAGAAGAACATCCTGCCATGACACTTGAAACTTCTGCTAGTTTAAGAGCTTTATTTAGCTTATCATTTTGTGTTGCTGAATGCAGGTTGGATTGGATTCAGATCTTGGGGGACTCTGTCAGAGCCAGTGTAACCTGGGAGCTGGCTATCTACTTTTCCATGATTGATGTGATTTCTGGTGGCCCCGTGCTGCAGAGCAGACTTTATAACCCAGAAAAATCCAAAGGCAAATTGTTCAAAGAAATGAATGTGACTGGAGAGTTGCATTCCCTGTATGGAGGGGGAAATGGGCGGGGCATGTCTTCCAAGTCAGAGGAAGCTATTCAGAAGTTGATGACAAAGTAAAAACAACTGACTGCTATGCAGCGTCTGAATCTGAGGAGGATTATCTTAGAAATAGCCTTGAATTCCAGGTATTTGACATTCCACAGGAACTGCAACTGTTCTAGGTATTAGAATTCTCAAACTTGCACAGGGTTAAAAGTTGCAGCACCATCAGGCCATATTTTGAGGGCTTCACTAGTGGTATTCTGCATCAAGAGATGGCATCGTTGACTGCACTCAGTATACTTTTGCATAGTTTGGAATATTTTGGCCATGCACAGTTCTACACATGTTGACGCAGAAGTTCCATTCTGTTCCACAGAGCTTACTCCCAGGTTTGGTATGTATATGATTGCAGTCCTAGCTAGTGACCAAAGAAATGGGAAGGTGTGGGCTTGGGTGGGGCTATAAGCAAGAACCATTCAGGATATAAAGAGGTCGACAGGGTTGGGTTTTAAGCCTTCATGAGAGCCCCAACATACTCAAGATCTGCATCTGTGATGGCTAGAAATCTGTAATTTAAGCCAATATTTGCAAGCATCTAGATTCTTACACTATGTGTATAAAGTTGCAAATCCTACATGCTCCCTACTTTTCTGTGAAGAACAGAATTTATCAATTCCTAGTGACTTGTTCCCTTTTCAGCTGGAGCAAGCAGAACGACGTGGCACCCGAGGGCGAGGCCGGGACTCAGAACGACGGCGGAAGCGCAAGACAGACCGTGGTGACTACCCACCCGTGCCCAAGGAGGAATTAGAGCCAAAGAAGATCCGGGGGGCAGACCCAGCACTGTCCCAGGGTGGGGCTCCCCCTGCAGCAGGCACAGATTGCAGCCACAATGGAGTTGGGGTAAGAGGGGAACAGAACACATAGTCCTGGGGTATTGTGGAGCACTGTCTCTCCTCCCCCCCCCCTTTTCCCACTGGGTACATAGTAACCACCTGCTTTTTCCTATAGCAGTTGTGACGGCTAGAAGATGTCTGGATTTCCCGTTTCTGGACAATACTGCACTGCAAGGGACTCTGGCAGCCCCATGTCACCCTGTCGGTTTGACTAGCACTCTGCATGGTGGGGGGCACCCAGCCTCAGAAGCTGGGGGCTGCAACTCCCCCCGCCCCCCCAGGACTCTGCACTGGCCCTGCACCAGACTCTTTTCAGATGATGTAATATTTCATTTTCTTTTTCCTCCTTTTGTATTGTTGATACCTCAGCAGGGGGAGGCATTGCAGGGGTCACCATGAGCACCAACAGCAGGGCTCCCCTGTTCCCTTTGGCAGAAGCAGCGGAGAGTACCGGCTGCTGCTGTAAGGACTCGAACCTTGCACAGACCTGTTATGGGTGGCAGCAGTGTGTGCTGGAACATCCCCAGCTCCTTAGTTCAGGCAGTAAAAGGAGCCAGGTGCCCTTATGAGGGCAGGGCTCTGTTCCTTGTACCAGCATTCCCTGGATACAACAGGCACAGCGCCTCCTGTTGGACAGAGAGGCAGCTCTCCCCAACCCCAACCCCCCCTCTCCTCCTCCGGTACCTGTTGGGTTTTATAGGAATTGGGGTAACCACTTTGTTCTTTGGGTGGTGGAAAGGGCAAGGAATCTTCTAATTCCACTCCAGCCTCTACTCCACCGTCTCCTTCCCACCCCCAGATCATGGGCCCCATGCTGCCTCAGGCTCTGACACTAAAGTCTTTTGTCTTTCTCTTTTTAGTGTTTTCCTTTATTTTCTCCAGCAGGGGAGGGTGGGCTCTGGGGGGTAGGGAGGGGTGTGTTATTTTATTGTATTATGATTTTTTATTATTATTAAACTTTGGAGGTTAATGGAGTTACTTGGATTTTGAGATGGGGGCAAGGATTACTGTTTGGCAACCAATATGTAAAATTGGGTCCGCATCTCTGTTTATAGCAGGAAAAGACAGACCGCTAGGTAAGAGGATGGCTGTGAAGCAGAGTCCTGTGTTCTCTTGACTCATTGCGGTAGAGTTACCAAGACTTCTTCCACACTCATGAGTTCTGACATCCTTGTTTTCAATGAAAGCTACTGTTGTATGATTTTCTTTCAAGATCCTAACAGTTGCTGCAGAGTGTGCCCTATTGTCTCCCTCCCCTGGTCCTGAAATGCACAACATTTGAACAAGAGAATTTTGAGGAGAAAATTAAGACTGCAAAAACAAAAATGCTAAAACTGTTTTTAAAGACCTCAGGAGTGTAGCAGTAAGAAATGAAGTAGAGAAGCAGTAGGGGAGCCAGTAGGTGACCATGGAGTACTGAAAGAAGATGGGGAACAAGAGCAGCGAATGAATTCTTTGTATTATTCTTCTATCCAAAAGATCTCGGCGGTTTTTCTTAAGCTGTATTTGGAAAATACTGTAGAAAAAACTGTTTTTTAGAGGTGATACAGGATGAAGTTTCAGAACTGATTGCCAAATCAACACGACTGGATTTCAGATGACATTCATTTAAGTCCAAATAAATACGCTGTTAATTTTAGGCTGAACTACGTCACTTCAGCCTCCCTTACCTAGGGGCTTGGAACATGGTAAAACATCTTTTTGTTTTAAGATCTGAAAAATTACAAATCTACCCTTAGTTTTCTACTTCAGTAGTCAAACTAGAACAAGCCTTGCTGATGAAGAATCAGCCTGGTTTCTGCAAAGGGGTTTTGCCTCATTCAAATTCTTTGGCATACAAATGTGTGAATAGAGATCTCTGACACTCTGACTGCGAAGAATTTCAAAGTGTAGCAGTCTTTGTTTTATTATCCAGTTACAGATCCATAAGCAGACCTAACCTCTTAGTCCAAACGGGAACAATCAAAATGTAGGAAAAATTGGGCAGTTTCTGTAGTTGAGAGAAGAAAAGTAGTTGTATTCCCCAGCATCTTCATGGGGCCTAGAGCTATTTAATATGTTCAAAATTGAGTAGCCAAATTTGCAGCCATCAAATACCAAAGTTGATACCAAAATCACAAGCACGCGAATATGATCTTCTAAACTCTCTGAATGTTACTTTGCGTTACTTAACTGGGTTTACTACTACAAGCTGTGATGAAAATGTGAGCTTATAGTGCTTTTAGAAAGTATTACATAAACTCATAGAGGCTACGGCTATCAGTGCTAATCAGCCCAGTAAGCTAAATGGAACCTCTGTGTACAAAAATGTGTATTTCTGGCCCCCAGATAAAGGGGTGGGTAGGGGGTGGCCTGTGCTTTCAGTGTGCTTGTTCTGCATGTAGCTTTTGCTAGTGGCTAGAGGCCAGCACAATGCTAGATAGACAAACAAGTGAGCATCAGTCGTCCCACCCCATTCTGTTTAGCCAATTGCCAAAAAGCAGCGGTGGCCAAGAGAGGCTAAGAACTGTGGGGCAAGGGACAGGACAAGGGAATTTCACCCACACATGTTGAGAAAGTGGCATGGACCAAGGCACTGGAGAAGATGGTTCCCTTAGCCCAGTGGTGGCCAACCTTCCAACATGAATGCTGGTCCTTTAAATGGTTGTATAGGTGAGGGCATTTTAACAGGTGCCTTAGAGCAATTTGAGTTCAAATGTATCTAGTACTACTTGATGCTCTAACCCAGGGGTGGCCAACCATTCAACATGAATGCTCATGGCCCTTTAACAGTCGTATAGGTGAGGGCATTTCAGCAGGTGCAGCTGCTTTAGCAGCACCATCAGCAATTGCAGCTGCCAAGATTCTGTCTTCTGCACACCTCTTAAGGATGCAGAGGCCCTAATTGTGGAAGGTTGGCTACCCCTGCCTTAGCCCCTTTAGAGATGGACACATTCTAGAGACGTTTTTACAGCAATCACCACTGAAATAGCATCAATAGTTAGTGGCTGAACAACTTACAGTCCTGAGCCTGCTGCTGAATTTTGGCAAGGACAGTTGGCAGAAAAGGGCATAAGGAACAATTGGAGTGTGTGTGTTATATACACATACATACACAAAACTGTAGGCCTGCCTACTGAAGCCTCCTTAGCCACAAAGTGGACAAAACCAAGGGAGAAGTTTATTGCTTAATTCCTGCTTGACTCTAGAGTTCAGTTTAATAGCTTTGTGTTGTAGTCAAGATTCAAGTTACCTAAAAGACCTTTCTCTCATCCATACTCAGTCAGGACTCTGACCCAACAGGTTTGGATCTTGGAGTTACCTTTCCTCCTCCTCCTATCACAAAGTCACCATGGCCTGTTTAAATTTTTGTTTAGAAAATAAACTGGCAGTTTTATTCTCTACAGTCTGCTCCTGCGACACAGGGTTAATAAATCATGGGGTTAACCCCCAGTTTCCTACCACAGTAGGAAAAATAATTCAGCCATGTTAGGGGGTGTGTGAGGAAATGAGCAATGTAAAAAATAGACTCTAAAACCAAAGCCCCTGGAATCAGCACTGGTCACTATTTACATCTGTGGAATGAGCCAGCGAGCCCTGGTCCTGCAAAACCCTGGAATTAGCCTGGACACACAACACAACACACCCTGTTAGCAACAGTGTTGTCCCCTCACCATGAGGGAAGGAGAGGCTTTCCCCATCTGTATCCACCCAGCTCTTTGAAGGAGTCCAATGGAATGTCAATCTCTCAGCCATAAAATGTGGGTTAAAATCTCTCCCTCCCCTCTCTCTCCCACTTTGCTCAGCTTCGAGGAGGGTAGCGGTGGCCTGTCCATGGCTTGGAGCGGTGGTGGTGGTGGTGGTGGTGGTAGCTGTTTGGGGAGTTCTGGGGGCTACTTCTGGTCCAGTTCAGAGAGTGCTGATTGATTCTGTGCCAGCCAGCCTGCTGTTCAGAGTCCCACAGGATCGGCCCAGTGCGGGACTGGCGGCTACTCCGACCACGCCGTGTGTCCTGGGCTCGGTTGAGCTGTTGCCAGTAGCTCTCACAAATGCCAAGAGCAGGTGGTTGCTGGTGGCCAATGGCCCCTTCCAGCAAGGCACGTGGGAGTATGTGTAACCGAAGACGGCGCAGTGTGTGGCGGAAGCGATTCTCTGTGCCAATGCACTGGTATTGGCCGCTGTCGGCAGGTGTCACGGGGCCTAAAAGCACACCCTGAGGTGTTTGCAGCAGCACACGGTCCCGGGGCAGCTGGGAAGGAACAAGAGCAGCAGTGAATTAAAAGTCTGTCGATTCTCTTTTTTAGAACCAAGCTGTATTCTCTTAAGTAGTTTCTTGTTGGCAGTGTGGTTGCAGCTTTTATGAGCTAAATAAAATAGCCTACAAACCCAACATCCACTTCAAACCAGAGATGCCATCACAGGGATTTTTTTGTTTTGTTTTCAACGTTTAATTTATTTTTAAATTTCATTAAAAAGTGAACAAACTTCTGTTTAGGCTCTGGGTGTTTCTCTCCCCCCCCCCCCTTTACTACCCTCACTGTATCTTCCATGGCTGCAGCCCAAATGTACAGAGGACTGAAGACTATTCTGAGGCGAAACATGAAAAGGGACTTACCACCCTGCGCTTCTCGGAGTTTTCTGTTTGCGTGAGCCACTTAACGGAAGTATGGGGAGAACGTGGCTCACATTCCAGAAACACACTTCCACCTTCCAGCCCGTACTGAACCTGTTCAGGTAATTGCTGCTCTACTGGGAGTACAGAAAAACAAGAGAATAAGCCCAGGATTCCTGGAGTTCTGTATGCTTTGCAAATGTGGCGTTTTGGTGAGCACATGTTTGGTTTTTCCAGAATCACTGCAAAAATATTTAGCCCAAGAACCCAGTAGCTACCACCAAATTTCTGTTGAATGGGAAGCAGTAACTTGTAAATCTCTAACATCTCTGAATTATACCTTTAAAGAATTATACCTATGTTCTCTAAGCCTTTATTTCTAAACTGGAAAATTGATTGAGCCCAATTGATTGAGTTGTGCTATGCACTACACCTCCCACTGGAAGCTCTGCTGCTGAATGGCAGCGGTCCTGGAAGAGGCAGCAAAATTGCTCCAGGTTGCACATGTTTCTGACCAAGAAACAGAAGAGAGTGGAGGAATGCCCGCCTAAATCAACATCTTCAGGAACAAGCGGAGGGAGAAACAGGTAGCTTTCAGAAAATGAGAAACGATACATGGAAGGCTCAAGCAGGCAAAGCTGTTCCTACAAGCGCTTAGCACTAGAAATGCATGGAAATCATCTTCCTAGCATATTAAGAAGAGCTAGCTTAGTCTTTCTACTGGACGTTTGCAAGGATAACACCGTGCTTCCCCTACCTGCTGTCTTTAAGCTGAAGGTAGTATGGGTTCAGTTATCTAAAGCTAAAACCGTCTAGAATAAGGTATTGAAAAGAGGGCTTTTCAGAAACTGTCTTGGCAAGCCCTCACATTTTTAAATCTGTACTTCTGGTAGATGCAAATGAGCTGTAAAAATACCTTTTAAAAACCCTATCATTATTAGTCTTCCCATGGTGGATGAGCTAGCTTCCAACCCCCTGGCAAGTAGTAAATACAGTATGTTATACAATCTCCCTTGTTGACATAAATGATGGCTGATTCCACAATAGATGTGCTGCAGTTGAGTAGCCAAGGCTAGGAAAATAACTGGTACTGGACTATGGACCAAAGTATAAAGGTCACCCTTCATATAAAGCTTTGGGAAGAGACTCTTGATACAATATTAGGAGCAACTGAGGATGTACAAACCCTTTCTGTATTTTCTTAAAGATATTTCTGCATTTATAATCACAGGTATTGCAACTGGGATGATTATCAAGGATATGCAATTTCTTGCAATTCACCAATGGTGGTTTTATGTTGTGTATTAACTGGGCATGGTTCCCTTGAATATAGTGGTGGTGCATTCAATCCACCTGTAACAAGTGCCCCGGTTTGTGCTACTGCACAAGTTGCAAATCCACAATATCTGCTATATGTGAGGGGCTAGCAATCTACATATATTTGCAAATAGTTGATTTTTGCTTCAGAAAATACGACAAGTCATTGCATCTCTAGTACAGTCCAAAAATGAGACGGTGGAATTTCAATGTCAACAAAGACAAGAGAGATGCAACTGAGATAAAAAGGTGCCTATCCATCACACCAGCGCAGATCACCAAATGTTCACCACTTGGTGTACGCCTTGTCAGAGGGGAGTCTGTTAACAGGAACAGGATGGTTAGAAGGCCACAGTTTCCCAAAGAAAATAAAAACAGCAGAAATGTGTCTGAGCTATGCACCATTTCCTACATCTCTTTGCAGTCAGCCCGTGTGAGCTCGCAACCAGCACATCCTCATCAACGCTACTTACCATCACAGCCAAAGCTGCTGGGAACAGGCAAAGAGGTACAAAATGTCACTGTACAAAAGAGGCCTTGAACACTCTGACATGGGTAGAACACACAGAGGAAACTATGAAAGCCAAGACAATAAAAACAACCAATAACCTCAAGAAAGATATATAATCTTAATGGGGTTGTCCCATCTCATGGTCTTTCATCAGATCACCAACATGATCCTTGCTCAAAGACAGACTTCTTTGAAAGGAAAAAAAATTGCAAGATTTCTGTTCAGACATTGGAACTAAGAATGACAGAGGAAAGAGAGTTGCTACTCAATTGTCACCAAAATGACAAAACAAAACAGAAGTTGAGATCACCATTAAAATTTTATTAGAGCAAAACTATCTAGGAATTACCAGTCTTTTTAGACCCAGAATACACAATTCGTTGATGGCAGTTCTTGTCAATCATACCCTGTGGAGGAATTTACCTGCCTCCATGATTACTACTACTCTTCAGGTATGGGAATTAATAGCTAATAATATGTATAACATATAACTACAGCTGTGTTGCACAAAAGCTTCCAAGGGATAGTGACATTAAACCAACACAAAACATTTCTCTCCCCCCCCCCCCCTCTCTGGTTTTTTTCCTTCAACAGTGCTGACCAGACATGGCCTGGTCTGGGATAACTGGGATAATGGAGTAATGCAAACAAGCGTGCTTCTACATTTTGATGCTCAGAGGAAGAGTCTTTCTCATTCCAGACTGTCCTGAGACTACCACATTCTTTAAAGATTAGTGATAAAGAAATGCAGCATTTACAAGCAAGTAGGCAGTAGAGACTTGGGGTGGTGCTGGAGAGACTTACCCTTAGCGTTAAAGCCCCGGCACTGCCTTAGGGGGTCACCATGTTTGATGTCCTGGCGCCGGCTCCTCCTAAATGGGACCAAGAGTTCAAGCTTACTCCCTTTCCCATCCCAGGAATCTATCCTGCTTTGAGCACCTAACACTGTATTTTAACACCAAACGGCAGCAGTAGTAATAAAAGAACTTGCAGAATTATATTTTTTCTTTCTACTATTTAGTTTTTTCAATGCTGCTTACAAACCTGTTTGAGCAAAGTCGTTTGCTTTCAGTTGCGGTTTGCCATGAACATTCTTGAATAAGCCAACCAGTTCCCTCACCTCTGTCTGCTAGAGGGTCGCACCAGGCGGTGAGAGGGGCCATGCTGCCTTGCCAATGGGGCAAAGAGACAGCTCTCCCCAGAAGCCCGTGCCTCTCAGACCAATCCAGAAGCGGAGCAGATAGATAACTATCTGGGTTGGGGAGGGCGGAGAGTTGCTCCTGCCACACAGCTCTTCCCAACAAGCAGCTGGGTTGATGGTGATCAGAATCCTGGCGGGAATGAACTGTCCTCCCTCACCAATGACAGCGGCTCTTCTGATGTCTTGGCAGGACACCTGCCCCCACCCCAGTTGCCTTTTGTAAGCATTCCATTCCACTCGGGATTTTACCTTTTGGCTGTGTGGCTATAGCGGGCACAACGTTGCCCATCCCAAGCACAATAGGGGTCTCGCGCCAGGCAGCAGTCAGCACAGGCTTCACCGTACTCACGACATCGATGCAGGCTCAGCTGGGAAACGCCCACGTCAGAGGAGACGTACAGCTGTTGCTACGAAGGGCAGAAGCAGAAGGGCAGAACTTGAAGCAATTGCTCCCTTGGTGCTTCCAGAACCCTCTGCAGCTGCTGCCTGCTCTGGGGTGAACCAAAGGCTCCAAGTGCTTAGTCCCCTCTTCAAGGGAATTCAGTTACATTCTCTTTTTCTGTACTGGGGGGGGGGTGTTGGCCCACAAACCCCTGCACCCCTGCTGGGTGCACCCCTTTCTGGCAGAGCAATCCAGTAGTGTTCATGAAGGGCTGCTTCATTTTTCAGCAACCTTATCCAACAACTTATTTATTTATTTTTCACATTTTTATACCGCCCTTCCTCCAAGGAGCTCAGAGTGATGTACATATTTCCTCCCCTCCTTTTTGTCCTCACAACAACCCTGTGAGGTAGGTGGGGCTGAGAGAGAGTGACTGGCCCAAGGTCACCCCCAGGGAAGCTTCGTGGCTGAGCGGGGATTTGAACCTGGATCTTCCTGACTCCCTTCCGGGAGTCGGAAGTCCGACTCCCAAACCACTACACCATCCTGGTTTACTTACTCGTTTAGAAGATATCCACAGTGTCTTCACTGGAGCTGGAGCCTGCAGGTTGAGAAGGGAAACCAGAACTTGAAAAGGGCAGAGATGGGAGTGGGTAGGGCAGCAACCAGAGGGAGTTGGGACTGGGCTTTGTGCTCACTCACCCTGAACACCTCAACCTCCTCCAGTGTCAGCTCTTCCATGACCCCATGCTCCTGAGGCAGCACAATCACTTTCTGCACTGTGCCTTGGTCTAGAAGAAAAGGACCAGACCATTGTCAATCAGAGAAGCCTTCTCTCCCCTGAGAACCAACACCACCCTCAGATGCAGAGGCGTCACTAGGTGCGAAAGCTCATTGCGTCACCCCAGTGGTGTCACTAGGGTTGGTGTCACTCCCCATTAACTTTATTTTAATATATCACAGTACAGGTCATCACCCAACAAATCAGTAACCAACAAAAAAACCAGTGGCCAACTTGATGATACTCACACAACTGAATAAGAGTTCTAGTATTAGCTCTGATAACGTAGAAGTGAGAGCTGACCGTATTGGTTCCATGCTGTGTCATAACAACACCTCATGGGCTCTCAGAACAAACAGTCTCATTTGTCATTTTTGAGTTAAAGAAATCCACTTTTTTGTCACAGAAGGAAGTTGTGTTTTCTTTTTCTGGTTATTTGACTATAACATTTGATAGAATACAGATAATTCAACATGGTTTGTTTCATTACATTCTCAGCGTGGTGTGTCTGGTGCGAGAGTAGCTGACATGCAGCAACGCGACGCACCCTATCTACACCGAAGACTAAGTCACACGAAGAAGGGTAAGGTGTCCTGCCCCGCCCCCTGCTCTCTTTTAGCCAATCAGAATCGAGACTTTTCAGACTCGAGTTTGATTGGTCAATGCATCACTCCGCGTCCCGCCCCCGCAGCACCAAATGTGGTCTCCCATTAGCTGAATATGGCCAAAATTCAATTTTTCCAACTTTGCTCCAACTTTTCCAACTTTGCCGCAATGCAGCTCTCCTGCGTTGCAGTGAGCACTTGTGAAAGAGAAGGACACGCCAAGTTTTTCCAGCCACGCGCAGACGCTGCTCTACGCAATGCACCGCAGCGTGGCTGGTGTGTCCCCAGCTTTAGGCAGCACCCTCCTAAAGCTTTAAGTTTAATCCGGGGTGTCTGGGCATACCTGTGCCAAGAAAAAGCACCTCATAGCGCCCATCTACTGCGTCCACCAGATCGACGGCCAGTGTGGTGAAGCTGTAGGGCACGTTAGTTCTCACCAGCAGAGGGTGGCGTTGCAGTGGGTAAACAGCATTGTACATCAGAGGGTGGGCGCGGACAAAGGTCACCAGCTCATCTGAGAACTCTCTTGTAGTACGAAGCCCTGGGGTGAAGGTTCCTCCCGGGCACTGAAAAAGAGAGACAGGGAGAAGGTCAGAGTCTGGAAAATTCTAGAACATCCAGCTCTGTTTTCTAAACTGCTTCACCCAGAATAAAACGAGGAGCACGGAACTGTAAATCAGGGAATACATCAATTTAAGAAAGGTTCTCAAACCATTTAGGGGAAGTGGAACAAGTGGGGTGGGGAGGAAATGAAATACAGATATAATGGGACTGGAACATAAGGGGAGTGAGACAGCGGTGACTCACTGCTCCAGGACGAGGGTAAGGCACGCGTCCTGTGTATGGGCCCCACTGGTAGTTATGGCCCTCCTTATGAGCAAAGGGCCCATTGAAGACTGTGCGTATGTCAGCCATGGAGTAAACACAGACGGCAGAGCCCCGGAACACTGACCTTTGAGGAAGAGAAGCAGAGACACAGGAGAGGGGGTTAAGGTTTGTGGTTGGCTGGCTGCCCAGCCGAAGCTTTGCCCTTAAAACCCCACTTCATGTGGCACTCACCCCAATGTGGAGAACACCCCATAGAGTAATGGGTGCTTCTCATCCTGAGTGGGCAGCAAGAAAACATCACCTGGGGAAGGGAAACCAAGAGACTCAGCATCTTGATGCGTTTGTGGAGGTATGAATGAATGATCCAGCCTCTTCAACTTCAATGCCCTGGTTTAAATAATTCAGCCTAAATCTTTAACCAGAACTGGGAACAGAAGCCTGGCTCCCATCACTCACTCACTCACTCACTCACTCACTCACTCACTCACTCACACACACGACTCCCTCACTAAGTCCCACATTTCTCCCAAAGGCTGGAGTCCGAACCCTAGTCCTGGATCTCAGCCTCCCTGCACTGAATCCCTGAACCCACCAGCTCCGTTCACTCTGCCCTCCAACACCAAATCCCTTTTCAGAACAGAGGCTCACGCAGCTCATCGAAGAAGGTCTCCACGCCATCCTCTCCAATCACGGAGCAGACGAGCCGAGCTTTCAGGAATGTCGTCCACTTGTTCACCAAGGAGCGCTGACCCCCATCATCGTTCTGAAAAGGGCAAGGCAGTCTGCTAGCTAGTGTAACGTTCTTCTACCCCCTGAACTCCCCACAAATAGATGCAGTCAGCTCAGGGCTGTGGGAGGGGGAAAGCAGTTGTTTGGAATGGGGTCACTTGCCTAAAACACCAGCACGTGAGTTGGGAGCAGCAAAGTTCACACCTCATGAGAACAGAGGCAAAGAATTGCGGTACAATTTTATCATTGAAATTGTAGGGCACTGCTGAGGAAGCAGAATGGAGTTCCAAAG